>CM067376.1:91243770-91567472 GCA_034510155.1 Eucriotettix oculatus
CAATATTTAGAGCTTTCCGTCCCTTATTGGCCGCTGAATTTACATGCTTACCACGATATATTTTTGTTAAACGTTACAGCGACGTATTTACAGCTGTTGGATACTTCCATTAATTCGTTCTCTCACAATTTTTCTGTTTTGTAAGCTTAATACTCTTGATGCATTGATTTTCATTTTATTTCCCAATAACCTGTTAAATAGCTCGTCTAAATATGATTGAAAAGCGACAACGTCGTTTGAATGTTTAATTTGTCTATAAAAGATGCAGTCATCCGCGAAGAGTTTTATATTCGAGTGGAAACTGACGGGAAAATTGTTCATATACTCTAAGAACATTAAAGGCCATTTAACACTTTCCTGGGATACCCCAGAAAATATTTCAACGGGATCGGAAAGTTCTAAATTTATTCTAACTTTGAGTTTACTGTCCTTCAAAAGGTCTTGAATCCAATTTAATATGCAAATATCAGTCCTCATTACGTCTAATTTCTCTATAAAAATCTGATGCCTTTGAAAAATTTATAATTATGGCATCGATTCAAGTCAAGTTTGTCCCACTTTTTTTGGCTTTCACAAGAGTAATTAGGACGAAAATCATGTTGGCCGTTGAATAGAAATCCATTTTCGTCTCGGATCATCCATATATAATCCGATATTAAACGTTCTAAGACACGTGAATGAGGTTAAACTTACCAGCCTGTAGTTGCTGATTTCTAATCTTGAACCTGATTTGTAAACAGGAAAAATTAGCATTTTTCCATTCGTCTGGAACTGCGGAATTATTGATTGAAATTTTAAACTAACCCATTTTTATTATATTTATTAATGTTGTTTTGATGTTAACGGAAGCATTTTTCAATTTTGAGTTAAGCTCAAAGTGAACATTAAATGACAGAGAAGAAGATAGTCATAATACAAATTTACATGATGCATTTTGGACTAAAATGGTTACGAGGCTTACAACCTGATTCCCCTGATTCGTATCACATGATTTAGCCGACTATTCTTTCGTAATGGTTGCGATTAATATCTTACTCTTTTACTACTTTTTGCTTTAATTCCGTCCACACTTTCATAACCTCGTGGTTCATGCAATACATATGTATTTTCTACGTAAGCTCCTTCCATACAAACCAAAAGAAAACATTGACATCAGAAGCGGGAACAAGGAAAAGGAAATCCTCTCGTGTGGTCGGTTCGTCGAAATAAATATATTAACTGCAGAAATTCAAACTAGCAATTGATTGGGAAGTATATGTTAGAAAATAAAATATACTGTATAAATGTTACGGGGAAAACGTATATCAGTGACACCTTTTCCAAAACGCTATGGTAGAGCAACTTATAATGCTGCAAAAGATTAAGCGCAGTTGGTACTAATTTAAGTTTAGCATGTGTAATTGAAACGTCACCCTGCATAAAAATTGCTCAGTATATTAAATAACTAAAATTGTCAACCATATCAATTTCAAATAAGAAATTTTAAGTACAATAAGTTTTTTGTTGCTATTTTAACCATTGAAAAGTATCTTTTGCATAAATTTCATGAAAGTTGGTCGATTGGTGGAAAAACTCTACATTTGAGATTGTCCTGAAGTACTGTTTACTAATAATAGCCTGAAACATCTACTTTAACAACTTTTATATTTTTATCTATATAATGATTCACTTAGCCTGAAACGTTTACTTTAACAACCTTGATATTTTTATCTATATAATGATTCACTTGAAAAATATCTTTTCGTTTTCGGAAGACCACTTATTAAATTATTTACAAATCTCTGTATATATTTGTCATTACTGAATTAAAGTACAGGAATTTCATAAAGAGCAATTTAACAGAATAGAATACCGATAAATTGTTATGATGTGTTAGTTATGAGGAAATTAAAAGGCTTGCGCAAGGGAGGTTACCATGGATGGTTACATTAGACCAGTCTTAGGACTGAATACCACAGAAACAACAACAACATATAATATATTTATTTGTCAAACATATACAAATATGACCAGTAGTTTTTAATATATGTCACTTGATTTCGAACATTATTATACTAGTGACCTGAGTTTTTACCTGATATTCACAACAGTCAGTTTTTGCTCTCCTGTAAATTCTTGATGGACAATTCCACACCTGCTTGTACTTCTTGGAGGGATTCTGGTGTTTCCACGTTCGCTGGGTAGCTAAATATCTTGGCTCGCAATTGCCAAGGAATATTTTACATTTTTGCTCTGCAGAACGTATAACGTTTTCACGATTGCGCGGATAAATGTTTAAAAAAATGGACGTCTCCTAATTACTTGTCTTACTGCGATACATCACGTAACTGGTTATTCCTGCTGCGTTCATAAGACAATCACTTACTCGTTCATTCTATCATATGTCCTGAAACGATTAATTTGTTTCCATCTCCAGTAGTATCTGTCAAAGATTCCTGGCAAATTTTCGATAAATTATCTTCTACTCGCTGTCCTCCCAAAATATCTTCAGTTTATTTAAGCCTACATGTTAAATCAGCATTCATAATTTTTCATGCCGTTTATGCCAATCCATAGTAGATATGTCTGAACTTAATCAAACGAAATACACAAGTTCTTGAAGCACGGTCAGTTGAAGACGAGCGATGTAGTTGCTCAAATACTGTTGCGAGGAGCAGCGCGCAGGGTACAATTATGGACCCGGACCATGTAAATAACATGGAAATTTCCATCTAGCAAAAAGTTGAATTTCAAAGAAAAAGGCCGTACAAGAGGGTACCTGGAAGAATTTGATTTCTCTACGACGGCTAACACAAAAATACACATGCGCCACCTATCCTGGGTTAAATTCTTCTTACAGTAATTAGTTAGATTGTATTACTACAAAACTGGTTATAACGTATTTAATTCTTCTAATCGAAGTTTCGTAGCATAGCGGAGCTTAATTGTAAACTATTCGATTCTTCTATTCTTGATTGTAAAAATTTGCACATGAAATGATGTCCATTCACTGATCTAAGAGTATGTGATTCAGTGAATCGTAAACGAACTTGAACGCTCTCAAGTCTATAAGACCTGAAAAGATAAAGGTATGGAGTTTGATCCCCGGTCCTCATTTTCTAATTCATGTTTCGTAGCCTTCACGGTGAAATTTCATTGAAAGCAATTCTTGTGTTTCTTGTATTTTTTAAAAGTATGTACCCTCCGGATTCATTAAAACATTATATAATACAATTAACTTTCTCGATACTTATGGAAATAAAAATATGTAAATATGCAAAATTGAAAAAAAGAAACAATTTTTAACTCCTCTCCTTTCAAGATTACAGCACCTCAAATTCTCTGCTTGGTCTTAAAGCCTTTCTAACAGAGCTTCAATGTTCAGCCAATAACGGATTTGAGATTGCTTAGGTACCATCATCTTCCCAGGGACTGCATCGACTATATCCTCTCTCGAACTAATACGTCCTTGCTATTTAGATTCACGAGACTCATTTTTTCTTTAAGAAAAGAAATATGCAAGCGCCTTCAGCGATTCCGTTTCAATATTGGAGACCAGAGATCTCATTACTGAAGAGCTACTTCTTCTTTACTACTTTAATTCCAATTCGTGTCCCGCAGGACCAAAACCATTAAGTCCTCGGGAATTCACCGAGATTGGCTCCATACATAAACAAAGTATACATTTTCAAAACTAAAACAAATGGATTTAAATTTCCAAAAGAAATAGGATAGAAATCACATTTAACTCTGGAAATCACAATACTAATTTATAAAATAACGCTAAAGCATCCGACCGGAAGCGGAAGGTCCTAGGTATACTGCTTTTATTTTTAATGTAACAGAAATTTTTCAATTTAAATGTAAAAAACAATGTATTAAGTAAGAAAACGAATCCTATAAATAAAGTGGAAAAGTAATTAATAGAAGAAATCTAATGTAATTTTTTTAATGCATATCTATACTAACTTTGTACTATAATATTCTCATGAAAAGGTGCATTGATCGTGAGAATACTTTCGAATGTCAGGTTGTTGAATAGCTGGACGCGGCAAGCTCACGAGCCTCATTATTTATTTGAAGCTGAATAATGTCTGCCATTAGTCTTGTAGATTGTGTCGTTATACTAAATTATCTGCTACACAGATTCATTTATATACCCTTAAATTACGTAATTATCAAGTCCGGTGATACGTACAAAATTAAATTACTGACATATCTATTAAATTAAATTTTCAGCTAACTATTCAAGCAAAAAATTTGAATTAATTATTGTTTGCAGTAATTTTTACCGGTTAAAAGGTAGTGTTTGATTTAGTTTCAAATAAGCCACTACGACAGTTGTTATTGTAATTATTATATCTGTTCAACAATTTGGAGCAATTACCAGGCCTTTGAAAGGAAGACCGTAAACACCATTTGATCAACTGAGGCATAGGTTACATTTTCGGCTTTGGGTGGAATCACTCATTTTTCAACGCACGTTGATCACTGCAGACGATGTCAGGAATGAAAGTCGCGAAGGTGGCGACCAAAGTCAAAACTTACTATTTAAGTTGAAATTGGAAAATGCGGTGTGAAGTTTTAGGAAAAATGTCCATTAATCAGTGAGTGATATTATAGTAAGCAGTCGGAGTTAAGAGACAAGTGACTAGTTAAGGAAATTGAGAACAGTTATAGAAAGAGAGTTAATAAGCTATAAGTAAATTGTTAGACAGAACTTAACAGATAAAGAGAGGCAGATAATTATGGAAACGGGGAACCTATATTAGGAAGTTAGTAAAGGGGACACTTAGGAAGATTAATGATAGATAACTAGAAAGAAGTAAAATCCCAGTAGGTTGAAATGGAGCAGCCACACTAAGCTAGAAGACAGTACGGGATGTTTTTACGAGAGATGACAGTAAGATAATACGAGATTTTAAAGCTGAAAATGAGGTTTAGTATTATAATGTAAAACTAGGGGAAGTTATTTTTTAATTTGAAATAATCACAACTTTATTTAGTTAACCTTAAAAAATTAATGTATTGACTTAAATTTCGACTGTAACAAATTTAGGGTCAATCGAATGACGGCTAACTTAGATTTAAAATTTAGTAAAGGAAAAGGGTCATGAATATGTGGGCTTTGCTGTGTGACAGTAATTTATGATACGCATTTTGATGCAATGGCACCAACACAGGAGATTGTTGTAATCATAAGCAGCTACATCGATTGTCGGCACAGCTACATGGGGTTGTTTTCCGGAAATTGCGTCTCAGCGTCGATATGTCCGTCATTCCTTCCTTCCTTCCTACTATGAGCGATTACATGTACGGCCACGTGTTGTTTCGAAGCGTGAGCAAAGACACTTCATTATATTCTTTTCTCTCAGGTTTTGAGACTAAGACAAGTTCTCTCTTTTTGATAACTATATAGCGACTCCCTGCTCTCTTCATTGCTTCACTTGTGACTGCTTGCTTTCTCAAATGGTCCAACTCGCACACTTCAAATGCTGTCCTGTCAGGTCAGCTCTCCTCAGCCCTACCATGAGGGTGGATCTCAGATAAGCATTACTCCCCTGATCCAATCAAATTTGAAGGTTGGATACTGGCGGTCGTCGGGGAGGGAAAATATCCGTAATATCTTGTGCTTAAGTTTTAGCACGATTCCAGGTTGCTATCGCCGCCTCACTGCCGTCGAAAGGTATGTTGTTGCCGTTTGACAGGCGCCAAAAGTAATTTGTCTAGCAGAGTTATTCTGCTGACTATACCCACTTATTGAATAAAATCGTTATGAATGCCTTACTTCATTATAGTATCATTACCAGATTTAGTTAGTGTTGTGGATAGTCGGAAACTTCCAAGTAGACTTTGACGGAAATACTTAAGTTAATATGAAAAGCGATTTATGCTATCGGCGAGGAGCCAAATGGATATATCGATCGATATACAATTGCGATGTCTGGACTCCGATATTATTACAGCATTGATGTCAAAGTAGACTAAGTAACCTAAATGTAAATAAAACTATTATTTGCTTTCTACTGCGAATAATGATTTTGAACAAACAATTCCCTAACAAAGGAACCTTATCATAATTAGAAAACTTAAGACGTAGAGTGTTAATAAATGTGTAAATTTTAAATAATTACTTTGTTTTGTAAACTTTAAATAGCATTTAGTTTGAAATGATTTCTTTTCTTTAAGCACTGGGCTTATAGCGCGGTATTCGAGTAAAAATATTGAAACGAATAAATCTTTCTCCGTTCCCAATAGAAATCGGTGAAACTCTTTTGTAAAAGTTTAATTTCTTTTTCATATTATTTGTATGATAAATTCCGGGAAAGGTGAGGTTTCTATTTCTCTCAGGAGACAAGGGCAGACTGATAGAAACAAATTTGAGACATTCAAAGAAGAGGAGAATGAAATTGTGCACTTACTAATTGTCAACCCTGAAGGTCGGTTGCAATCTCGACAGGGTCCACACGTTCAAAACTGATCCCTCGTTCGCCGTTCTCCGTCGCGTTTTTAAAAAAGTCGGCGCTGTAGACGTTTACGCCCCTGGCGCATCTTTCCCTCTTCGATTTTGATTTCGTACCCCGAAAACTCCGTAAAAATACACTTGTCCTGACGTGTCCTGATCATGGACAGCCAAGCTCTGCACCCTGGCTCGGGTGTTCTCACTCCGATTGTCACACTCCGACCCCGGTCTCCCTCTTTTATTTACCCGCGCCAAAACCTTCTCTTTTCTCTCAAAGTCAAGCTTTTGTTAGAACCGTTAACCCAAGGTATTTTTTGCGTGATTTCTCTTTTTCCTTTGGCATTCAGCCTCCCAAGTATAAAATAAATTTACTTTACCAAAATTAATTAAAATTAAAAACGCACGTTACACTTTCAACGTTGTTATATGAAGAATCAATTTCCACGAAATTAAGTCTAAAAGAATAACGTCTCATATAATTTTAACTGCCCGGGAAGAGATTTTATTCGTTTTACGGGAAAACGGTTGAAGGGGTTTACATAAAATGACAAATAATTTGGGATTTTCAAAATTTCTTTCATTTTAAGGAGCATACAATGCTAGGCAAACAAATTATAAGGTGTCAAGACAGTAAAGATCTATTGTGTACAATAAACTCTAAACAGAGGCAAGACGAAAGAAAAATTCTTAAATACAAAAACTTGCAACATACATTATTTATTTATTAAAAAAATGTTACTTAATCCAATTTCCCCACGTAGTATTTAGTCCAATTGTAAAAACTTTTATGTTAGCATTAATTGATGTATATTACCTGCTGTTGCTTTTAAACATCTTATACACTAATTTATATAATGAAACGTGCATAAGTTACTCAACTCAATTGTAATGGACACTAATTAAAATGTTTAATACTATTTGGTCATACGAACTGTTCGGCTAAAGTGACGTCTCCGGAGATTAATACACGGTTAATATTTATTATGGAATTTAGAACAAAATCACCAAAAAAATTTGAAATCATCAGCTGATTTTATTCCAGCAATATTAGTTTTTACGGCTTAACACGAAACATAAAACTTTTATTAGGTATTTTGTGGGTCACCAATAAACATAATTCTTAAATGTATAAAACAAAATATTAGATTATAAATTGTTACTAGGAGTAATAAGGAAAACAGTTTGATCAATATTAGACCAGATACTATGTGTGTATGTTATGTGTGTGGGTGTTACAAACATGAAAGATTGGCCTATCGCAAGTTAAACACACTTTTAATTATGCTCATCTAGGCTGCACCTGAAACACTAAGACAGAGGTCGCCTTACTCGTGTTATAGACATTTTCTCGACAAACCAATCTTACTAACCTTCCATTTAATAAGGGACACTTTGCTCACCTAATCACTCTCTGATCTGTCCCGTTTTACACTTTAAACAACTACTAACGTTTACTAACTTTTCCACAATATTTTCGTCCATTTATGTGTCTCGTGCCACGAGAACATTCTCACGGGTTCTCTCATGCATCACATCAAAAATTGTTGCGTTGGCCTATGTGCGTTTACTCTTACACCGCCAATATTTTCAACTCATTACCAACATGACACTGGACAAATGAGCTACTACTAACCCGTTAAAATTTCCTATCAATAACATTTTTTTTGAATAAATCTCTATGCCAAGAGCCGTGCATTATAATTTCATTCCTGTAGAAGAAAATAATTGCGGCTGAAATTTCATTCAATGATTATTATTGGTGTTACTTTGATATTAATTAATGTGTAATTTGGACATTAACTAAACGTAACCTTCCAAGAATAATAAACATACTTCGTCTATTGCTAAACATTTTTCTTGTATAACGTTCGCATTTAAGAAAGCTGAAATTTACCACTCAAAGGATAGTTTCCATTTGCCATTTTCAAAATATCGACTTTCTCCTGCGATGTGATTTAGAATGCCATGGCAATTTTCATTCAAAGATAATACTAGGCTTGATTTAAGAACTGGACTAATTCTGGATATATTTTTACTCATAATTTAACTTGATAAATAATTATCACACTCAATGTACTTCATTCTACGATCTCTATATCATCCCAAGCAGACATTACATTGTGAGAAAAATTACGTCTTTTCATGTCCGTTGTTCGTGAGCCATGTAGCATTCTTTTTTACTGCATTCATGCACTAAAATGTGGCTCGTTTCAATTCAGACTCCATCTTAGGAAATGAAAAGTGGCCCGTGGGGTTGGGAAGTGAGGCACGGTGGATATCCTGACACCACGGTCTGGTGCTTCGCCAGAAACTTCTTTAGACTCGGCGTTGTTGGCCAGTGTGCTGAGGTCGTTTTCTTTTTAGTCCTAAGACTTATTCTCAGCTTCAAAGATTATCGTAATCATTCCCTAGTGTCGGGAAACCTATCTCCATTGCTTTCTACCGTGCATTCATTTACTTTGCTGTGAATTCTTACGTTTAGAACCATTTCTCTTCCAGTGTCAGCGGTAATAACTTTGGTCCTTGACATAAGTATGTTAAGAAAAATAAGTTGTTACGAAAATGGTTATTTTCAATATTTTACAGATAATCAGCAGAAATGTTCAAGCCTCTTTCTTTCTGTCCAGAATAGCTTCTACCAGTAACACTTTTGCAACGTTGAAACTGTCATTTAAAAACACTCGTACAGTTTATTTCTGAATATATCCATGTGCAGAAAGCTCGAATGCTCGCGTGACGGTTTCATTTAAAGTTGAACCATTAATAATCCACAACGCAACACATACCCTGCCGTTAATAAATCACATGAAACTATTGGACTCTGGCTAACCTGCTGTGCGCCATTACAGGGGACTGTTTTGAAATTTCGTTTTGAAAGTAATGACATAACGTTTGTTATACAGTACATTCAAAACTAAATCCAGTTACAAGACAATTGTTCTAAATTTCAAAACGAAATGACCGCTACTGGTATGGAGACCTGGCCAAGTTTATCAAAATTTATTCAAAATTCTTTTACATAATATTAAATAAATTTTGGAGTCATAACTGGACATCTTAAAAATTTAAATATTCAAATTGAAAGTTTGAGTATTTATTGTTTCATATAGACTAATGTAAGAAAATTTTCAACACGCTCCCGGAAATTTAATTTTACTAACAGAATATTCAAGTTACTTAAGAAATTTTAGATTATAATATTAATTAAGGTCTCATCTCTTTTTTATTCTTCTCCTGATGACGTGCATTAAGGACGAAGCGTATCGTGGTACGCGATTGCGTATAACATCATATTTAAATACCCAGCTTTATATTTTTTATATTCAATGTATATTGTTTTGTGTATCGTATACGGAATCAAGACCATGAATGAACGTGATTAACTATCGGAAGGTCTGGAGTTCGAGTCCCTGGTCCGGTCGAAATTTTTCCATTCTTGTCTTTCTTCTATGATATCTAAACACTCCTACTTGAGCTTTGGGTGAAAACATTTCTAATTCCTTAGAATGCGATTAGCTATTTAAATATCGAATTACGAGTCACCTTGATCAGAAGGGAAACATGAAGGTTTGCACTTTACGTCATAGGATGTGGCTAAAAAGCCAGAATTTTAGATGATAACATTGACAGAAAGAAATTACTATACATGTCTCTTGTCGTGAAAAAAGAGGCTTGAGCTGTCTGTCCGACCTCCCAACTAGAAGACAGAAGCTTATTATTAAGAAATGCACAAAGTGGACACTTCATCTCTGCATGACCAGAAGTAGAAAAACGGACCTGTATTCCTTGCAAGAAGCTGTGTTCCAGAATATTTAGCTTCACCTGCAATTCAACGCCTTACGTTAGGAGATCCCCGGTGAGACTCAAAATTATTCCTGCCACCCGTAGAAAAATTACGCGTCAATTTTCCCATTCCATAATGAAAACGGATAAAAATCACGCGCACTTCTTGAACGGGGGTGAAATTTCAAGTGTGGAGGCGAACCTTGAGGAAGAACACCAAAGAACATCTTGGTCAGAGAAGCATTTTTGTTTTCTGTTATTCAGTCACAGAAAAATAGTAAGTTTTCGGAGAATGACAGTCATTAAGGAATATTCAGACATTCAGACTCGTCTAATGGGATACACAGTTTCAGTTATTGAGACATACATTAATTTTCGGATTTTCAGTCACGTTATCTCAGGCCGAGGACCTATTTATTCATTCGGAGACTCATGCAATTCGTTCGTTCTGGGTAATGTTCGTTGTGCAGTCAACACACGACGCCTGAGAGAAGACACAAACAGATGCAGCCTATAAGTCAACGGCAACTCCGGAAAGCAAGCAGTCGTCAGCCCATCAGGGACCATCCAGCTATGATATCAGGAAGGAAAGCCAACTGTGGCGTGGTGATGTACAAACTTACGAGTTTCTCGCCTCTGGTCGTTTCATTATAGTTTCCTTCGTTCCCACATTTTCGTAATTTTTCCATTTATCATCCCTTAGATAAATAATTCATGCTAGAGCGATCGATTAATAATCTCAATTAATTAATGTTTTTACTACCGCATTTAAAATTATTTTTATAATCTTCCTTTATTCATTAATACAGTATTAAAATTATGAATTTTGTTTTCATCATTTCCCCCTTTTTTATTTAAAGTTTAATTTATAACAAAGTACCACAATATTGATATATTGTTACAACTGAATTGTTTACCTTTTCTGAATATTTATTTTTTATACAATTATAGTAATAAATATTAATATTAAATTTATTAATTAAGCATGTACCATCGACACATATTTCTTCCTCTTTGCGGGACTGTGAGAATGGAAAATTAACGAAAAGTATTTATAATAGACACACGCGTATATACATAAAACAATTAATAATGACGCGAAACAGAGACGTGAGACTGAAAACTGTTCACAGATGGCATAACCATGTACAGTTACGGATTCTTGAATTTTCTAAGGCACGGACCCTTTATCAGAAGGTTAGGAAAGCATTTCGATTGACGGCCAGTAGATTTCGCGAACCGACGTACACGATTGCAGATTCATCCCAACAGGAGAACAATCGTTCCTTGTGGTTTTTGGCGCCAGCGGTTGACTTTCCTACAGTCAATATGAGACTCACGATTCGAAATTAGCTATAATGACAGCACATTGTAACCTTATCGTTTATTTAACGTACACAGTTTAGAAGTAAATTCAGTCTGTAAAATTATATAGTAAGTCAATTTTTAATGAAATTAGAACTTTGGTTTCCCTTTGTATCAACCTGCCCATAACACACTTGTACACCCCTGATGAAAGAGACCTGTCACGCCGACGCAAAAAAAGGTCTTAAGTTCAATTAAATTCTTTTATTTTGTGCATAAAAATTTGTTACAATATTTTAGCGTTGGGTCGGTAATTTTTTTAAAAACTCCTACCTGAATTGTGCATAACAAGAAATTTACAAATTCTGTGTATAAATTGTTAATTCGATTGAACGCAATAATATTGCGTGTACTGTACTTTATTGGAAAGGCAACTAAGAAACTGGCTGAAGATGTATATTTTTCTATGATTAAGTATTCTTTAAAACCTATTAATTATATTAAATTAACGGGGTTTGTTTTATTACATCATGCTACATTAAAAATTATTTTCTGTCACAGCTTTTTAATTAAAAAAATTCATCACCCAGTTGATATATTTTACAACAACGAATACGCATGTCTCTTCCGTCTTGCCTTAATGTATAAATTCTAATACAGCATTAGCCAAAAGTCTATATTCCCAAACAATTATAAACTGCAACATAAATAGTCGGAATTCACCTGACGACAATGGAAAACCATAGAAACGTGCATTAATAAATATTCACACGTGTTGAAAACCTCCAAAAATATTTATTCATAATTTACTCAGTGGGATTCCTTGTTCTGTTTGATTTCATATAAATGCAAAGGAAAGTAAAATATAAAACGGGATGTCACATCTTTCACAGATTGTATTTACAATCTAGCTAGAATTAATGACGTGTGTTTAGATTCATAAGGCATCACACCTAAAGAAATCAACGATAGTGTAGAATATACGTTATGCTGGTTTATAGTTTCTTCTCTTTTGAACATTTTACCAATTATTAAAGATATTAACAAACATTCACATTATGTGCGCCTATATTTGTTCGTTTGTTCGTCGAAATAAATCTTATATTATCTCTAATAGTTCGGCGCTATCGCATATATAACTTGTGATGCCATTGGTTATCAATAGAGGTCTTGTTGATGGGTTGTAACCATGGAATGTTCCTCCTATGCGGAAACAATGCGATAGTATTCCCTGAGCGCCGCTTCGTGAAGCAGATAATTAGTGGAATCTGGTTGGCCACACTCGCCCCCATAGCAGTCGTTTCATTGGGAAGCACACACTGTTTTTCTCAATGGGGAATTGTATCAAATATTTTGTATTTTACTCTTGTGACTTGAGAAAAATGTAACTTTAAATATGAATTAAAACGAGAAATTTTCAGAAAAAATAGAAGTTTTATTTAAATATTACTAAGCTTCTTCCTCGTATTTGGGACTTCATCAGAAACAAATAATTTATTCAGGTGTTTTAAACGTTCGAATATGAAACTAAACCATAATCAAAAAAATAAATTACGAGTATAAAAATTTCCGTCCGGGAATGTATTCATGAACATTCACAACCAGTTTAAGGTCAAAAATGCTGCATATGAATGAATACAAAGAACCAGGAACTCCTGTATCCTAGCTTGATTATGACTAGCAAGTTTCTGAATAATATATATTTGAAAAAATTTTAATGCTTACGAAAAAAAATATGACATTACGTGGGAGTATTAATACGAATGAAAAAAATATTACAAAAGTTTCTACCCATTCGCAGAAGATCGTTTGGGAAAGGAAAGCGTCATGTACTAAGAATTGCTTCCAAGGAATGTAACCGTAAATGATATCATGTTTTATTAACAACTCAGACGCATGGGAGCCGTAATTGAAGAAAAGCGACCGAGATGACTACATCAGTGCTGCTGCAACATGATAATCCACTCCTCTACGCCGCTAACATGACGGAAGCAACTATCCCCGAAATAGGTCAGGAGGTTATTTCACACACCGTTCTCTTTATATTAGCTGATGAGGGAACTAGCAACAACTTCTCTAGTTGTGGAATTGATTAATTAACATAGAGTCGAGACACAGAATGTGAGCATGGTATTTTCTGCCTTTGTATTACTTGGCATTCCAGAATGCATAAAATTAATAAAAATCAGAAGCAAAATATGAATAACATCATAAAATGAGACACCGACAAATGTTTTTTGTTGTTGTGGTATTCAGTCCTAAGGTTGGTCTGATGCAACCCCCTATGCTACCTATCATGCGCTAGCCTTTTCATTACCATATCACTATCACTTCCCACATCCTCCCTAATCTGCGTAACGTATTCAATCCTTGGCCTCCCTCTTCTCTTCTTACCCTACAAACTAACCTCTACTGCTAATTTTACAAGATCCTCATGTCTTTAAACGTGGCCTCTTAATCTATCCCTTCTCTTGGTCAACGTCCTTCATATTCCACATTGTACGCTCTTCCCCTATTCTATTTGTAACTTCCTCGTTAGTGATTCTATCCCCCAATATGATTTTCAGCATTCTCCTATAGCGCCACGTTTCAAAGGTTTCTATTCTTTTCCTTTCTGCAATTCCTATCGTCCACGTTTCGCACCCATATAACGCCACACTCCACCCAAAATTTTTAGCAACTATATCCTAATCTATTGCCCTTAAGAAAATTAATCTTTTACTCGAAAGCCTTCCTTGCCTGTGTTATCCTACTCTTTATGTCTACTATACTTCTACCATTACGCTTCCCAAGTAGCAGAATTCCTTTATTTCCGTCAAAATATCCCTTCGTAATCTAACACCGATTGTTACCTCACTGTTTCCCATGCATTACTCCATTACCTTGATTATCCCTCTATTAATCCTCATGTTGTTCTCATTCTCCATTTATTATGGTTTCCAAGTCTTCTTCTGATTCACTTAATACTACAATATCATCGGCAAAGCGTAGAGTTTTTACTTCTCCTTGCAGCATGATTCCTTTTCTATATTTCGTTTCAACTTTCTTCATCTATATAAAAGTTAAACAACGCGGGAGACAGACTGCATGCCTGTACGGATAAACACTAATTTAAAATACTTTCTACTTCAACAGTCACTCCACTTCACTTCACTTTAACCCGCGAGCAGTCTAAACTTGCGCGAGAAATTTCCAGTATTATAACTTTTTCTCCTGTTGTACTGTTACCTAATAATCCTCTGAAATTATTACATCAGCTACCTTTATCTGTATAATGATATACCCACAAAAAATATTACCCTTTAAGGACGACAACGTTTCAGAGTATAAAATGTCTATTCAACAATAATTCAGACGATTGTGTGTTAAGAAATGAAAGTATGCTTATTTCATAAGCTGTCTTATTAAAACGAAAGGTAATCTGACGGTGTGTTAATTAATTTATTCTTCTGGAATTGGTATTTTTTCAACTTTGGCAAACTGTGGGTTCATATGAATATTTTTTGTGTTATTTTTTGTAAGCGTCGAAATTATTTCAGTAATTGTTTCAGAAATATAACAATAGAACAAATCTTCCGGAAGGTTTGCATTTTAGCCTCACTATTTACTGTGTGCAGATGCACAACTATATTCATTGGTCTTGTTATATTCGGCTAATGAAACATAGTAAGACTTGTAGTATGACTACAAAGGAAACGCATGTTTGCCTATTACGAGGAATGACGGCAGAGAAGAGAGTTATCATCGCCGACAATCGTCTTGTTTGTTTGGAAATTCGAAAGGTCATTATTATTGGCTAAATTTGAATGGAACAGATTTAAATGTACATTAATGTTTTAAGGAGAGAGGTGAAGGAGGAATTGATTTGAATGGAGATGATTCTGGAGTAAGACTATGGTTTTAATATATTGGCAAAGATCTTTGATCCGTGCAGTTGTGTGTCGTGATGTAAAAAGGTTTAATTAATTCTTAGAAATTTATTTTGTGAACTGTTTGTGAACCTTAATTATGTATATTTAGGAAATTATATGATTGTAAGCCACTATTTGGAACCCTTAGAAAAATAGTATATTTTTTTAGAAGCGTGACGCCAGTAACGTTTGATTTAGAAAAATTTTCGGCTGCTAACAGGCTCCTTGCGGGTGATTCTGAAACAGGCAAGCCTCCTTTAATAGCAAAGGAAGGGAATTTGAAAGGGGGAGATGCAGGAAAAATCCTAGAAATCCTCCATCAGGTAGTTTGGGCTTCTTGATACTTCTTCGTGCCTCCACCAGTTTTAGGAGGCAGCTGGCCGACTGATCGAATGTGATCAGGGGAAAATTCTTAGCGAATTCTCAAGGTTTTCGACCCCAGTACCTCCGAAAATAGATGAAGGTGACTCGGCATGTGCCAGCCTTGAAAAAAAACCAGAGAGAATACGATGCATCCCCAAAAGTAGAGCAAGGTGATCGGGCCGGACATTGAACGTGTAAACAGTACTTCAGCTGCGAGGTAGATATATAAATATTATTACAGACTCCGAAATGTTGATTTATCGCTTCCTCTAAACAAAAAAAAATATAAGTGACGTAGCACCATCACAAATGAACTTTCAATTTAATTTCACTACATATTATCTTCAGATTCGCTTTCCTCGCTTCCAAAAATGTCTCTAGCTTCTTCAAATAAATCGTTTGCAATTTGCGATCATAATTGTTATATTCATTTTTCCTAACGTATAGTACTTAACTCTAAGCATAATTTAACTAAAAACGTAACTCCGTGTAATAAAAGCATTTTTTTTTCTCAAAAGCTGATAGGAGAAGGACCGGGAATGTATAAATTATTTTTGGAAATGACAAAAATTAGCATTCAAAAACAGGAAAGAAAGACGCGTCACTAAGAAAGGGATTTCCAAAAATGTACCTAGAATTATTTTATCACTGTTCTACTTTAAAAATAAATATTTTCAAATAAATATCTGTGGAATCGATAAAGACCACGTATCACCACTCGCGGGAGTTAATACGCCTGTTAATACTGATACTTGAATTAGACTCTCTACAAATAGAACTGCCGTCCACTTATTCCAGCCGACAATACTTTCATTAAGCATATTCACGCTAACTTTCATTGAGAGTGTCAGCGATCCACAAACACGAATTCACATACACAAATTAAAGTACTTCTGAACTTTAACAATTAACCCTTCCTCGCCCACAATACATACAGAAGGGAATGGAGACTCGTTTAGTTTAATTTGCGTATCCTTTTGTGACGTCAATTCGCACAAATTTTAATAACTTGAAATTAGCCGCGAATGAGCCGGCTTCACTCCATGACTAATCAACTGAGCGTGAAGTATGGTTCATCGTTAGCAGGGGTAAAGCATAACGTTCCCTGTCGTATTCACATATTATCATAAATATATTGTGAACTTCATCTCACTTAATTTGAATAAATAAAATATTTAAAAATTGGCGAAAAAACAAAAAGAGAAATTTAATTCAAAATTAATTACAAAATGTATCGTTCCCACTATAGGGAACTCTTTAATAATTTCTAGAAATAAAAGTAAATAATTAAATGTAAATACATACATATAGTTAATTAAAAAACAATAATTTTTTGCAAAATATGGTTACTGATATAATGCGCAATAAATGGCTTGATAAAAATAATAATGAGGGAAAACAATACCAAACCATAACCATAGCAACTTTTGGGGCTTCGTGATGATTTTGTTTTTTTAATTTTTAGTCATTACTGAAAAAGGATGTAGGAAAGCATTTCAATTAACTTATACATAGGGTATTGTTTCTTCATTGTAGATAAAAAGTTGATTAAAAATTTACTGAACTTTACTATAACATGACAATAGATTTTTTATTGGTATAATCAACATTATAGCTTAATGGACGGCCCTTTGGTTTTTAATAATTATAAGTCATATAGGTAAGAAATCCCTTACACAGCTAAATATTTGTCCTTTACTGAACAATACAATTTGTGTTTTCGGATAACAATTGTTGCATTGTTTGGAATGGTGTGCGAGATGCGCATTCTAATTTCGTAAAATTAATTAGTGTTAAATAAGTATTTATTCTAAATCCATTATTTGTTAAATAGACTGAAATTATTTGGAGTTGGATTAATTAATAATAATTATAATAATTTATTATAATTAATAATTAATTCAACAAATTTTACAATACTTCCCACCACACCTTCTCAAGATTCTTCTCTTGATCCACTTCTGTTACTTCGTTAATTATTATTATTAAAAAAATAATTAATTATTGTAATAATAATTCTTATTATTATAATTAATAATTTTTATAATAATAATGAATAATTTTTTATTATAATAATTAATAATATATTATTATAATTAATAATTAATTCAACAAATTTTACAAAACTTCCCACCACCCCTTCCCAAGATTCTTCTTTTGATTCGCTTCTGTTACTTCGTTAATTATTATTATTATAATAAATAATTATAATAATTATTATTGTAAAAATAATTTATTATTATTATAATTAATAATTAATTCAAAATTTTTTACAAAACTTCCCACCACCCCTTCCCAAGATTCTTCTCTTGATCCGCTTCTGGTACTTCGTATCCTTCCGTGACGTCACTGGATACAAATTATACCATGATAGCAGCTTAGGAGGTGCGCCGTGTTGAGCCAGCTTCTCTGCCTTACAAATGTACTCAGCTTGTAGTCTACTCCCACAGAAGCAGGGGTAAAGACTTTCTCAATATCCGCATAATTCATATTTGCGTGTATATTTGTATATTTTCCAAGTATCAGAAGATATATCTCCTATTCATAGATCTTCCGAAAGCTTACGACAGCAAATCACTGGAAACATTATTGGAAACCTTTTAAATACATATATGAATGCTAACTTAATAAAAACCATTAAGGCTAGTGTCACACTTGAGCGGGATGCGGGTGCGGGTTTTCTGCTGCGGGTGAGACAACACATCTATTTAAATACGACCTGACACATTTGGGCTGTTGCGGGGAGGGTACGTTTCTCGTCCCGCAGTAGCCGCACAATACTGCGGGGAAAACGCAACATGTCCGGTGATAATTGGATGGGGTAAGAAGGGGTTACTATTGAAACATTAACAATTTTATAATCTTAATCTAGCATCATTCGTAAACGAAACATGTTGATTTTAAAATTACA
Source organism: Eucriotettix oculatus (assembly GCA_034510155.1). Taxonomy (NCBI): domain Eukaryota; kingdom Metazoa; phylum Arthropoda; class Insecta; order Orthoptera; family Tetrigidae; genus Eucriotettix; species Eucriotettix oculatus. The sequence continues at coordinate 91,262,486 of CM067376.1, forward strand.
ATTTGATAATGCTGATTTATTAATTTCAACAAGGTTTATATCAAAACTGTAGTATTTATTAAATAATATGTAATTTTTTAAAGACTTATGACCTCATTAAGACAGAAATGAATACCAAAACGTATCATATAAAAAAATAGAAAACAAAGTTGAAAGTCGCATTCGAGTCTCTTGTCAATCCATGCCAAAAAAAGTCGAGAAAAAGAGGAAATTGATTGCTCATCTTCTAGGAAAAAATTAATATTTTGTTCGTGCATTCCATCGTGTTTTTGCAGTTCAAAACTAATTTTGTTCCGTTTATATTGTGTCCGGCCCAAAAATATCCGACGCTTTTGTTGTAGAGCGCTCGCCGTTTTTCGAGTTCACAGTTATTTACGATTTTCTAAATTATTCAGAACGGTGTAGTTGTATTCTTTTCAAATCCACTGTACCGTGTTCAGTACCTTTGGGCCTACAAATGAAACCACTATTTACGTGCCTAATAATATTTTTTCATGTACTCTGTGTGTCACAAAGTTGGCCATTCAAATAAAGAAAATTCAATTTTCATAGGCTTATTTCTTCAAGAAGAAACAATTTTTAAACCTCAATATTTTTCGTGCTTTTACACATAATGGTGTAGTTACTTTATACGTATTATCAGTGGTGAGTGACGTACCATTTACAAATTACATTCTTTTAAATTGGGAATTTTAAAGTCTTTTCAAAGTTGAGTTACAATATCTCGGTATGGCATGCAGATAAAAATATCTGAAGTTCGACATTTAATATGATTTTATAATATTAAACTACAGTATAAATTTCAATACGAATTTCTTAAATATAACAAGAAGTGCTTGATTACTTCCCTGAACTAGTTAATTAATAGAAAACTTTAAAATGTGTTGTAATCAATAAGTAGTTTTTAATGTTTATTTAACAGTCATGATATTTAATTTCGTTATTAAATTTGCGTCTGGTCATCGTGGCGAATTTCAAGCGAGTATGTTTCTTCAATATATTTTTTATTGGCTCATAAAATTTCCATTCTTTTGTAATGAACGCCTTGTTCCTGGTGGATTGTCAAAATATATGTACTTATTTTTGATCATATACGTTGTTCATTACTGGCCTTCATAAATGAATGTAACTGTCTTTATTTTGAAGTGTCAATGATACAACTCCTGCTACTTGGGTAAAATTCACTTTCTGCTGACGATGATGTATTCTGACATTTTAACAGTTTCTGATTGCGTTATAAAGCAATAAAATGATATAGTTCTTTTAATTTTGTGAATCACCCAGATAATAAACGTCCCGCACCCGCTAAAGTTTGACATCAACACCCGCACCAATTATATACCGCTGCGGCCTGTCCCGCTCAAGTGTGACGCAGGCATAAGAAACTATACCAAAACTGCACGGCTAGAATAAAAATACGGGATTCATTATCAGAAAATATAAAAGTTATAAAAGGCCTATATTTAAAGGATACCTACGACAAGCACTAAAATTGGATGAGTAAATGAAAACACTTTATATACCCTATTCCTTGCTAACGATTTAGATAGTCCTAGCCCAAGACCATGACGATTTGGAACATATGACAAGAAAACTGCGCGAAGAATATAGTAAATTATTGTTAGATATTTATTTCAGACAACAATGTTCGAGGAACACAAGAAAATATAGTTCTGGAAGGCGGACTAGTGATAAAAGTTTGAGAAGAATATCAATACCTAGGGCTGAAAATAACTAAAGATGGAACACTAGTTAAGAAAGCGAAAAGTGGCAGGCAAGAGAACAATATCGATGTTGAATTGGGATCAGGGGATTTATAAAACAAATAAAAGGATAATATACAATAGCTTAGTAAAATGTATAACAACATACGGAAGCAAGGCATGGCAGCTGAAGATCAAAACGCAGAAAAAGTTAATAGCTACTGAAATGGAGGGCTGAAGGAGAGCTTCAGGTAAAGAAAAATAACAAAAAACATAAGGACGATCATGAGAGTAGAACATACGATAGTATATGGCATAAAATCAAAACAACTCATATGGTTTGGATACGCGCAACGAATGTCCGAAAATAAAATAACAAAGCAGATATTGTTATGGACACCACGCGACAAAATTAAAAAGTAGATGAAGAGAGGGAATATACTAATAAATGAAGGAAAGAGAAGTACATGATGAACGCTGGATTAATAGAGAAGATTGGAGGTTTGGTGTAGGAAAACGGCATAGAACGTTCTAAACCGAAGCAAGCGCGCACACATATAACTTTTTTTTACTCATTATATTTGATATGAAGCAGTTCGTTCATCTATCGGTGGTAGTAATCGCTTTGAAAATCTAATATATTTTCATTACTCCATTATATATAAATGGGAAATTTGAAATAAAAACCATTTTAAAAAAAATTAATATTTACAGCAAAATAATTCATTTAAATAATACAATATATTGAAGAAAAGAGAGAGAATTTTAATAAATGACAATTTATGAGGTTAAACAATAAAAAGTGGGTGACTTAAGTTGAATTTAAAACATTGCCGTGGCTTTACTCAATCTCATGAGAATTATTTTCATTAGGGAGCTAAGATGCGGACAATTACAAGTGAAAATTTGAAGTGCTTAAGTTTTGAACGGGGTTGGAATCACTTTACAGAAGCTAATATTGTATCTCCACGGACTGGAGCATGGGACTAGCTGGTTGAAACACGGCGATGGCTTTGGATAGTCCAAGCAGCGGAGTCGACGCAACTCAAGTAGATCATCTGCCTGGACTCTGACACAGAAAATTTCTCAGTCCTATTTATATATCAGACTGCCGTGGATTGTCACGTCTTATCAGTTCCGCTAAACGTTTTCCAGTGCCAACAACCGAGCTCTTCTCGGAGACGCCACAACTATGTACGGGCCCACACATTGCTCAGAGCTTGACAGTTTTAAAGTTTCCATGAAATTAATGGCATCTGCATCAGCTCAAGTCCGACAGCCTCCCAAAAATACTCTTCATTACAATATATATCCGCATATTCCGAAGTAATGTCAAGTCTGTTCTATTATATGGACCCCGAGACTTGGAAAGTGAATAAAGAAATTGCCTTGAAGTTACAGACCTTTGTTAACCACCGATAAGAAATATTCTGAATATTTATTGGCTGGAAGTAATCACCAACCACGAACTATGGAGAAGGATGGGAGAAACCGAGATGGACATATAGAAAAAGCGGCAAAAATAGGAAATGGATCGGAAATAAACTGAGGAAGGGAAAAGAAGCCATTGAGAGAGGAAGAGAGGGAGGCCCAAATAAACATGGCGAAGATCTGTACATATGGAACGAATGGAAGAAGGCAAGACCTGGAGAGAGGTGAAGACGCTGGTTGTCTATAGAACCAGATGAAGATGCTTTGTTGATGCCCTATGTTCTATGAGGAACTGCAAGAATTTATGATACATAAATATATATTAATACAGTTTTTTTATCTAAATACAGTTTTGAATATTAAAAATGTTCATTAATTTTTGTTTGAAGCTTTCGGTTCGTTTAAGCAATACAACAGGTTATAAAAACCACTGAATTGTATATACAGCGTTGTGTTAAGCGCCATTTTTTTCTATAGAATTTTTAACGAAATTTAAATTATTCAAATTCTTTCCGTGACGTCACTTGATACCTTGATAGCAGCTTAAGGAGATGCGCCGTGTTGAGCTAGCTTCTTTGCTTGACACATATACTCAACGTGTAATCTGCTTTTCCATTATCAGGGGCAAAGGCATTCAACATAGCACACTGTCATATTCAAGTATTTTCACAAATAATCTTCAATATAATACTGCTTTAAGTATATTTGTACATTACGTTTTGCTCATATTTAGCATTTAGTTGTTCTTTCGATTACGTCAGAAATGCTTTCTGTGGAAATAATATATTTTATTCAGAATTTTTAAAAAAGTTTTGGTTTATAGTCGCATCAACTGCAAGGCTTTTAGCGAATGTGCACGATTAGGGAAACTTATTCCATGTACGGGTATCAGAGTATGGTTTCTCAAAAACCTCAAACAGCCAATCCTATGCCTTGATTCGAACCCGGGTCCTCTGTTGTACGAGGCAGCGACGCTAGCCACTAGACCACAGGAGGTTGGCTCAGGAAAATTAGAAACTTAACAAACTTCCTTTTACTTTCATCAAAAAATTACAAAATTTACTTCTTCTTGAGTACCTCATATAGTTTTCTTAAATTTCTTGAATTTAAGCATCAGAATAACGAGAACTTTATTTTTTAAACTAAACACATGCGGCTGTCCATATTCTCTATCTAGGCCATCCTCATATTACAGAATTCTTACATTTTAATTAGTCGATCTGTATCCTGCAATCGTTGGGTTCCCCTACTGTACTTGTCCTCAATTGAATAATTAGAAGAAATACCTAGTCGTCTCAAAATGCGAATCACAGTGGTCCACTTACCTGGTGTTGAAGTCTCCATTCAACACGATTCTCTATTCCTATAACTTGGTAGTGTAAAGATAATTCGAAATTATTGTCATAAGGAAATATATTTTGTAAGGTTCGGGTTTCGTTGTACGTCAAGAAACTCATCCGCAAAATTTAAGATATGACAAATATAGATTTTGGGAAAAGAACTTTCCGCTCTCTTTGCATTCCTTTCGTAACTAGATACAATTATTTTTTTAGCAGTAGTATTACGCCACATTTCCTGGAATGGCTGATCCCTCCCGATTGCAATATTCCCTTCCACCGTCTCCCATCATCTACTGTTCACCCTATACGCCTTGATATTTCTCGTATATTGCGCACAATATACTCTTCGTAAAGTAATAACAAGATGGTTACCAGTCTCTTATTGCCAACAAGGTCGTCAAAATGAAGGCAGTTTTCAAACATCTACAGTTTAGATGTGTTTCAAAAATGCAGTAAATTTTCCACACAAAACTTAGTTTCGTCCAAAATTATAACTTTCATATAATTGCCAAATTCTTCTCACTGTCACGTGAAACATTTCAGTTAAAAGTAAGTTATTGATACATTTAATTTTGTGGTGTTTTCAATTTATTCCCTGCGCCGCAGGTTCGTTTGTCCAATTTTTTCATTAGTAAGAAAAAAAATGGTTTCGTTTGGAAAGCATACGTTATTTTTTATTCCAACTATAATTAGAGCAGCACGTTTGGCTTTTAGTGCGGTTGAAAAGTAAACTGCTGTGTGCGTAATCCATATAAATTGTAAGCTGGATAAATGTGTCGTATTGACAGTCCCAGTGGCACGTTACACCGCTAATTCCAACCGATTCACAAACAACGTGATAGTATCGTTGTCCACCGCCATGAACACGCACGCTTAGTCTCCACAAACCAAACCAAATACCATACATTATTTACTTTTTTTGCAACGACTCCGCTTTCCCTAGCCTATTTTCACTATTAGTATCTTATGTAAGTTACACAGAAAACCCTATAATTGGATGCTGATTTTGCAAGAAAAAGTATGAAATAAATATGGGGAAACTGGGAAACGAACTGATGCGTAAATAATTTATTTCTTAATAAGTAAAAACGTTTTTCTAAAATTAAACCGTAATTATTCTAATTTATTGCCAATCAGTATTTATATGTTTATAAGTCACAAGGATTGCGCCGCTCAAGTTAATAATTTTAGCATAATATAAATAAAGAAAATATGCCTTTGATTATTGATAAGATGTGATCAAACTATTCCGGTTGTTATGTGAAAGAAAATTGCTAAGAATCTTTTAGTTACAAAACATTGCACAGCCAAATGATGCACATCTTTCATATGTGTCGTTTTTATTGAAATTTAAATTCATTATGCCTCACAGTGAGGCGACCAATCTGAACATACCTCTTTGAGGTTCCATTCTTAAGGTGAACGTCAATTTTAACTTATCAGTTTAAAGCTTTTCACTCTGTTGTAGGTCACCACACTTCTAAACTCACCTACCTGTTTAAAATACGCAGATTGCCTTCACGTTTCGCAGCAGGGATAGAGGAATATAAAGGGAAAAAGGTTCTACCAATTTAACAATTAGAAATAATAAACAATAATGCACTAGGGATAATATCGGGCTGTCACAGAACGACGCCTATTTGTAAACTACTAACGGCAACTGATGAATGGTCGCTTCAAAAAAGAAGGAAAATATCGTTATTAAATTATGTAGAAATTACATTGCATGGAGCCTATGTTGTTACAGATCAACTGCGTAGAAATCCAATTTAAATCATTCTTGAAATAGAGATATCGACAATATGAAAAATATAAAGATAACATTGATTACGTTATCTATAACTCGGTGCATTTGTTTATCGCGACAATTGGATGTACTGAAATAGATAATTATAATGATAAGTAAGCGAAATATTCGAGATAAAATAATGCGATAAACAAGAAAAACTTGGGAAAAATGGGAGAATTTTTCTATCTTTTTAGAAACTAATTTTAGAATAAATATTGAAAACAAAGAGTAATTTCAGAAAAGTATTGATAAAAATTCGGTTATTAATGAAGAAATTCTATTCTTGGGTCAAGAAAGGACAAGAAAAAGTTTCCAATAAAACATGTGACACACTGGCGATCACTGGTCGTTTCATTTGGTAGGATGATTCTTTTATATTATCTAGCCAACACGTTGAACGCAACTTAAGAAATAACAATGTCTATTGGGGTACATTTTATTTTTTATTAATAAAGTTTTTACCTTGAGTTATTATATCAAATATTTAATAATCAATTAAAACATGTTACTAAAATATAAATCTTTACATTTACTGTTTCCACACAATAACTCTTTCTTTCAGGGTAAAATTTCTTGGGGGTATTCTCTGGAAAATTTATATACTTGGTGATGAATATACACAATTTTAAGTATTAATATTAGGTGAATGTCTCTTTACTGTTCGGGACTTACGCTCCAATATCAGATAGCTAGAATTCCGTTGCGGCTGATCCTTGCTCTATCGTGATTTGTAAAACCTCTTGACGTTGATTTCAATACTCTACCTATATTGGTATCTTCACCCTATATTCATCTTACTTTAATGCAGTTTTGGTTTGATGTTGCAATCCGACTGATTTTATTAGTTATACCTCCTCTCCACTCAGACTCACCAGTAATGTTTTTACAATTAATAATCTCATTTTAGAATTAGTGATTATACACTTAACAAAAACTTTGCGGTATTTGTTCTCATGTTCCTTAAGTGTAGTTCGCAACGCACGCTTCGTTTAACCTATATAACATTTTTGGCAATTGGGTGCTCCGCAATTAATTTTGTAAATCAAATTATGTTCCGAATAATTTTCCATTTTTTTTGGTTAACAGGCTACTTGAGGGTGATCCTGAAACAGGCAACTCCCCTTTAATAGCATAGGAAGGGAATTGAAAAAGGGGGGATGTGGAAGGTAGAGCAAGGTAGCCCAGGGTTAACTAGGGCCCCCGGGCTATGGTTTAAGGATTCGTCTTTGAAACTATATAATGTAGTCACCACACATAGACTGCAGGTGAAACACAATTTCGACTGGGAAAAGGTTGAAATTCTTGATTTTGAACAAAATTTATACAAAAGGAACTTATCTGAAATGATACACATTAGAACCACGCAGAATTCGCAAAATGACAGGAGTAATTTAAGTTTACTTATATCACATTATTTTTCTTAATTTTTTATTTCTATATATAATTTTTATCTTATTGTTTTAGTTTAATTGGGTTCATTTATTACTAGTGTTATCTATAATTCCTTTCCTTCTTGTTACTTAAATATTTGAGATACGACGCTTCCCGTTACTCTTTGTCACTCCAACGCCACTGGAAAAGGCGTTGAAGTGTTATTTGTTGCTTCATATCTCTACCATACTGTTAGACTTCTGATATATTTTTGTTATGTTTTGACATTGCTGCAGTAAGTTTTTGTTTCCATATATGTTTCTAAAAAAACTGTCTCAATTTCACCGCCTTTACAGGGAGGAAAACCCCCGAAGAATACATAAAAACGTGCCGAAACGTTGTTACAAGTAAATTTATATAATAAAGTCTGTACAAGGTCATCAATTTGTTTAATTATATACAACAGACGTTAAACGTAAACCATTGTAATGTATTCTAACTATGAAGTGTAATAGTATAATGTAACTATCGTTCGTTCTATTATTGTATGAATACATATCATTTAGTGAAATATGAGCATATATAATCCCGAATTTCATAATTAATTCTCAAGTTCAAAGCACGAACTTTGCCATTGTCTTCTCTTCCAGAGATATCCTGTTACGTATGCGATATACTCCTCTCTTCCAGAGATATTCCTCACCTCTACCACCTCTTTTAAGCACTATACATTTACACCAGTGAAAAAAATATATAATTTACAAAGTCAATTATGCGTTTAATTATAAGTTATCTGTAACGTTAGCAAGTGTGGAACGGCAGATTAAGATTCAAAGATAAATATACATCTAAAATTTATAAATGTCGGAAGATTTAAAGTTATATACTTATAAAAAATAAAATATTAAAGTTAAATATTTTGAAAATTGACAAATTTGTGTGATGGGATAAACATTGTTTGTGAAATATGAAGAACATAAACACAGTTACTTAATTGGATATGAAATTAACATGACACCGTAATTTGTAATACTCCGAATGTGTTAATAAGAAAAACGATATTAATTAAGTAAAATCTTTACATATGATCAAAAGAGCATGATGTTTCGCAATTATCTTCATACAGCCAAAGTTACAATTTATATAGTAAAAATAACGGAGATCGTTTCATACAACCTAATTTGTTACCTTACCCCCACCCCTTTCTAAATGACATTCCACAGCGTACAGAGCTGGGATGTTGGATATGAATTTTTCATATTCACAATTTGAGTCCCGTCTAGTTTAATTAGTTCATGATAACAACGCCACTTAGTCTCCGGCGCAGAAAGCAATAACTGCACAGTTGTTTCAAAAAGGCTAATATGTGAGCTACAAGGATATTCATTAATTCGAATTAAATATGCGGAGATGAACATGAAACACATTCCAATGTTGACTCGTAGTGGACAAATTTATATTTGCTTAGGTATTTATTTACTTTCCCACGGTATTGTGCTCATTTTTAACAGACGTAATTTAACTTCAACTATTAATTTCCATCTATCCTCTTTCATTAAACAATTAATTACACGAAGAAAATGTTCTCGGGTTCCACACGGGTCAAGCGCGACGTTTTGGCGGATGAATCACTTCGTATGAAGATGAAGGCACTGCTTTCGTCCCTCGAAACGTCGCGCTGTGATCGCTATTTGAACCGGTCGAAACCCGAGAACATTTTCTTCAAAAAATACACAGGGGGAACCTTCGTTCTTTGATAATTAATGGCATGTTTTTACATTAACATATATCCTTCTTCTTTGGTCTGGGTCTCCCGGTCGACTGAGGACTGTAATATTGCATTGCATATTCCGAATTTGGAACGATACGAGGTCAGTGAGTCGATTCTCGAGCAATGATCATGACGACACAAACATCCAAACCCATGCCAGGATTCGAACCCCTGGGTTGTGAGGCAGCGATGCTAACCACTAGACCACAAGGGGTATAACATACAACCAACAGTTAATAGTTAAATCTATAACATACATAAGTATGTTAAGTATTAATTATGAACAAAAATTACTTGCGCATTATTATATCAACTACGTTTCTTCCACAAACCGTGGATCTCATCAGGATTGCAATGAAAATAAACTTAAACAACTATATAACAAAGATATACACAACACCAAAGCAAACAGATTATTTGATAATACTATCATAAATATTTCTGAGATTATTAACATAAGTTTGAACATTAATGAATGAAATATTGCATTCAACGTCCAACGCACCCGTTGAAGTTTACTAACTATGGCAAGAAAATCAGTGCTTTTAGAAATCTTTGCTAATATAATAATGAGTATATTTTTATTGCATCCCATTCTTAACTGATTATTTGGTCGTTATGCAGGATGTAGCAAAACGTAACAGCAATATTTCAAGAACACATTCGTCTTATTCTGTGAATAAAGAAAATGTAATACAACATGTGGCTGAAAATACATATTTAAATGGTAATCGAACATTTATTAATGTTAGTGCATGATGACATGCCATGTTATCTGGACTAAAATGCAAGACTCTGGTTACAAATGTTACATGAGGCAACATGTTGCCAATAAAATTGATGTTAAACTGAATTCTCATTAGCAGCGAGTCACGTTCTAACTGGCCGTGCATTGTGACGCTGTCAAACAGTGCGTACCACACCAGACATTTTTTTATAGACTTCGACACTCCATGCGAAGAATTCATCATAATTAGGTCTCTTTAAACACTTCATCTCATATGTGAACAGAACGCTAATTCATTTAGTCATAATGTGTAATCATTTTCTGGTTCTAAAAAGTATTCAGAAACACTCAAGTTTTATTAACTACATGTTTCCTTATGTAACAAGAGCAACGAGAGCCTCGCAATTTAATCCCGATAACAAAGAATGTCACCATGCACTATTATTAATAAAATTCGTGTAAATATATAAATGTTTGGAAATAAATAAATATTACAATTGCCTATACGACAGAAAATATTTAGTGTAAACGTCTGCGGCGTCCTCTTTCATTTATTTATTTCAATTTAAATATCATCAGTTGAGATTCCAAACTTAGGAACGAAACGTCGTGTACTAACTTTTGTTAAACATTCATAATAGTTGTAATAACTCTATACCTATGTTGTTATAATGTACGTAGCTAAAATATGAATGAAGCGGGATGGTAATATTACGAAGTTTCACCTAAAGTACGGAATTATTCAGACTGGATCAGAATAGATGAAAGGAAAATTAATTCACGAATCATCTTCAGCGAACCTCAGGGATCTTAGTATAACGGTATCAAACCGGAACCTGTATATAAATAAGAGCCACTTAATAATATAATTATTGAACCCTCAAACATAGACTGAATTATCTTTCCTCAATGATCTCAGAATGGTACCCCACTTTATTTTTCCCACGCGAAGTAGGCAGCCAATTTCAGGTACAATAAATGGTCACATGAGGGGCACCTCCAAAAATAGTTCAAACTGATTTTATGCCAGCCCATCTTTGAAATCTAAAGCGACTTTAAAACTGTTACCATCGCGAATTATGACTCGTTTATTCTCAGACAGCCACATCCGGTTGTCTTTCAAGAGGAAACTTACAAAGCTTTGAACATTAACAGTACTAAAGATAAAATATTGATCAATATATGACGCTGTATTTCCAGACCCATGTTGTAATACCCATGAATATGTGGAATACTTTCCTTAAATTTTGCATTCGAGGTGTGTTTCTTTCAACTTATATATGATTAATAATCAATGCCACAACAAAATAAATTACTAAGACTTCTCCAAAATAAAAATACAATACATATGCAACAAGAAAACACAAATGTATTATGTTTAGCTCAGAATATATAAAAATATCAGGTTCATTTGTGGGACTATAAGTAAAAAGTTTTAATTTTCTAATGAAATGATTCACATTTCAATTACCTGTTAAGTCTAGCAGTACGAATAAAAGTGATTTAATTTTTATGCTAATAATAATTCTCGAAGTCCTGTCTCATTCAGTTTTTCAGCTTCGCCCCAACGTCAAGATCCAGCATCCGGGAAGACCAAACGAAGACCATAACTGCGTTACCAACCAGAGAAATTGTGGCAGATAATCAAGGTTAGGACAGGACAAAGCATTTAGTCCGCTTATCATGTGCTGAACACTCGGCTGCCCCTAGACTTAAATTGTCAGTCAAACTCTGGCTTAGTATTTATGATAATTGGGTATCCTCACACGTGCTACAAACCATTTTACCATTAACGTATCCCGACAACACACGGAACTCAAAATAAATACGTGTACACACACAGAGAATTTTAGTCCTGTGCTTGATCTATCTCTTTACTAACTCCATAGAACGTGTGTTCCCTGCACGTCAGGTCCATAGCACACATCTCAATCTCACCGCCTTTCACGTAAAATTTGCTTCTTATTTATATACCTTCCTTCCAAGACGTAACAGATTTTTGGAACATTATCGTGGTTCAGCTACTAACCAAAATGCGGCATTATATATAATTTTGTATTTAATGAGTGTAGTATATTTTAAAAGCATTTTGTGTTTTATTAAATAAGTGAAGATATTAATTTACAGTAAATCAATTAACGTTTATTTTTCACAATAATTATAATATTGAAAATAACATTTATAAATTTTGTAGAAATACAACCTAATGAAGTCTAAAAAATGGTGATAAATCTTTAGTTCAACTAAATACTAATAAATTATTTTTGTATACTAAGTTTATAGATACACAAACTAGGCATGGTAAATTTCATTGCTACACGGAGAGGAATTTAAAGTAACAAGTAAAATACATCGTACGTGTTTCACAAAATAAAACAGTTGAAAAATGTTTTATATTTCTCTTGCATATTTCCTCTTGAGTTAAATATTCTGACGCTTTGTGGTACTTAAAAGGCAATAATTAATTCCACGAGAAAGACGCGTGACCCATTCGTAACGTGCGTGATTATTTCAAACATATCTTCTAAAAGTCTAAATGTTTTCCATTTTACATTGAGTTGAATATATTTTCATTTCGTCATAACATCACTACAACACCAACTACGTATTTATAAAACTGGATTCAGAGTCTTGCCTTTGTTTAAAATGTAATAATGAATTTATTTGAGTAATATTAACTTTTTCTTTAATGCATACTTTTATGTTTTTTGTCATAGCAGATTATGCTTGATGTTTATAATGTTAGGTATGAAACGTTATTTGTTTTTGTTTTTTGCCAACTACCCTGTATATATCATCAATGATGAGAAAATGTTTCGATAGTTATGCCACAAATAATTTGTAATTTAATATTACCTCGTGCCGTTAACAAGGTTCTAGTTACTCAATTTACTTACTAGAAATTCAAATTAAAAAATTCATTCTACGAATTGTGATCGCTTTGAAGGTGAGAATAATGCCTATCCGTGCGTGTGCATCCGTATTTCAAGTCATATTACATTACAGATCTTTATTACATTCCAAAATATATTATAGTAAATGATATTTCATACATTACATCGTGTATTCTGTAATCATATTTTTATGTTTTCACTGTTTAACTTATATACAGAACAGGCGAAGAAAAAAGTTAAAACGGAATATGGAAAATGAATCATACTGCAAGGAGAAGAAATAAAAACCTTACGCTTTGCCGACGATATTGTAATATTAGGGGAATCAGAAGAAGACTTGGAAGGGATATTTTGACGTAAGTTAAGGAATACTGCTACTTGGGAAGCGTAATATTGTTAAGATATTATTATTAATCTTTATAATATGAATATTGTACAATGTAATCCCAATAATTTGAATTTAATTACATTTTAATTTATTTTAGTTATTTCGTTTCATGAGCTTTATATTTAAAAACTTTTACAAATTAAATTAATACAAAACTGATTATAATAGTTAATTTATGTATTCTTCCCATAGAAGAAGGAATACGTTTGGATCAAAATGTTGACTTTTGAAGTGTGTTTTCAATAAAGCGTCTATTATTGCTCTTAAACAACATACCCTTTTGTATACTTATTTCAATTTATTTTTTTACATTTTTTTCATTTTCTTCGTGCGTATTAGAATTAAATACTATTTCATTGTGTAACGATTTTCTAAAAACAATCTATATCCCGATTAATTAATAAATTATAGCAATGTATGGTGTTTCATGAAACAGCAAGCAAAGGTATACCGTGACGCTCACAAGATTAGTCTTCACATTGTTTCTGTCGTGTTTTCTTAAGACACATGTCAGACACTTAATGATCAACTGATAAACCATGCTCAAGAATTAGTCTAAATACAGACTTCACACAATATAATAAATCAATAATTACGACAAGAATTAGTCATATCATAGACAAAATTAACTGACTCACAATATTTCTGCAATCCTTCTTGCTTTCGTCAGACAATTTGAATACGCAAGTGTCTCAAGACTGACACACCGCACAAATGTGGCGAGGAAGTCAAATTTGTTTCAATTTACTTATAAAAATGAAAATGTAATAATTGTTTATGCTCATAGTAATGAATTTTAAGGTATTTAAAATTAATAAAAGCGCTCTTTTACTTTATTAAAATTTCAATTTTTATCATTAATGATTAATCTCCCTGGTCACCACACACACTATAAGCTATTACTCCTGAGTTATTCTTATTTTATCACATATTGCATTTTGGCTACTTATATTTTAATTAACATATTTTAAAATTAGACGTTTTATATTTTATGGTTCCTATAATAAATTACGGTTACCCAAAACGCTTTTAGTCTGAAAGTTAGTGAATAGTCGACACTGATTGTTTATGCTATATTTTTCAAATTTTATAAATTCGGTGTTTATGTAGTGCTTTTATTTCAGCTTGATTTCTATCTGAACAGTGTACTTATATTAACTTTTTCTAATCATATCATTTACTCATTCGCTAAGTACTTAAATGAAAATATAATTTGTTTTAATAGATTATAGCGTACTAAAACGCATGAACAGAAAACTTACATTTTAATGTACGTGTTGAATTATTAAGCACGTAGAGTAAAAATATTTCGGTGGTCAGATTTTCGAGGGCGGACCTGCCTAATGGATGACATTAGGGGTCATAAACCATTAAGGGCAGCGATGGATTGCTGTTTGCCGCAAAACAAAACACGTTTTGCCCCTCAAAACCATTCTTAGAAGGGACACGAACTCGCAAATTAAATTGATGCGAGGCTAACTTTTGGTGTTATTTTGCGACACGTTTGATAAATCGTTCCATAGAATGCGGAACCACGATAGAGGGTGATTAGACGTAACATACAATGTTATTTCGTTCTTGTGATGCACGATAAAGTAATGAGTGGTAGTCATTCACGTGTTATGTAGGAGTTTGTCGTTCCAAATAAAATATTTGGTATACGCAGACACTTTTAAGTCGGCTGATGTACAGAAGTTTTGCTAATCCGAACTTGTCGAGTCCGAACCCTGTCCGGATCACCGAAAGTCCGAATTAAACGACAACTTTAAAATGTATGAAAAACAAGTTTTGAAGGGAAAAGGAAAAAACTTATTGATTGAAAATCAACGAACGTTTATTCATTACAAAGTATGTATGTACTTAAGAAATCTATTTACTGTACATATAAAATATATTTACTATGTATTTGTACATGTGTCATTCAAAAGGGTAAACACAGTTATGCACAATTTTTTTGGATTCGACGGATTAATCGGGTGTCCGGAGTAACGGGATCCGGATTAGCGAGTTTCTTATTATGAGGGCAAAATACTAAATAAGATCATACGATTCCATTCATATTCAGTGCCGAGTTGTTGGCAATAACTTTGCATTTATTTAAACTGTCAATTCAGCTTTATTTTTTACCTCTTACGAATATTTCTTCTTCACTTAGACACTGAGACAGAGCACTAATTTTTCTCTAGATAACTCATATTTAAGTATTTGTTATTTTACAAGTTAAGACTTTAATATTACGATTTCAATAACTTTAATATGTTGTTGTGGTATTCAGTCCTAAGACTGGTCTGATGCAACCCTCCATGCTAACCTATTTTACGCAGTTCTTTTCATTTCCACATAACTAACTCATCCCAAATCCTTCCCAATCTTCTTAGCGTATTCCACCCTTATGTTCTTGTCATGTCATAATCGAGGTCTATTAATCTATCCCTTCGCTTGGTCAACGTCGTAATTATTATTCGCTCTTCCCCTATTCTGTTTAGAACTTCATCGTTAGTGATTCTATCCCCAATCTGATTTTCAGCATTCGCCTATAGCACCACATTTCAAAGGCTTCTATTCTTTTCCTTTCCGCAACCCCTATCGTCCACGTTTTGCACCCATGTAAGACTACATTCCATATGAACATTTTTAATAATGATTTACTAATATTCACACTTATATTACCCGTAAATAAATTATTCATTTTTGCGAAACCCTTCCTTGCCTGTGTTATCCCACACTTTTTGTCTACTATAATTCTACCAACCCTAGTTATGCTGCCCAAGTAGTAGAATTCCTTAACCTCCTTCAAAATATTCCTTCCCAATCTAACACACTTTGTTATTTCACTGTTTCCCATACTACACTCCATTGCCTTGGTTTTCCCTCTATTAATGCTCATGTCGTTCTCTTCCTCCAGGATCACGTCCATGCCATTAATTATGGTTCCGAAATCTTCTTTGACTCCCCTAATATTACAATATCATCGGCAAACCTTCAGGTTATTATTTCTTCTCCTTGAATTTTTATTCCCTTTCCATATTTATTTTCAACTATCTTCATCGCTTGTTCTATATATGTTAAAGAGCATGGGCGGACAGACTGTATCCTTGTCTTACTCCTTTCTGCTTTCTTTTCTTGCCCTTAAATGCTTGTTACTGCTTCTTTCGCGATATAATATAATAAATAGCTTAAAATGTTCTAACTCTAACGATATATATGGGACAAACAGAATATTTATTAAGAAATACGAATAAGCAATAGCAGTAATTAATTCATATTCCGTAACGGTAAAACTTCCGAATTGCTTAAAAATATAAAAAGTAATTAAGCTATTTAAGAAGGGTACTCATACTGATATTTCAAACTATAAACCTATTTCTCTGCTGCCAATTTTCACGAAAATATTATAAAAATCCATTCTTTGCGGTTGTAAACTTCTTAGAAAACGAAAATCATATCATCAGAACACAGCGCCATGAACGATTTGATAGAATAAAACAAAAATTATCTTGCATCAACTTAAATGAAACAGGGATATTTGTTGATCTCCCCGAAGCATTCGAAATGGTTGATTACAAAATTTCACTTGGTAAATTAGAATTATATGGCATCAGGAGAAATTCATCCTTACTTTTCAAATCATATCTTACAAATCGTAAGAAATATGTCTCTATAGACAACAATGCCGGGAATATTTATGACCCCGATTGGATAAAAATAACTTGTGGGGTCTCGTAGGTGTCGATTCTCGGATCTCTGCTTTTTCTTTTGTACATTAATGATTTTACAAATTATATGCAGCGCATAAAATCAGTTCTTTACGCCAATGAAACTAACTTAGTAATAACAGGTGGGGATGACAACAGTTCAAAATAATGTCGATAACGCACTCAAGTCACTAAATGTGTGGCTCAGTGCAAACAACTTCGTTCTGAATTTATTTTTGGGAATTGTAGTTGACGGAAAGTTACGGTGGAACGAACATATTCAGTCATCCTCGAACTCAGTTCCGTCTGTTACTCCCTCCGATTATTAATGCAACAAGTAGATACGTTAACTGGAAAAACGGTATGTTATGCATATTTACATTCTAATATGTGTTACGGAATTACGAGCTGGGGGCTTGCTTCTCGATCGGAGGGAATTTTTAAATTACAGTAACGTGCGATCCGGATACTATGCGGCAAAATATTTAGAGAAAGCTATAGGCCTCTCCCTCAAAGCTCTTTGAATTTAAACTTTACCCAGTACATCCATTCTATAAACCCTTAAACATGTAAAACATAATGTAAATCTATTTGATACCAACGAGGAATTACATGATTATAATACCAGGAACAATCGCATCTTTGACGTTTTGAAAAAAGTATACACTTCTTAGGAATAAACCTATTCAATAGCCATTATCTTAACATCAAAAGTATAAATAGTTACAACGTGTTTATTAACGGTGGGTATTACTCTGTTAATGAATTTGTAAACTGATCTGAGCCTAAGGCACATTATTTCTCTAGAAAATACTGGTTATTTTATTGAGTATCAAAGTTAATTTATCTTCTATGCTTATTTAACTGATAATACACAATTATCTATTTTATGTGGACCACACGAGGTTTCCTGTCGCTGACCTGAACTGATAGATAGATTCTTCAGGAGATGATGGATAGTGTTTTTGTGTTGCGCAGCAGTAATGTTTATATAAATATAATAATTAGTATTCTTACATAAAGTGCCTATTCTTTTTTACTTCTGTAATATTTACTTTTTGTAATGTGTCAATAGTAATGTATAGTTTAAATATTTACTATATTAATGTACTTATAATATATGTAAATATATCACCTCGACTTGTCCTATTTCCTCATCAGAGAACTAACGGAAGAAAAAATATAATATAATCTGAGTATTAAAATTCTTACGTGGTTTTATGAATTGAATGTCCCTCATTTCCTAACAATAAATGAAATTTAAAGTGGATATTACAATTATGATGTTAAACGTTTTGGACAATATACCAATTAAATAAATATGATGAATAAAATTTATATGCAAATTTAATTATTGCAATTTGTCCTATAATTCAGAATTCTGAGAAAACACAATTGTATACTAAGCCTATTATGAGCCGCGTTCATGGATCCTTTAGAAAAAATAATAATGAAAGGGTAAGTACTGCAAATTATGTTGGCTTCCAACAGATAGGGCCCGGAAATTAGTTGGAACAAAGAGCTCCGCCACGGATGCCTGTCAGATGCACAACCGCGCACAGAAACATTAATTGGCCGATACAAAGCTCTATTGTTGATTACCAATAATAAAAATGGTAGAATACATCAGAAGCCACTATTTAAGTTTTTTAATATACTTACTGGTTGGATATAAAATTAATAACTACTTTACTTACAGTTAAGTTCCTTGGTCAAGGTAATCTAGTGTTACACATATAATTACAAAATTAAATCATAATTTTTATTACAGAAATTAAAATGTGACATAAAATAGTTGTAATAATATACAAATTTAAATAATAATTTGTAATCATAAAATTAAGCGATCCAGCTTAAAAGATATATACGATTAGGTGAGTAACTTGATGAGCTTAGGTGAAAGTTTGAAAATCAGATTGGTATTCTTTGCAGTTTTACTCAGCGCAATAAAACGTTAATCTCTTCGGTAAAATTCAGAAATAATTGAAAGCTAGGGAAGTTCTTTCTTTAACAATCTAATATTTGCTTATATGTAAACATTTGATAACTTTTGGGATAGTATTTAATTTAATATTATATGTATGTAACACGCGATTTTATGGAGTTTAAGTACTAAATGCAGAAAAACAGGATATTGGAATGTGATGAAACTTTTGAATGTTCAATGCAAAAACATAAAACGTACATCGACTGTTTAGATAATAATATTACGATATCTTTTCAAGTTATTTATCCAGAGAATATCGAAGGCTTCTGTAAACACTTGGTAGAAGAATACAGTGAAGGTTAACAGTAGAAAGGTATGACAGATATCAACTATGAAAACTGGATAATAAAGTGATACGTAAATGCTGTGTGAAGGACAGTGCTGAAGAAACCGGTTTGGAATTAGTGACGCAGTTGTATAAATTTGTTTCAATACTTAAACTAAATTAATACTGATCCCCTAATCTGGTCTGCTATGAATTCAGCAGATAAAAATTCGAACATTAACGGCTCAGTTATCTATACTAATAAAAACCTTTGTCACTAGTAGTAAGGTCCAAACTATTGGTTCGAATTGGACCAAACGTGGCACAAGTATGTCTCAGATCCCGAAGCTGCCCATGATATGTAAAAAAAAATACTCTTAAATTATGCTTATGAAAAAAGTGAAAATGTAATTTGTGCAAAACATTTTAGGTATAAGTTTTTGTGTGTTATATACTCATTTAAACGAAAAATATGCGGGTTGCCTATACTCTTGAATAAATTACGTCTGTTGTTGTGGTTTTCAGTCCTAAGACTGGTCTGATACAACCCTCCATGCTAACCTATCATGCGCAAGCCTCTTCATTTCTTCATAACTTGCAAATCCCACATTCTCCTTAATGCGTTTAAGCGTATTCCATCCTTGTCCTCCCTCTTCTATTCTTACCCCACACACTTACCTCTAATCATAATTTTACAAGACCCTCATGACTTAAAACGTGGCCTATTAATCTATCCCTTCTCTTAGTCCTCCATATTGTTCGCTCATCCCTTATTCTGTTTAGAACTTCATTGTTTGTGATTATATCCACCCATCTGATTTTCAGCATTCGCCTATAGCACCACATTTCAAAGGCTTCTATTCTTTTCCTTTCCCCAACTCCTATAATCCGCGTTTCGCACCTATATAACACCACGCTCCATACAAACATTTTTAGCAACGATTTCCTATTATTCACACTTATATTACCCGTAAGTAAATTGCTCATTTTCGCGAAAGCCTTCCTTGCCTGTGCTATTCTACTCTTTATGTCTACTATACTTCTACCATCCCTAGTTATTACGCTTCCCTAGTAGCAGAATTCCTTAACTTCCGTCAAAATATTCTTTCCCAATCTAACACCCTTTGTTTCTCAAACTACACTCCATTACCTTGGTTTTCTTTCTATTAATCCACATATTTAACTCTTTCTCCAGGATTCCGTTCATGCCATTTATGATGGTTTGCAAGTCTTCTTCTGTCTCCCCCAATACTACAATATCGTCAGCAAAGCGTATGGTTTTTATGTCTTCTCCTTGCAGTATGCTTCCTTTACCATATTTCGTTTTAACTTTCTTTATCGCTTGTTTTATATGTATATATATAAGTTAAACAGCGAAAGACTGCATCCCTGCTTACTCCTTCCTTGATTACGACTATAATACGTCTAAAATACTAAAAACATTTGACCTAATTTGTCCCACAGCGCCCGAAGCTGCCCATGATTTTTAAAATTTTTAATATACAGATGTTACTTATGTGAATTAAGTGAAAATTCAATAAACCTCCGTTTGTTGATTGTTCTAGGATTTACTCAAGCAAATTCTTTTTGCTTATGCAGAGAATGGTATAAATATGTAGTTTACTCTGAAGTACTGTAATGAACGTATCTTCAATTATATTCCTGCTTTATTATTTACGAAAACTCGAGCTTCGTCGGGTACTTTAGCTAGTTCAATCGAAAATAGAGACAAACTTAATATTTATTTTACCTACTACGATTTGGAACTTATAAACTTTGTCTTTAGGAATCAATTGCAGAGTGCAGTAATTTAAATATAAATTCTGTTTACTATGACGCATAAGATAATGCGCATAAAAATTCATGGAATATGGGATTAGAATCGAAAAAGCTCGGCTGAACAATGACATTCGTTAAGTACACTTTCGTTATAATCACAGATTTATTCTTGTTGCAAGTGGGTCACTTGCGAGCTTTATGTTTCCGTTATATAGGCTTGGATACAGGCTCAGCTACCATTTATTAAATCCTCAGGGCATAATTTTAGTACTTCAATGAAGAATGGACATTGAATCTAAGTTGATTAAATATTATATTTAATTCAAGAACAGGAGAAAATAATTTGAAACAAAGCTCAGTCTAAATGTTAATATTTTTAAAATATATTTTAAGGCATTTATTATTATTAGAAACAGAAATAATAACAGACAATGTTTAATTTCATATCATTAGAAATGAATAATCGCTATTTTAAAGTATACGCTACTTTTATAAATGACATTTGTGAAACCTTCATCAATTTGTGACTGAGCTGTCGCTTTCAGGGGAACTCGGTTGTGTTCGCTCTGTGTGCACAATTCGTAACTTGAAACCCAATAGTCAGTCACATTCCTTTAATGTGAGGGTATTGCGGGTCTGCGTTGCGTAGCGGCGATATGATATGGCCTCGCGTTCTGCGGGTGCGAACAGCCGATAAGGGAACCATAAATATGTTGGTCCTCAGCACGAATAACAGCGCCGTGTTGCTTATAAGTCTTTAGAAGCTGAAAGGAAAACGGCATTTTGATGGAACGCGGAATAACTTTCACTTTCTTCCCGCGGCGCCAAAGTCTTTATAACAATTATCACGGCGTATATATAATTACTCAAGTTATTATATTCTCCAATATGTAGAAATAAATTGACTTTATTTCAACTTAAAATCATTCCAAAACATTGGCTCTCTCTTTGTGCCGATTATACCAAACCAAATAACATATATTTTGTGCCCATGTTGACGTAGTTAATTCAATACCTAGCTCTTTTTCAAAAAAAAAATTAAACTTTGTCAGACCAATAAAAAATAGGCTACAAAAAGTCAAAGTTGGGAAAGAAACTTCAAAACTCGGATCTGTAACATCGGGAGTCCCCCAAGGATCAGTTATTGCCCCATTATTGTTTCTCATTTTTATTAATGATTTGCCTAATAATATAAACTCTAAGGTCCGACTTTTTGCAGATGACTGTGTAATTTACAGGGAAATAACTGGGGAACAAGACGCAGCTGCTCTCAAAACTGACTTAGATACTCAAAGTACATGGGCTGAGCAAAATAAACTCAAAATCAACAATAGTAAAAGTAAGGCGATTAGTTTTACTAAAATGCACGTTCAATATGCCTCGATATATAAAATAGATGGGGAAACAGTGATCGAGGAAACAAACTGTAAATACCTAGGCAATTTATTTTAACAGTAAGCTGGGGGTAGGTAAACTATGCTACAAGGAAAGCGTGGAACATCTTGCACTTTGTCATGAGAACACTCAAGAAGGGGAATGCGAAATCTAAAGAGTTGGCATATTTGTCATTAGTACGCCCACTTATGGAATATGGTGCAGCATACTGGGATCCGTACAGGATAGGTCAAATAGAATCCTTAGAAAGGGTGCAAAGAAGGGCCGCAAAATTCGTACAAATAGGATCTGGGCATGGGAATGAAAAGGTAAAGCGACTAGGGTGGGACACGCTACAGACAAGAAGAGAAAGAGCTAGGTTACACATTTTCTACAGAGCTTTTGCAGGTCAAAAACCTTGACAGGGTATCCGAAATAGAATGAAAGAATCGACTCGGAACGGGAGGGGTGATCACCTATTTAAATTACAAGCAAGTAACCAAAAAACAGACGTTGGAAAATACTCATTCCTAAATAGGACAATTAATGACTGGAACAATCTGCCTGCAGGAGTGTTTGGGGAACTTCCTCTAACAGAAAGAATATTTCGACTCAATCTAAGTTTAGTGTAGTGTAGTGCATAGATCAGTGCTGCGAAATCTCTAAAAATATACTACAGTGAAATATACTTCCAGTTTTTTTGTTTTGTTTCTTTTTTTTCAGGCAAAAACAATACTATTCTTTTTTTAAAAAAATCATTCCTAATAATATGATTCCACACTTATTTATTTATATTTAATATAATTATACTTTCAACTATAGGTTAAATATGGTCCTTACGACCAGTTTATTAATTATTGTTTAAGTTCTATGTATCTGCCAACGGGTATCTGCCCATTTGTAGATTTAATAAATACAAATAACATACACCCCAATAAATAATTCTCTGTCGTTTTGTTGTTTGGACAATTCTTCTCCGCCATGCCGTATAGTGGACATCGTTAGTTTAGTTGTCATGTAGTCATTTTCCTGCCCCTGTTTTATTTATTGAATGACATTCCTTCCCACAGCATATATAGATATTTTGGGGCTTACCTTAGGATTTCAAATAGAATGCGAGTTAGGAGATGATCAATTTGGTTTTACGATGAATGTATGGACAAGAGAAGCATTATTGACTTTGTGGCTAATTTTGACGAAAGTAAAGGAATTCTGCTACTTGGGAAGCGTAATAACCAGGGACGGTAGAAGTATAATAGACATAAAGAGTAGAATAACACAGGCAAGGAAGGCTTTTGCGAAAAAGAGCAATTTACTTACTATAAGTGTGAATATTAGGAAATCGATGTTAATAATGTTCGTAGGGATGTGGCGTTATATAGGTGCGAAACGTGGACGATATGAGTTGCGGAAAGGAAAAGAACAGAATAATTTGAAATGTGGTGCTATAGGCCAATTCTGAAAATAACATTTGTGGATATAATCACTAACAATGAAGTTATAAACAGAATAGGGGATGAGCGAACAATATGGAGGACTAAGAGAAGGGATAGATTAATAGGCCACGTTTTAAGTCATGAGGGTCTTGTAAAATTAGCATTAGAAGGGAAGTGTGTAGGGTTGCATCAGACCGGTCTTAGGACTACAACAACAGCACCTTAGTGGTTTTAAGGATTTCACATGCCGAGACGCCGCAGTCATTTTCGAGATGTTTCGAGGTCGTGGACCTTGGGAATATGGTAACTGTTGTTAGGTGATCCTATTAGATGAGTCGGCCAGCTTTCTCATAAAGTTCTCCGGGCAGGCAGAAGGGGATGCTGCGACCCCGCAACAAGCGCCAACAAGTACCCATGAGTCCGATCTACCTGATGCAGGTTGTTTGAATCTCTTACAGGTGAATAGTCGGAAGGATCCTTGATCTGAATAGCCCTGGGACCATAGTCAACCCTTGGCTGTATTTCTCTCCCTTCAGAATTCCCCTTTACAAATTCCCTTCCTATGCTATTAAAGTGGAGTTGCCAGTTTCTGGATGGCCCTCATGAAGCCTGTTACTCCCAAACATATTCCCCTCAGCAATTCATGACTAAACACATGTGGAAGCTAATCTTAGCAGTCACAGGTGTTTTTGCACAGAGTGATGATGGGTTTTATCTTCGGGGATGCTTTGTTCTATCTGTGGCTTTTAAGATTCTCACATGCCGACGCATCTCTGCTTCTTTTGGGAGGTGAGTGTTCTGGAGTCGCAGACCCTGGGCATACTGTACGAGTTATCCAATAATACTATTTAACCAGGCCCCCAGCTGCCTTCTAAAGCTGGTGGAGGCACCGAGAAGGGAATGCATATTTTATAGGATTAATTATGCATCTCTTTCAAGTAATACCGAGAAGGATTATTAAACTATAGTCCAGGAGTGCCAGTGAACCATTAGGTGCCTTCCTCTCCCTTCCGCACCCCAAACTTTGTACACACATTCTGAGAGAAAAATATCTCGAAATAAGACACCCGTTTCACATATAGAGGTGAAAAATATGGAAGTGAGTGTTGAGTAATTAGTTAAATGTTTTCTACTACATTTCTCATCACTATATAAGCTATCACATCAAAAAATTTTATTTCCATAGTTGCCGGCATAGTTTTCACTTTGAGAACAATTATTTTATTTCATATTTGACTTTGATCAACATTGATCAAATACTGTACCATCGTGAGTGTAAGGAATATTGTAAACAATATATATAAGATGGAACACGTTTCTCATAAACTAGAATTAATGGCCACAGTAATTACTCTTTGCTTTTTTTAGAAGACTGGATTTTGTGAGTCACATTGTGAAGCCGCGCCAGGGAGATTCGACTCTTGCCATCGTCAACAGTTTTTGTTTGTGTGAGGAAGTGGGCGGGCATGAGGCTCTGAAGATAAAGCTCTAAGCCGAACGGTCCGTGCAAATGGATGATCTGTAGGTAGGCTTAAACATCGTCCGACAAAAATGTTAATGGTAGAACGGCCCTCAGCTCCGACCTTATAGATTTGCGGGGTAAAGTTTAACGTCCGAACGATTCACATTAAAACTCATTGATTCGTAGTGATGGACGTGGAAACTTGATCCTTAAGGCAGTTGTTCATTAAATAAATATGATACCCGTTCATATTTATATTTTACTGTAGAATAATTAGGATTAACAAATATTCTTTCTTGGAGGATATAGTCAAAAGTTAATTTTTAATTTACGTTAGTTTACTTACGCTTCATTATGTTCAATACGACAAGAAATACGTTCAACTAAATCTCTGCTCTAAAGGCATTGAAACTGGAAAGTCGACAAGGATAGCTCATTGGTTAGAGAAACTGTGTTGTTATAGGAGATCCTGCGTTCGATTCGTATTCCGTTCCTGATTTTTCTGTATTATGGATATTTTATTTTATATAATTATACACCATATCATTATACGTAGTTCACCCTTGAACCTCTACTTTTTAAATTTTTTCTTGATTGACTGGCTTATTTCATTCTAATAGTCATAGCCCGGAGGCAATGCTTAAAATACATAAAATTAATAATTAATAAGTTATGCAAAAAATAGGGGGTAAATAAAATGAAATGAAAATAAACAAGAAACATTACGCTGCGTTACCCCAATCAAACTATATATTTTTAAAACTAGTAAACGTGTCCTACTGTTATCTGTACATTTTCCCTCGCACATCCTTAAAATATTATATTTAATATATAAAAAGCTATATCCTTTTTAAAATATTACTTAATTTTCCACTTCACTCAATTTTCTTAATACTAACCATATTACTATCGTTATATTAATCTCTATCAAGAATGATTAATCTTTTTTTGAATTGTTTCAAAGTCTTTGGGTAGGCCGCTAGCATGTTAGCAGGTAGATTATTCCAATGCCAAATGGTTCTATTTAGAAATGAAAAATTTCCCATATCAGTTCTCTGTTTACTTTGTCTAATTTCGCAAGAGTAATCCCTTTTTTAGAAACGTAAATTGAACCTCAGAACGAATTTGATAATTATACTTTTAATAAAAGCTGAATTTTGAAACATTTTGCTTTAAAGCTCATTTCACCCTTCAGTGATCTCGTTTTAATGAAATAAAAACTAACTTACCGAGTATATTAATAAATCTGTTATATGATGTTTATTTTTTTCTTATTATTTTTATTTATAAAGTTTTTTTCGAGCGGCAGATAGAGAACATTAATATTTAAATTGTTTATAATGTTAATTTTCTGTCACATGAATAGGCGGATTCAATATGACAGTCTCATATTTTGTCTCGTCTGTATTAATTTAAAAAGTAAACCTCCCAAATCCGGTAGTTGTATTATTAATCCGGGATAAATGTATACCAGAATATAAGCAGCAAAGAAAGTCGGTATTGTGAAGTCATTACTTCAGTGTTGGTGCAAATGTATTGAAATAATTCTGCAACCTCACGAACATATTTTTAAGCCTCTGTGTTTGAAAGTAAAGTGAGTAATTTAAAAGGTTGTCAGATTTCCTTTGTTATTTTGAGCTTGACAACTTACGGAATTTTTTGTTGTTGTAGTATTAGAAAGCGGGAGAGGATACTCTTGAGAATATATATATATATATATATAAATTTTTACCGTGGTATAAAATGACAATTTCTCTTGTTTTATTGTGTTTTTGTTGCTTTGTGTAACCGATATATATATATATATATGCTTTATTTATTTAGATTTTTTTCGTCACAAATTGTTACAATGTAATATATAGAGGAAAGATTTTGTAAAGTTTATAACAGAAACTAATATTAGTGTTGTATATAATACCGACGAATAATTATTAAATACAAAGGAAACACCAAGACGATTACCATTCGTGACAGATTTCGATCTGGAGAGGTACGTGATCACATTATAAATTCCACACAGTCTCGTCCTTTGGTTAGCAATGGCATTGATTGGGAAGGAAACGGACCTGGATGTATTAGAATTTCCTCTCAGCATTTGTGTGTATGTCGGAAATCTATATGGAGATATTAACTACAACTATCCGAGTCCTATAGCTTGTCGCGTCAAAAAATTGGTAGAAATACAACAAAAAATTAGTTTAAAGTTATAATTTATTATTATTTGAAAATATAACAAAAGATTAGCTTAAAACTCGAATTTACTATTAAACGTTATGGATATGCATATTTTACCCATTAGTCCTCCACCTGCATAATCATAAAAATAATTTAAAATATTAATTTGGATACGTCTTGATATTTTTATTGTGGGTATACATTAGGACAGTTGAAAAATATATTAATTGTTAAATGGCTTAGATAGAGAACATAACTAAAATTTTAATCTAATGTTCACATTCGAACATGTATAATAAATTAATCTTTATTTTATTACGAGCTGAGTGCCCAGTGTTAACAAGAAAATTATTTATATCAGCCCAGGAAATTAATTAAAACGTTATTAATTTCTTGATAAACGCGTTATTTGAAATGAATCCCTGTTGGACATTCATCCCGACCTATATAGATTAGGCTTTAGTTTCAAATTAAAAAGGTGATGATCTTAATTGAGATAATAATTCCCCTAGTTCACGGAACCTTAAATGAGTCTAAAAAGTGTCGGTGCAGTAAGAGGGTTAAATATATTCACGTTACTTTAATTGAATTAAAATTCTCCAGGTACCATAGAGGGATTTCATAATACACATGGTACGGTACAGAAGTATAAAACTCTCGCTAACCTTAAATGAGCTTAAAATAATCTCGGTAATTACGGGGTAAAAATTATTTTGTAAGCCTATTCTACAACTTATATTAAATTTATACCTCTTTCTTTAAGTTCTTTTAGAATATCAGTATCTCTTACTCAATTAAACAAAGGGAATTTTATTATTTGCAATCTCTTATAAATATTAATATACTATAATCACATTTATATTTATTTTTGTAAACATTTTAACGTGTAACTTTCAAATAATCGTAATAAACTACTATCCCAGAATGAAATACAGTAGAAAAATTGGGAAAATTTTACAAATATATGTACAAACACACAAGCATATATATATATATATCGTCGTATGGGAGACAAATGATTTGACTTTGAATTCAATGCTTTATGAAAACTATTAAAAATTGACTTATAAACAGCAAAGAAGATGTGTGTGAAATCTATTACTAAATTGAATATCACAATAAACAGCAAACACGAACTGAGTTGTAGTTGTTGCACTACAATTCCTTCAAACGTGAACACTCATACACCGAAAAATAAGTACGAAATACACCGACTTACTGAATACTTTCGCTGAAATCCTATGAAAAGAGGATGGAACCTATTGCGCCACCTATTGAGTGATTTCGCAACTGTGTCGAAAGGGACCATTTTGATGTGAAATATAGACAGAAACCTAATGGGTGGTGGGCCTGCAAATTATTAAAATTTAATCTCAATCGGATGAATGGTATAGGAACGCATAAGGGGCTAACAAAAATGAATTAATTTTTATTAACAATGATTACTAAAAAGGTAGTCGTTTAATAGTAGTGAATGGTCTTAAGGAAGCATTTTTTTGTGAAATAAATTTATATTCTCTATAATTGAGAGTCTTAAAATATTATTTTCAATTTAATATGAGCAACAAACAAATTGTATTCTTACATAATAAGACATTAATTAATACAAAACAAGAATTACATGATTCTAAGGCTACAATAGAACAATAAAGAATTATTTTTTATGTTTTTTAATAATACAGAACAAGGAAGCACAGAGTTGAAAATATATTTATTGCATGAAAGTTGTCACTCCCCCCATAGCATTTAAAGAAAATTATAATAGATTTGCAGCAAATACAAATGACATTAAATAATGAAAAATGACAAGGTAGTACAACGGACAATTAGGAAGTATAGCGGCATTAAATAAATATACACAAAATAGAATAATGGGGTAAGGGTAGCGTTAGTAACAGAATAATAAAAGTCAATAACAAAAAAAAACAACAGCGGAAACAAAATCAATAGAAATAGCAACAGAATAGTTCTTTAAACAAAGGCAGATGCACTAAAAGCGATAAAAGACAGTTCAACTGACAACAAAATTTTAAACAATGTTACAAATAATATTCTACAGGCCAACAAGGAAAACAAGGATAAAATATTAATGTGCATATCGTAATGTAAGGGCATCCGAGAAAATATCAGCAGCGACGAGGGAAGCAAACGAAGATGAAAAGACATTACAGCATAAATCATAAAAGAAACTGACAGAGAATGGATAAATAACAGAAGAAAATAAAACATTCGTCTTATCCTTATACGTCAAAATCTGTCTAGCCCATCCTTATGTCCTAAAACCTTTACGAGAAAGGAACACAAGTGGTCCTACCTCTTATTAAAATCCGACATACTAAGCTCACACATGATTCTTTATTTTCTAGAGAGCAGCCACAGAGTTACAACACACAGATGAAACTAGAACATATTCTTCTAAACTGCAATACATTAAACTACAACGCAGAATTCATCTCACCGGATGACAGCCAAAATTGCTTAACGAAGAACAGGGAAAACTGTAAGGAATTTCCTGAAGGATACGAAAGTCTTCAAAATTATTTAATTTAAAGTTTAAGATAAAATGATCTAAGTTGTTTCAGTTATACTACGCGGTATTGTATTATTGATTTGTACCGACGGCAAAAGTAAAAGGTCTTCATATTGTCACAGCTGATATAATCTAATAAAAACACTCAACACATATTCTCTTAGATAACTCGAATATTGAGACTATTTCAACAAAACTGATTTTCCATTGGAATTACGCCGTCATGCGTTCGGTGCAATTCTGGACGCGGTTCACCTCGAAACTGATGGCGCTTTAACCACAGGAGCTGAACTCCGCCAGCTTGGAATTCTCTGTAATACGCGAATTTATGAAAACGTTACGTAATTATGAATTTGATTGACGTATTGGCGGGGGAAATCTCATATTAGTGCAGGCCTTTAAAATTAATTGAAATTTTGATTGACTGCTCCGGGATATCATCACTTATTCATGAAACTAACAAATTTTTCTTTAAAAATTGAGTGTAATGAACACTGCTCTTTATATCGAGTAATTTAAATCCGATTATTATATAAAGCCATAAAGATTAAAACAATTTAATTTATTCAAGAATTTTAAATGTAATGTGTTTTAATGTTGTTGTATTGCCTTCTTAGGGGAAACATAGTTGGGTCTTTTTCATTCGTAATTAAAACTAAAAATTAATTTTGAAAACAGGAGCATTTGAAAATTGCTATATTGGTCTTCAGTACGTCCAAATTTATTACTTCACTTAATGTATATCGTCAATTTTTGATAGCATAGCTTTTTAGAAGGGTACGCGTCAATCTTTTCTTTTTTAATAAAGTTTTTAATAAACACAAATCGTACCTCAGAGACGTATTGTGGGGATTTCGGGGGTAAACAAAGGACAAATATGATTTTCAGTGTACACAATTGTTTACATTAGCGCTACTTCACAAAAAAATTAAAAACGTCCGTATAGATAATCAATATTGGTCAGAAAGAGACGGTTTATTTCTTTTTAAATACAGAGATCATACCCATGTTCTAACAAATGAAATAGAAATATCTTTTCATGTCACGAGCGGATAATCGAACAAAACATCTTTCCCCCGGCGTTAATTTATAATTAATTTTAATCCTACAGATATTAAATTTTATTGAGGATGCTTTCCCGTTAGAATCACTCGGCAATTATACGATTATACGTTTGCATCCCAAGATGTAAATATTTACATTGCACGGCAAAATGTTATCGAATTTATCATTTATTTTACAATATCATACTTCAATATTTTTTATTTAATTATTTCCTATATCCCTTACTTTTAAAGGTCAGGAATATGTAATATATTCCATAAAACCTTTATAAATGCCAAGAGAGAATAATTGCTTCAATTGAAATACAGCCCAACGGAAAGTAAATTTAGAGGATAAGAATGAATGAATGAATGTCGCCTGGACCTGAGAATCGAACCTTGAAATCCCACTTAGCAAGTGGTTACCGCTAACCATTTGAGCTAGTCCAGAACGTGATCAGTAGAATTTAGGGGAACCGAGTTAGGTTTACGAGAGTTGAGGAATGTAGGATCGGAATTGGCAGTCGACCTGGACTAGCTCAGATGGTTAGAGCAACCACTCGGTGAGCGGGAGGCCTCAAATTCGACTGCCGGGTCCAGTCGAAATTTTAACATTTTATAAATGTTCCTGCATTTTGTTCATTCTACGAACATTGTAACCATATTAATTTATAAAATTATTCAGTATCATAATTCATGTACAGTACGTCAAAATTGTTTTATTGGGTAAATAATAAAAGCTTGATGATATATTTCTAAAAATACGACACCTAATTAACAAACTTATATATTGTTTCTTAAAAGTTCAAGATTCATATTATTAATACGAAAAATATTATATAATTAAATAATCAAATTAATTTATAGACCAGTTGTATCTGTCATGTTAATTCCAAGAACGATAATAACATCTATTATATATTCATAATTTATTTTAATAACATTTATTTGCTACTAAAAATTAGACAAATAACCCATCCATTATTAAAACAGAAAACTAATATTAAACGTTTATAGAGTTTAATACAATTCATTAGTGCCTATTATTTCGTTAACAATATGCTTAATTCTCACAGATAGACACGGGCCCATTAATTTTTAATGAACACCTTTGCAAATTAGTAAATGTTATCACATAATGAGATATATTTCAATAGTGCTAATTACGTATTCTGCTAATAAAGGAAGAAACTCCTAATACAGATGACCTTAGAGTAGTTATTAAAATTGATTTTTCTTCTTTTCTTTACTCAAATACTTTTATTTCATCTGTGTTGAAAGTTGGTGGTCAGCTTAGATTTAATGCGCTTTTCTCCAATTATAGCCCGACAGAAAATGTAAAATAATAGTTATGGAATAGTATCTCGTTATCTCAATTGAGGTTGCTGGAAACTACATTTGCATGCTGACAAAGCCACAGTTTCCATGACGCAATAGCTGGAGTTCTCGTTGGGACACGGAATCAACGCTTTGCTTTCAGTTGCAAATGAGCTACAAGCCAAGAACAATAGTTCACTCTTCAATCGGTATGAATAGCTAAGGTTAAAACGAAAAAATCTAGTTTAAGGAAAGAAAAAACGGTAAATTACTAGATTAAAATCTTAGATATGTAATTATTATTACTATAAGCCTCTAGGAACAAGGAATGTAAATGAACAATTGATTCCAATGTATCAAACCGTTATTCAAAATGATTGCAGACTATAAAAGTACATCCATTTCCTGAAAATACATTGAATAAAGTAAGGTTTTGATAACGCGATTTGAACTTTTTGTACACAAAAGCAATTCATTTAATCAGTTTCTCAAGTTATATGGAATGTCGCCGAACGAACATGTGTATAAATAGAAATTTAAACTGTACACATTTCACATTTGAACAAACTATTATTTCAAATACAGTTCATTTCTTAAACTACGGTCATTATTTTGCATAAAATCTTGTTTAAATTTTAAATTAATGTAGTTAGGTTATTTTTTCTTCTAATCAGGCAGTTGCAGGATCATCATGTTCTGGGTCTCCTACGTGTATGGTACTCTAGATTGCTTTTTTATTGTATTAATAAGTCGGGTTAGTTGTGTTTCTATCTTTACAAGTAGGGTATATTACTTTCATACTTTCAATGAACATTCCCGGGGATACTTGGTAGTCGTTGGCTAGACTCAATGAGCTAGTGATTAGATTTGTATGGTTGGGCAAAGGTAATTTGCAACTGCATCGAGTGGATTCGTATATTGTTCGCGCTAGCTCAAGTGACTCGGCTAAGGACTCCTGTTTTTGTTTCGAATATAAAAGTTTAGTTTCCTTCTGTGGGTTATTGGAGGCTGTAGATTCAAGGGTTGGGAAGTTATCATCTACGGAAGTATCAGACTTCTGTGAGAAGAGAGAGGAGGACGGTCTTTTCTTTGTGGGTTGGAATTTTCCTTCTGAGGTTGTTCATCGGTTTGGTTTAACTGAGTTAGTATGTCAGAGTCTCCCGAAACATCAGACTTGATTGGGCTAAATGGGTTGACTATTGGATTCGGCCTCCAGATTGACGTGACTTGCGTAATTTAGAGATGTAGTCGTTTTAACAGGTATTCTTTTGCAAAATGGCCTCTGTAGAGGTAGCAGTTGTTATTTTTAGTGGCAAGGAAAATTCTGTAGTTGTGGATGAAGAATTGTTGCGGAAACTGAAGTATTTACCTGATTTTTGGATGATGGTGCTATTTTGTGTTATGTCAGCTTCGTTTCTATAAGATAATTCGGTATTACTGGGCAGACATTTAACATTTTTATTCTGGTATGTTTTATTATCAGTGGTGTAATGTTTACTTCATGGTTAGACGGATTTAGTTATTGAAATTATTTAATCGATGTCGACTATCGAGCTGCAGAAAATACATATTCTTTCGTTTACAATCTTAGAAATGAATGTGAATTTGCTGGGACAAATATAAATAGCTATTGCTGTTAGGTACTCATCTGTATTGATTTCTGCTACTGCATCTAGGATGATGACCTGTGATTTGTCCGGTAGGGTTCCAGTTGACGCGGCTCCAGCGTAGTATCTCGTAGTTTCATCTCAGGAAAGGTCACTGTAGTGGTCTTGGTCAGAAACTGTTAGCAGGAAGCTGCTGTGGTATTTACTTCTGTTGCTTACTAATAAAACTTTGATAAGTCACTCACAACTAGTACACTGCTGACACTTGCCGGCTGCGCGAGCAAAGGCGAATGTAAACACCACTGGCTCTAGCACTCGTGTTACCAACTCGACGACCACGACTCAACGTAGATATTCTTGTTTTAACTGAAATATTCACCCTTCCCATAGACACATATTTTTCAAAACGGCGCCGAACAAACAGCAGAAGGAATATGTAAACACAGCATTTTGGATACATCCTGTGGTTTTTTTGTTTAATCATATAAAAAACTTTTATTATAAAGATTGTCAGTTTGTACAATAAATGATCCAGTATATACAAAATTAAAATTGTGCATATAATTAACATGTATACATGTAGGTAGGTTAATCCATTTAATTAACCTACTGTATCAGACGGGCTGGTTTTGTGTGTGTGTGTGTGTGTGTGTACTTGAAAGGCATAGGACGTGAGTGGGTGAGGGTTGAAAGGCTGTGAACTGATTATTGGAGGATATATGAGGATGTGGTCTGCGGGCGTGATGGTAATGTGGGTTAGGATGTGCCTGAATGTTCAGGGGGAAGGCTGAGGTCAATTGGGAGTTTTATTTATACCCGATGGAAATCCTATGTTTAATTAAAGGTTCAATGGAATGTTAGAAAAGAAGCATCCTGATCAGTGTATATATTGAAGAATGGTGCTTGAAGTTGAGGCGAATAAGAAAGAGAACCACAATAAAAAACTAATTAGTCTCAAATGCCTCACAGTCTATTACATATATTATTTTCAATAATTTTTGGCTCTCTACTACCAACAATTTGTTTTTCTCCATTTCTGGTAGGGGATGCTGTAACCCCCTTTAGGGAAGAACGTGATGAGTATGTTATTGGGCCGCTGTGTCATGCGTCTACCATCCAACCACCTGCTGAGTTGCGGTAGATCGCGGCGCGGCATGGCGTGGCGTGGCGCATGCCTGAGCGTCACTTGGCATCGGCAGAGCGTCGCGTCGCGTCACTTGGCGTCGGGAGTCCGGCGCGCATGGCGCTCCTGCAGGCGTGCTGCTGCTGGCGCTCCGTGCGGCGGGGCAGCTACGCCAGCGCCGCATACACCACGGTACGTGCAGCACTTCAGCTTCTTCATCTCAAAATACTTCAAAAACTGTAATCGTTCAGATTTTTCAAGACTAGTTTCACCTTTCTGGTTCTACCTGATGAGCTGTGACCTCTGTGTGTCTCTGTTTAGGCTGCCTAATACACGTAGAACTAATTTAAGTCCTGTAGTTGTTTGTTCAAAAATGCTCACTTATCACTTCTTATTTATCTTTTACATCCGCGCATATTTGGCGTGTTTTACAAATGCCGGTTGCGCCAATATAGTTTCTTTCTGGAACGCTTTACATGCTTAAGGAATTTTTCTTTTCTTTAATAAAAGTGTGACAATATTTCAAAGAAAAAGTTTGTTTAACATATTTTCTTAATTACCAATTTTCACATTTTAAAGGTTAAAACAACATTGTTGTTCATTATTTTAAATAATTTGTGTAATATTGATAAGTCCTATTATTATAATCGTATCAATCATTTATTGACTATTTGTACCGCTATATATTCACTTAATAAATAAATGTAATGCCTGCAGTTACGTTAACACTCGGTGATCGCTAAAACATAAAATTATATGTCTATATTTATTATATCACAGAAAAAATATTTCTTCCATGAGTTTAGTTTTATTTGATGAAAATTGAAACTTATCAACCTCTCGTCTCAGAAAGTATTTCACTCCGTAATATCTAATATATTTTTATCTCTGCTAGATTAACAGAACATTTTCTGTGATACTTACATTCGAATAAATTTCACTATACTACAATGTCTATTCGACTTCCTAAAGCAACTTTTCCAATCTGTCTAACCTGTTGCCCTGTCTTTTACTATAGTTTATACTTTCCTGAAAAATCGTTCTATTCAGAATTGACGTTTGAACATATAATTTTATAAGCAAACTTTCAATGCATTTCATGGAGTGAGTTTTGTGTTTCCAGATAATTTCCGTGTACTGGTAAGTCAGTTTCGTATCGAATTGTTCTCATCTCATTGGTTTATTTACATAGGGATATTTTCGCGGCTTAACTGTAACATGCTTGAAGTTTACCTTCATTGTCTCGTAACAATGGAAGTTTTTAAAGCTACATACGAGCACTTTTCATGCGTCTGAGAAACTCAAGATTGACATTGTGAAAATATATGACACGGCTCTCAGCACATTACTGTCTCTGAGCCGGAAACAAAGAATGACTGAAATATAAACGACTTGAAATTTATTTTACTACCCGACATCCATCAATGTCAGATAATATCCATTGAATTATTTGTTTGATCGTATATATCATGCTTATAATAAACCATTCCGAAGTAATACAATACGAATAATGTTTCTGTCAATAATTGATTGAAATATTACGTAATTAAATTTACAGCATCAATATGAAAACACGCTTTGAAATGTTTTCCTCTGCGTCACGCTTATACATTATGATATTTTCTGTGGAAAGATATGAATCAATGAATAATTCACGACAATGAAATTATATAACAGATATTTTCTGTTTGAAATCACAATGGAAATTGTCTATAATTTTTTTACTTAAATATGTTAACATGAAGCTAGCAACTCTACAAAATAAATTGATTGCACAATATGTTCTCGAATTACTTTCTGTAATTTAATATTTCAGATTACTGCTTAACTTAATTATCAGCGCAATTTACACGCGGTAGACCACACCAGTAATTTTTGCTTACCGATATATCATTTATGCAGCGATCAATTGTAATCTGCCGCCAGTTAATTACTTTCTGACACTTTACCACTGTTAGTAGGATTCCTATAATTTCGATAATAGCATAGTACCAACCAGTTTGAAATATATTTATTTTCAAGACCGGTATCAATATCACGTGTAAGCTTACAATGATTTTTTATGATAAAAGCACTTGTTTAATATATAATACAACGCTTCTTCAGTAACTGTGTCCATCGTTCCTACTAGTAACATCTCAGGTAGAGTAATAAATACTCATGTATAAATAAGACAATTTGTCACTCAGACCAACGATCAAGTTATCTATTTCATTGGAGTAAACATTAACACCAGCCCATAGAAAAGTTTTATTAATCCACAAAACTTTCCCCTATGGTAACCAAAACTATAATTGACGGTCATTTTATAATATATCGATTAAAGTTCTCTAAATTTATATTATCTGTGCGACGTACGATTTATATTACTTAAAATACATAATACTATCTGAATGACCGGCGTTTCCTGATTATTTATGAATATCATCCCGGAAAATTGTTTAATTCATTTTCGGGAGAATGAGGTAGTCATGAAAATACCCCGTACCTTAAGGAGTTGGAAATATTTTATTTATATTATTTTATTATATGTTATTTGTATTTTATATGTTAAATAATAAGATTTGAAATTTTTACGGCTTATATTAGCGACAGTAAAACATTTTTAAGGGAGTAATTCAGTTATAGTTAGCTCATTGTACTGAGCTAGTTCCTTGAAGTAATTCCACTGAACTAATTAGTTCATTTGTTTTTATGAGTATGACACAAATTTATTTGTTTAACACTTACAGACTAAGAGACCAAACAGCTATCAGACAGAAAATATAAAATATTTATTAAAATATAAACGTCTGCATAAAAATTACAAAAAGAATTAGCAAAGAAAACCAGTAAATTAGTAAACTTTACAAGTTTTCTGATAGCATTGTAGCTTTCGTGATGACACAGGAAAAGCCAAGTAATGAATGAGTTCGTCGCTTTGTTCGTTCTATGTGTCATTTCCGTGCGTCTCACGACGAAAGCTAAAAGGCTAACAGGAACGTTGCGTGGTATTTATTTAACCGCTAATTTATTGTATGTATTTTGGCTACTTCAGTTTGTCATTTGTAAAAATATTTGTTCTTCAAATTCACGACTGCAAAATAGACAAAGACAAACGGTAAAGGGAATAATGAGCCATTATACGTTGAAACGTACAGGGAATGTGTTGAATAGATATTTTATTTGCACAGAGATTTATTATTTCCAACTTTAAATGAAAGTATCTTTCCGGGCCTCCGCTAAAAAGATACAATTTGCCTTTATCTTAAGCAGCTGTTTCTTGAAAATAATTTTACTAGAAGTTTGTCACATATGAGGTGATTGAGTGGCGGTAAAAGAAAGAAACACACGCTCTCTAAAGGAAAAACTGATAACAATAACGAACGACTCAAAAATTGTGAAAAAAATAACGACGAAGAGGAAGGAAGGAGCGTCAACTTCACGAGCTGGCGCTAGTTGACGAACGACAGTTCACGTAACCAATGAGTTTTTTTTCAGAATAGTTATTTTCAGATAGTTTATCCACGCATTACACGATTAGCTTGTATACTAGATATACTCACTTGTTGAAATGTCTCGTACGACACCTACTTTTTGCAACGTTTTTATTTTGTCCCTAACGACCTAGGCTAAATGATTAAATAACGTCTTGATAATTAATCATTAACTCGAGGAACCTTTAAGGTAGGGAACACTAAGAATAGATTTTTTAAACAATAAATAAATTCATTTAACGAACAAAATAAAAGTTGAATGTTCACAATCAGTTCACTTCCGTCTAATAACAATCATTCGAAAACATGAGCTGTGTTCATGTGTTCATAGGGATGTGAGATATTATATCAGAACACTCCTTGTCAGCGCCAACACTTGTTAAATTGTATGTGATTAACATGATGCCGTTTCTATTCAGTGCGGCTAATCGTTCTCTCAGCGTAGCCGCCAAGGATCTGTTCAAATTGAGGTCCGCAATTCATATTACAAGCTAATAGTAACGTTCGAATAATATATGTAAATTATAAAGAAATAGATTAAGAAACAATTCAACTTTCGCCAATTTTTCAAAACAAATATTTTGAAGAGAAAATGATACGCTGTAAGCAATCATCCATCTGCGAGAATAATTCTGATTACAGCAGGCCTTATGCGTGAAAAAAGGTCACATGAACAAATACATACATACCATCTCCTTCCTTAATTGTATATTCGTTACAATTAATTACTCACTATATTCTGAATACAATTGTAATTTTATTATTGATTCAAACAAAATTTTAGTGTAAAACTCCAATGATTGGCAGCAAACTTCTATCCGCTTAGAGATACGCTACTCAGAAAACCAAGGAGCAAGGTCGAAAGAGTTTCATTCAGTCAAATATATCTTTCTGCGTATACGCCAACTTAATGTCGTGTCGATGCGATGGTAGCGCCGCACTATCGGTAAACTGTGTAAGAAAAGTGGTGGCATAATTGAAGAGTTGCATTGCGTTGCGTGTCGAGACAAGTTTGTTAAATTTGTGAATAAATCAATTATTGTTGATTGATAATATCAATTATCAAAAATCGTGGTTACTAAGCAATAAATGTGGGTTTCAAGATGTGAGTAAAGGACAAAATCTGCAAGAAAGCTTTCACGTCAGTGATGTACTATCAGAGGCATGGGATGATTTGCGAATAATTACCGGCACGGTTGTTGGGTCTACTCCTGGGTCACATAGTGCTAAAACTCACAAACAAACCGATTGTGCAGGTTTACATTTTAAATAAGATAACAGCAAAGTTACCGATTAATATTTAAGCAAACAAAACTACATATAAACAAATTATTATTTTTAAATGGTTAAGGATTTTTTGAATAACGTATAATTAATTATTCTTATATTTTTATAAAATTTCTATTTAAATAATAAAAATTTTAATTATAAAATGTATATAAATTCACAAAATATACCTAAAATTGATTGTTTTACTAATTGTTACACTATAGCTTAATGGAAAGAAAACATTTTTGTTATGAATTTAGTAAAGAGATGTATCACTTTACGTAATATTATAATATATATTTAAGTTTTATTTTATCCCCAATACTTTTGCTGCAAAAGCACATCAATTATTAAGGATATGTTTGAAATAATGTCTAATCGTAAAATAATTTAATTTCTCTAAAACTGTGTAATTATATTAATATTATTGAATAGCATTGAAAAGAGTTACGATGTAGGCGATAAATTCATGATTTTTTCCTATTGGTTTCCTTCAGGCGATTCGGAAAGCTATAGAATTTCAAATCTTGATTTTTTCTTTCAGTATGGGGACACTGAGGGACGCAGAATATTTTCCGATAACTTTTCCTCAATGTTTAACCATTTTTAATCACTATCTTCTTTCAAAATGTTAAA
This sequence comes from Eucriotettix oculatus, assembly GCA_034510155.1. Taxonomy (NCBI): domain Eukaryota; kingdom Metazoa; phylum Arthropoda; class Insecta; order Orthoptera; family Tetrigidae; genus Eucriotettix; species Eucriotettix oculatus. The sequence goes on from CM067376.1 coordinate 91,303,074, forward strand.
TACAATGCATATTGCATATAATAACTAAAGTTGGTACCACCCATTTACTTACACAACTCTCCGCCAGTGGTAGCACGAGTCGCCGTTGGTCAGGCGTATAAAACATTTGTTAACGAAATGTAACGTCACACTGTAAAATGATTATTCTATTTCACAGTCATCTGCGTTAACTCGTACGCCACATTTTGTAAATGTATTGAGGGGGGAAGGGTGACAGACCGACAGAAACCCTAGCGGGAGTGAGCTCAAGTAACCAAATTTTCGTTACAATCGGAGAAATGCTGTAGAAAAAAAACATTAATTTCTTTATATAAATTTTTTATTAATTTACTAACGTATTTAAACTTATCATTGCACTATATGAGTTCTGGTAAGTAAAAGTTTATTTTCTATAAATTAAAATTTTAATGCTGCAATTTATATATATATATTAAAACAGTCAATAATATCTCCTAGTAATAACTGACTTACCTTTTTCCATTTAAGTTTTTTACGCGTTTCAAAGGGATTTGCCTAAATTATTTATTTTACTTCATTTTAAGATTAGCAACTTCACCAGAATTTCTAAGGGGGCAAAGCGAATGAATGAATTATTAGACCTAGTTCGTGCATGAATATACAGTATTTTACCTCAAATTGGTTTCAAAGCTTGATCCCATATTTAGCGTGGGAATTCCATCAACTGGCCGTGATTTTATTCAACGCGCATCCATTGATATCAAAGAATGAACATTTCTGTAGAAATCCTCGAACAGTTACGCTGAAGAGGAATTTAAGCTCTGCGTAATTAGGATTTACACCGAATATGAAATGTATTTGAAAATTTATACTAAAATGACGCACATTAACGCCACATCACAAGACCTGTGTGCTTTGTAAATTAATCGGGACATTAGCTTCAATTCATATATTGCTCTAAATTTAAATTGTATTTGAGTAGAGGATGATTAAATATTTTAAACATGCATCAACAATCATTATGAAATATATATAACTAATTCAATAATATTTGATTGTTCATGTTATATTTGTTTTCAAGACATAGAAGTATTGAAAATCGTGGTTACTAAGCGATAATTTCAATTAAGGAACTTCTCGATTACTCTTGGCTATCAATCGTACATAGACCGAAGATGTTAATCATTACAATTTTTCATCATAAAATAATAATGAGTATTGGTAACTGAACCGGTATGTTTATAAGTAATGTACTTTTATTCTTCAATTTAATTGGTGGCTTGTAGTTGGTTCGGAACTATTGACGTGGTTATCTCTGGTATCGCGTACGTTACTTAAAAGGCTGTTAATCTCTCCGTATTATCCATTATTCAACTGTGTCGAGTAAAGCAAGTTCCACACAACTTTGCCGTGATAAATCATAAAAGTAGTACGTATCCCATTAATAATTTTAACTTTCTTCATTAAAAAAGTGAAATATAGAATGAAATATTTCAAAGGGTCATTCTGGTATGTTTGGAGACAGTTGCTGTATAACTTATAACTGGATGCATACCTCATAGTTCAGAAACTAATACTATATATACAGAAGGAAGTTTAAAATAGCGACGTTAATGTGAATAACTGGATTATTTTTTTAAAATCACCACAAGCCAGAATGTTACCAACGGAAAATTAATTTACATCGTGGATTTCGACGAGTTTTCACTTTAGTAAAAGTCATCTCACCATGTGCTATGAATAAATTTTATATATCAATAACCGATAAAATTAAATTTCTTGGCAACTTATGTTATTGACGACTAGTAAATATATACTAGTATCCTCAGCAGAGAACTGCGTTGAGTTAATATTATGCAACTGAAATACTGTCTTTATTAACTAACTAATGAACAAATTAAAGATATTGCTCCGACTGAATTTTTAACCCATGTTTTTACATCACTTTTAAAACAGTCCAGGTTCATTATATTCGCTTTCAGGATTTTCAGGGATTTACCAGAATTATATACATGCAAGACATGATCAAATGATGACACTAAAACATATTTGCCATTGTGGAACTTGTACTGGTGAATTTTACACTTCTTTCTGGACTCTGCAAACAGGTTGTGAAGTTCACATTTTATGACGTCACTGTCTGTGACATGATGACGTGATCACCACGTGTAAGGAGTCTGCACGCAATAACGTCCGACAACTCATAGCAACAACATAGTATTCAATGTACCAATTGACATAGTTGATTATAATGCGAACAAAAAATCAATAAATAAATCGATTAAATTTACAATAAAATTACAGACATTTTAATTTTATTAAATCAACATTTCGTCACAATGTTTGGTTATTTCTTCAAATGTTTAATTTTGAAGAAGCTACCCTTGTAAACAATCAAATTCATATTTTCATTAATGTAGACTTCTGTTTGTTCATCCAATTTGATATTTGAAGAAATTCCCCGAGGAAATCCCAAACCTGGGAACGAAACGTCTGTTTAATTAGAGAAAATTTGTCTGTAATTGGGTCTTAAATTTATTAGATTTAATTATATTGAATAATTAATAATATTGAATTAATATTCTAAATATAATAAATAATTTATTTAACGTGAGTTATTTCTGGCTTTTGAATATTTTCAGTAATTCGACGCTTATTAAAAATAATTATGACATTATATTTAATTTAGACGTTTGTATTGTGATCACTGTCTTACACTCTATAGTATCATAAAATTAGTATGCTTCGTTCTCACGAAGCACTGCTCAAACAACAATGATAAAAACCAACGGAATCCAAAGATTACGACTTACTACCAAATTAGTATCAAAATTAATAGGTGCATAACGTTTAATACTAATTTTTATGCCATACTACATTATTAATGCGTAGCCGAAAGTTTAACGTCAAAGAAATACGACACACTTTGTTTTTCGGAATTATTTGAGAAGTGTTTAACACTGATTTAGTTGTCAAGGTAAAACCAGAGAACGAATAGTTATTTTAAATTAAATAGTGAGGTCGATCGATTAGAAATAAATTTATGCATAACGAATAAGTGATGTGATTTGTCATGTTAATACACATAGTTTTCAAGCTATAAACCAGTACGTATATGTGAATGATCTCTTAATCTGTGTATATATGGGTAAGAAATATTAATTTAAGAAAAATATGTGAAGCGTCTGAAGGATGATATCTAAAGCTTAAAATATATCGTATTTGACAGAAATAATATTTCTTTAACCATTATTGATAATATATTGAAATAAATAAATTATACGATATAACTGATATGATGAGGTTTGCTGGACGGAGATATATTAAAAAAATTACTATGGACCAGTAATTGCTTTAAAAGATCCAGGAATATACACCAGTTATTTTTCTAACGTGTATACGAAAATACGTGAGGATATAAAATTATAATATTCATAATATTTTGTATAATATGTAATGTATATTCATTTGTATAGCTTTTTCTCATCTGTCAAAATGATCAGTAAATTAAAAATCTGTCCGCAGAAGAATAAAGACAACTTTAAAAGCGTAACGTTTCGCCTGACTTTGCAGATCTCATAACGTGTATGAACCTTAGAACTAAAACGGGTCATTTGTGGCAAATGTTGTAAACTCTGTCATTCGAAAATTAAATTGAATCGTATTAGTTCTCAACTTTTTGTGCACCTGATGAAATCTGCAATGTCAGACAAAACGTTCTGCTTTAAAATATTTATGTATTCTGTCTGTATTGGGGCAAATGTTCAATTTACATGTAACCGCCCCTATTGACACAAAGAAATAATCGATTACAGTCGAACGATTACTAACTTTTTATATTACCAAATTCGTTTCACGTATCCATCGTAAAATTATGGAATTTAATTTAATTATATTTAGAATTATATAGAAATAGTAATAAAGGGCGTGGTACTTCTAATTTCATTAAATGTTGTACATTTGTTATTTCGGCGTAAATGATGATGTTGTTTGGCTGACGTCAAAGAACGTAAATGTTGAAGAGAAAAGTTGTTTCTAAAATTGCGTTAGAGAAAGTCTTTTTTTCTTTGTAAGTTTAGAGTTGCGTAAACCCTAGTGTCATTGACCACTAGACACAATTGCGGGTAACTTTTTCTTTTATCTAGGGAAAGAAATCGTATATGGTACTCGTACAACATCTCGTGCCAGGATTCGAACCCGGGACGACTGCGGTGCGATGCAGCGATTATAATCACTACACCACAGGAGGTCGGCAATCAAAGTCTTGCTGTATCCCGTAATTCAAATAGCGTCAAATGATGCTGAATGGTTATTTCTAAAAAAAAATTTAGGACTATTGAAACAAACTTAAATTATTAAAAATATTTTAAAAACAGTTCATTATTTGTATTTAATAAAAACCCACGATTCCTAGAGAACCTGTATATTGTATTTCCAAATATTGAAGAATCTTCGTGCCACGTGGCATGAACGTTTTGGAAATTAAAGAACAGTTTGGCTTTAGTGAGAATTCAATGTGAGTTTGAAATGCTTCATTTCTTTCTGTATAGAAGTTTTGAAATATTGACGTGACTCTATCAGTTGCTACATCCGAAAACGTTAAGGTAATAACGACGCGAGGCTAAAGCATTACACAGAATCGATTTTGTCATGATACATCTTCTGGGAGCACATTGCGTGATATAATTCACGTCCAAGTAACGCCAATTACTGCCCGACACAAACTGAATAATACAACACGTTGGTGGTTCGATAATGTCTGTTTTTTCTCTTCTTCAGCGGCGGGAAACAAGTAAACAAGTTTTTCTTCCGATGCAACTGAGTTGCTGCAGGAATGAGCACGTTTAGTAAATAAATAACGTTTTTTTTCCGAATTTCATAAAACCCCTTAGTATTTGAATAATTTTGTTTGTCGTTCAGAATGTAATGAACTAAATTTGATAACATCAATATTGAAAGATCCAAAATAAATATCGGTGAAGCTATTACAAAAAAAGGTTATTTTAACTGAAATTTCGAGTTACATTCTACAAATATTGAAATTATATTTATTTTGTCTGTGCAAACTGTGTCATTTCTGTGCCTTTACATTATGTCACTTCTGTGTTACAAATTAGTTTTCATTATAAGCCTAATATTACTATAACATTCTATAAATACAGTATACTTGGATGAAGTCCTTTAATAATACATAGACAGTTTCATAATTCGTAATTTTTTTTAAGTATAGCTTTAAATTCAATTTAATTGTTGAGTGAAAATTTTTGTGGTTTCTCTTTATTTGATATTCCAATAATAAAAACAGTATACAATGAGTGGCCAAATTATTATGACTACCCCCTCAATATAATGTTAGACCGACTTTTCTCTTAATACTGCTTGGATTCCTCTAGGTATGGATTCTATGAGAAGTTGGTAGGTGGTAGGATGAATTTGAGACCATATCTGATGAACTGCACTTTTGAACTCATTAAGATTTGATGGTACTAGATCCAGCTGTCTGATGGCCCGTTAGATCTCACTACACAAATTCTCTATTGGACAGAGATCTGGTAATTGCGCAATGTAAAGTCTTCATCATGATTTTCGAACCATCTGAGGACAGGGATACTTCCTGCTGGCAGAATTCACCATTTATATAACAGGGCGTACTTGATCTGCGATAATACTTAAATACTCTTGGGCTTTCAGACGTTGTATCCCATGAATCAAAGGACCCATAACATGCCAAACCATAATATTGCCGTCACCAGCTTTAAGTATTGTGGTAATTTAGCTGGGTTCCATGCTTCCGAGTTGTTGTCTCTTTATTCGTACTCTGCCATCTGCATGGTGCAGTTGCAATCACGATTCATCAGACCACTTGACCCAGTTCCAGTCATCTACTGTCCAATTCTTGTCCTCCTTTGTGAACTGAAGGCGTCTACTCTTGTTCATGGCAGACAATAAAGGCTTTCGAACAGATCATCGGTTTCCGTAGTCCATACGGTGTAATGTGTGGCGAACAGTTTGTTCAGAGACGATCACAGTTAGTCCTTGATTAAGATTGTCCGCTGTTTGGTCCACTTGACAACTCTGGAAAGCCTTCTTTCAGCTCGAGCATTGTGTAGCCGGTGACGACTACAATTCTTCTGTGCTCCCATTTTATAGTTATCTCACCCTCTAGTGGAAACGCTGTTTATAATAATTTATAATAATTAGGCCACTCAGTGTATGAATTGTATCGTAATATAATAAATTATTCATTTTATAATATTTATAAAAAATATTATTATCACTACTTAAACATCTTTTACTCATGAAACGATTAGAAAATTTCATTTTTACGTTTCTTTTTAAAAATAAGATTATTTAACGAATCTTACTAGTAACTTTTTGAAATAAAAAAATTATTATGCTTAATATTTATCTTCTGCAATACAAGGTATTGAACTCACTTCTGACTGAAGGTTTGTTTGATGTTATAAACGTTTCCTCATTCTGTCTATGTGTATTACTTTTAGTTTTCGAACGTAACGATGAACCAAATCATTATGTGTGATAATTTTTCTCAATCTTCTTATAAATAAAAGAAGATACTGAGTAAATAACCACTTGGAAAAATTTCCAACCAAATTGTACTTACGGTAGGTCGTTTTATAATAGAAAGCAAAATCAACCAAGAATAGCGTCAATTCTGTAGTTCTAGAGATCGTATTGACTTTTAGTACCTTCTTTTTGGACTCTATTATGGTATTCTTTGTAGGTGTTTAGTGCTTTTGGAGTCAAGTTCCGCTTTAATTTTTAGGCTCTTAACGTATCAAGTATATTTTTCGATTATTTTATTATTCCAGGTGTACTTAAGCTACTAAGAAAATTCTTGACTTATAGGTAATGTCTGTCAACATTCCCAATAAGAAGTCATAGGGTTGAGAATATAATCAGAAAAGCGTGTTGATACCAGTTTAGTCAAGTATTTACGAATATATATGTGTAGATTAGTTTATTCTCCATGTAACATATACACATATGCAAGCGCAGTCATGTAATCAGAAATTACATAAAAGTTTGAATATTATGAGGAATAATTTTGGAATATTAGTTTTTTAGTTATACGTCGTTTAGAATTATTGACAAATTTTAATCTTTAGACATTATAATGGCATTCAGGGCATCTAAATGATTACATTATTAATTGTTTGAGTTGAATGCTACATGGTTTACTGAAAGCGATGTGCAGTTGTCTGTTCTCGTCGTAATTAACAAACTTTTATAAAAAAATAAGGGCCTATTAAAAGCGACATTAATCAAATATTGAAATTCAACACCCAATAATTATATTTCACAGCGTAATTTTATTTTTCAAATTTAATGACGGAAACGAATAATTAAATTGGGTCTCACGTAATTTTAACAGCTGCATAAATTTGCAAATGTTATCAGCGAAATATGGCAATTAATTGCACGCAGAAAAAACATAGAAATTAGATTGAATACAATTTTATTTGGTTTTGTTAAAAGACCCCAAGTTCCAAAGGTTCATCTTAATGATGCATTTGCCGTTCTGTTCCCCGCTTTTATTGGTGTAAAAACTCATACTAGTGTTACTTTCAGCACAAAAAAAAACATTAGTTTCATAAGAACATTTATGAACCTTAATTTTCAACTAAAAATATTACTGCCAAATAGTGCATTAAAATGAAATCATGTTATGCTCCTGATTTAGTTTCCAGCAAGTTTTATGATGTTCTTTGCTCCGATAGCAAGGCAAGTGCTATGAAACATGCCGTTATCCTAAGGTCGTAGGATAGACTGAATTGAACAAAATGTATTAGTTTTATTATTTTAGGAAATAAATCGATTGTACGAATACGTTTGATATTGTAATGTCAAATATATTATTGTATAGTTTAGACAGAACGGGCAGCTAAGTTAGTAATCACCGAACTGAATAAGTATAAAACGTATTCAACTATCAGAATTGTCAGTAATTCTTAAAAATTTACTTAATTACACCAATAAAAATTATTTGTATCCACAGAACGTCTTATCACAACTGCAATGCTTTCTAATTAATTAGAATAATAAAATAATTTATACTGATAAATTTACACTACAGAAGACTGAACTCGTTGAAGTTTAATATACTGCCTATTTAAACCATTGGAAGCAGCCCTCAATTTCTCAAAAGAACCAAATATTTTCATTTATTCTGCCTTACATTAATCAATTTATGTTGTTATTGCGGTAATCAGTCCTAAGACTGGTCTGATAAAACACTCTATGCTAACCTTTCTTGCGCAAGCTTTTTCATACTACATAGCTACCACAACCCACATCATCCCTAATTTGCGTAGCGTATTCCACACTTGGCCTCCCTCTTTTGTTCTTACCGCAGACACTTCCCTCTAATGCTCTCAAAACGAGTCTATAATCTATTCGTTCGCTTGGTCAAAAGCCTCCAAAGTGTTCTCTCTTCAACTATTCTGCTTAGAACTTCCTGATTACTTACCCGATCCACCCATATGATTTTCAGCATTCTGCTTTAGAACCACATTACTTAAGCTTCTATTATTTTCCTGTCTGCAACTCGTATCACCCGCGTTTCGCACCCAGGAAACGCCACACTGCATGTGAAAATTTTTAATAATGATTTCCTAATATTCATACTTATAATAGCCGTAAGTAAATTCTCCTTTTTTGCTTGTGCTATCCTACTATACTCTTACCATCCATTGTTATTATGCTTCCCAAGTAGCAGAATTCCTTAACTTACTTCCTTGCCATTTATTATGTTTTCCAAGTCTTCTTATGACTCTCCTACTCCCACAACATCAGAGCAAACCTTAGGGTTTTTACATCTTCTCCTGGCAGTATGATTCAATTTTCATATTCATTTTTAACTTTTTATTCGCTTGTCCTATATATAAGTTAAAGAGCATGGGTGACGGCCTGCAGCCTTGATTTAATGTTTTCTTGATTTCTGCTTTCTTTTCCTTTCATTTCTAGTTACAATTAGAGGTTATGGATAAGTCTTATTTTTCGATATTTTATTCCTGTCATCTTTAAGACATTAATAGTTTTTTCACGTCAAAATTATCACAGACTTTTTCCTAATCTACAAATGCCATAAACGTAGGCCTATTTTTCTTATCCTGTGTTCTAAAATGAGCAGCGTCAATTTTGCTTCTCTTGTCCCTAAATTTTCCTAAAACTAAACTGATCTTCTCCTAATTCACATTCTTTTTGACATTACATCGTCCTATATACTATTTTCGGTAATATTGTGCACGCATGTGCTACTAAACTAATTATTTCGTGTTGTTCGCATCTATCATCCCCACAGTATTCTTCGGTATAGGGATAATTATGCTGCCCCTAAATTAGTCCATATTGAACTGCTACAAATTATTTGATCAGATAGATAATAATTTAATTTATCAATAGAATTTTAGCTATTTTTGTACAGCAGAAATCTGGATGTCACAGTATGCTTGCTATTCACTGTGTTACATGTTTAACATAATCTAACATAGTTATGACTTAGTTATTTATTCAGAAGACACCTAGCGAGTAGTATCTAAACTAAACCTAACATAATAATTATTCCTATGGCATATTTTTATAAGAACATATTACTAAATAATATTGAAATTCTTAGCTGCGGTTTCGATAACGTAAATTTGGAGCTAATTTAAAGCATAAAAACATAGAAATTATATTTGTTAAGAAGAAAACTTAATCACTTCTCTATTCGTAAACTTGAAAATAAATAAATAAAACGAAACAGCCGTTTCCAACAATATGGTTCTTAAACTTTACTATGTGCGTGATATTAGATTTACTTATGATAACAGGAGGAAAGAAAATTATTTGTACCGAATAAATACATTGAATTCAGGAAAGTTTTATTATTTTTGAAAAAACTGATCACATACAAGAACAAATTGAGGAATTTATATTTATTTAACAAAAACAATAGAATTAACTACAGAATGATCAATCGTTACCAAAGCGTATCAAAAAAATTCTCGATAAAATAAGAATTAAAGTCTTAAGTCTGTTCGTTTTCCCCTTGGGTATCTTCGGAGAGGCTTTATCGATCGCGATGCCTCAATTATTAAAAGACAGATAGGGATAAAAGTAAATCAATAAAGCGTAATAAATGATAACCTGAAACACATCACACTATTTTGTTAGTTGTATGTATATTTTCCGAAATTCATTCAAGTCGGCATGTACGTAAAATATATCAAATATATTAACGAATACTTAGAGTGGATTAGAAAAGCCTCTAAGAAGAACCAGAAACCAAAAAAGGACCAACTAAGTGGGAAAACAAACTAAATGTTTTAGAATGGAAGTCATGTTTGGTTAAATAATGATTTCCTTGGAATTTAAATCTCTCCGTAGAAAAAAGTATGAGCTAGAATGGTGAAATTATGAAGGCGTAAGTAAATACTCAATTTAAAATTACTTGTTAAGGATTTTTAAGGGTTTTTATTGTATATTGCTGCAGAAAATATACGCTTAATCAAGGCGATTGTGTAATTACTCTTAAAGCCATTAGAATTAAATGTAACGTGATTAAATGTAATTAGCGTTTGTGTGCCAAAATCTCACGCCGTCTCAATCTTTATCGAAATATTGTTAGTCTCGATTAAACTGCCATGCGATTTGTGTCAATCACTTAACGGTGTTTCAGTGTCCTCTGTAGTTCTATTGAGACAGATTGCTTGCTTGCCTTTGATCACTGATATAGTAGAATGGCTCTTGGGCTAATAACAACGTCCATAGCGTCTCAGACTGTAATTGTCTTTACTTACAGTGTAACTTGAATAATGCCGCGATGTTTATTTGGTAGCATTCAAGAAAATAATCTGTGAGTCAAGTTGACAATTTATTAAATATAATGCTAAATAAATCATTATCATTTATATTACATTAATTATTTTCACGAAAAGTAAAGAAGACATTTTTCAAAAAACATGAATTTTTTGAAAATCTGCAACACGGTTGTTTATGTTGTGAATGTGCTTGATAAATAATTTTTCTTACTGAAGAAATTATTGTTTGACAGCAACAATATATATCAGTTTCTTTAATTTATATATTTTGTAACTAGTCGTGTTGATCTGGACCGCTTGATTAATTAATAAACGCGACAAATGAAAATGTTCTCGTTTTATAAATGTCTGCCAATTATCTGCTAGATTATTGCGCTTTTAAAAATTAGAAACTATTACATATCGTGCAGTCGGTATTAGGTTGGGTCATTTGCCGCAGACTACTGCTAACACTGGATGAAATTCTCTCGGGTTTCCAGCCGTGTGAGATCGCTGAAAACATGCGACGTTTCGGTAACATTCAGAGTTATCATTTTCTGGCTATGTGGCGTCTGGAATCAGCCAATGAGAAGCCGGGTCCCAGCCACCAAACATGGGGTCAATCAGGCGCATCCCTGACGTTGCTGCCGCAAGGCTATATAAAGGGAAACACAACCAGCACTCGACACTTCGCCAGAAGATGATATCGCTGAATGTTATCGAAACGTCACGTGTTTTCGACTATTTCTCCCGGCATGAAACTCGAGCGAGTTTCACCCAGTATATGCACCGGGAAAACCTTCGGTCAGCAATATTGCTAACACTGACATTGTTGCAGTGTTTATTTTGTATAGTTATCCGCGTTAAAATTTATTGGGGTGGTGTAGCACATTAAGTGAACCTCCACTCACATATGCGATTATTTAACAAACAAGTTCCAGATACCCATGTAACCGTACAGTGATAAAAGGGGGGTCGCATTTCATATGTACGACATTTTATTTTCCCGAAAATTAATTATTCATTAAATACGCTGTCTACCCATTATATAAATAAATCATCTTTACGTAAACAAACAGGCACAATAATTTGTTTGTATACATTCATGTTTGATAATTGGGACAATTACTGTTTATTGCGTGCAAATTTACTTTAAAATTGTATGGAAAATATTTGCTTCCGGAACGGAATAACCTACATTTTTCGAACTGTTTGCTTCCCTCACATCAGTGACTGCGGAGATGGGAAATGAAAACTAATCCGGGCAACGAACAATAAAAATAAATGTTGTGACATTTGTTGGTTTCCAATATTTCATGATAGATGCAGAAATTACGCCACTTTAAATATTTTAACTAGTTAAATACATTATTTTAACGATTTTGGGAAACGAGATGGTTTCAAACTTCGTTATGTATATTATTAACTGCTGCAAAAACATTACAATTAAAGTTAATTTCTAGTAAACGTCTGTGTTTAGTAATTAAATACGAGAAACCATCAAGAACTAAAAATATAACGTTTGTTTTTTTAATTAACGTTAACATAAAGAACTTTTACAAACAATTATTATATTTACTTATAATCAACACTCATTTAATACGTCTGCAGGAGTTTAAGTTCATGTTATACGCATCTCTCATTTCTACGTTAGTCTTGAATCCAAACATTCCTTGTTGACCTGTGCAATTCTTGTCTACTTTCGTTACCCAAAATATGTAATCTAGTAACCCATAATAAGCTAAAAAAAGAAACTACATATTGTATATTGAAATTATCAATACGGTGACATTTACACTTACATGAGGATATAATTATGCTCTTTTCACGTTTAGTGCGAAAGGAATTGTAAAGCATTATGCATTAATATTTATTCGGTGACAATGTTTTTCTTAAAAAGATTTTTCATTTGTAAAATTATGGGCGGTTATATATCACGCTAGGGACATATTGGAAAAATAATAGTCTACAAATAAATTGAAACCGAACGAGCTATTAGTCATACATTTGAAACTAGAAAGTTATTTCTGTTTTAATTAATATGACTAAAGTATATTATTTGTGGTCTTAACGTTTAACCACACTTATGGGAGTTAATGATAAAACACCGACTATTTATGTTATCTGTAATTTTAAAAAATAGAATAATGAAACTATATACATAGATTTATCTTTATTGGGGCATTAGACTCTAGGTAAAATATTGAGTTGACATTTGTCGTTGTTTGAATGAATGATGCGTTCACTTCTACGTTATCGACTCAGCTACTGATTGTCTCATTAGTTGTAAATTAAGGAACAGCGACTTCAAGGAGCTCAGAGAATGATCGACTGTGTTGAGCTGTTGCATGTAGGATAAATCTTTCTCGATAACTAACACTCATTAAATGGGTCTTCACTAACAAGAACACAATACATAATTTAATCCCCGACTCCAAAGGGAACAAAACACAGCAATTATTTCGGCTTGAATGTTTCATTAGGGTAGGGATGATAATTTTAATTTCAACACCAAATTATTGTCGGGAAAATTATGTGTGCAATTAAAATATAACAATCCAATTAAACTTTATAAACAGTATAATATTGTTGTGTAGTTTAATGTTATAGGTTTGAGGTAATTGTTGTAATATATATAACAGCTAATTTAAATAAATATATATATATATATATATTAATGATAGTACAGAATTTAGTTTATTATTCAAAATTTAAGTAAATTGAATTAGGTTGCCGTCGTCAAAGTCAGAGGTAATGACTGTTGTCTGGCAAAATAGAGCCTAAGGAAAGCCATACATGCTTTATGTATGTTAAAATATGCGAGCACATGGCAAAAATACAATTCATATGCACACCAAAACGTGTTTGAGGAGTGGATTTGGACTAAGACACGCAGGAAATAAGAAAGGTAAATTATTATCATTATTTTGGAGGTTGCATGATTAACACTGGATAAATATTTCTTAGGTTTCTACCAGAGTCAAAGGAATTAAGAACTACTTATCCAATAAATACACCAGGAAAGCCTTTGGTCTTTGATATGATTAACACTGTTTTGGAAGTTGCGAAATTATTTTGAAAGTTGCTGGAAGAGGTGATTGTAAGTTAAAAGGATCTAGAAGTTGGGAGAGAATCTGGACACAAAACGTACCGCTTTTCCAAAGAACAGCTGACTATGGCGTCGAGAGTAATGATGTATTTGCCACCAAGTCGTTAGATAACTTGTAGAACATAAGCCGATTATATTGGCGCCACACATTTTTCTAAGTTTTGTATTTTTTAATTATAAATTGAATATTTCTAACTGATTATTTTAAAATAAATTTTTTGTTTATATAATAAGAATTATAACATCGCGTTAAAGAATATTCACTGATTATGGTTTAATAATGTGCTGACATTAAATGAATTTAAGTTTATTTCGTCTAGTTTTGTTGTATGTTTTTATGAAAGAAAGATTTAATTTCCGCTTTTACAAAAATGGCTGTATGTTAGCTGATGTATTTAGTTATTGTTTATATAAATTGAAAAGCGTGGAGAAATTTAGACCCAATTTTGTACTCGGGTTCTTACCATCAGGAAATTTCTACGTATAAGATACGGTCACCGCCCCTAAAGCTGGATTAAAATTGGGTGGGAATATTAAAGCAGCTGATATTTATAGTGTATAAATATTTGTCGGGGTTAATAAATTGATAGTGCTTCTCGTGTTGTTCTTTTGTGTATACTTTCAACATTTCCCTTGGAGTGAACGGGCGTTTAATAAAAATAACGCGATAACAAGCGAAATAAGTTCCAAATCCGAGATTATGGAAGCCGCTGAATTTAATTATAATATTCAACATTCCATTTAGGTTGTAGTTCAGCCCCTAGGAGTGGGGGTTGAAAGGGAACACAAATATTCGCGTCAATATTATGTGTGGCTTTATTTATTCTAAACTTCATTTTTATGTTACTTAGTAGCAGGAACTAACACTGTTTGGTTAAAGAACTCTATGGGCGTGGGGTGGACGTTTTAACAACATTCTGAAACAGCAATTATTGCCGTCGATTGAAAAATTTTAGATGTTGCTCAGTTTGATATTGTCAATGTTGAAGCCGTGAATGCCTAATTTCCGTCTGTATTGCCAGTATATTGGAGAACCCGTTGTGCTGGTGGCGTAAAATATTTACATAAAAACGGGTTCAACCGAGAATGATGTCTTTCCCTGGGTTTTGCCAAACATTCCCAATCCGGATTAAGCTGTTTTAGTCCCTAGATTTAGGGATAGTGGGAATAGTTGTAATAGGAAAACAACCGAGATTATGCATAAATTAACTCTTATTCAAGGTTTATTTAAGTGAATACCCTTGAAACGGCGGGCAGCCAATTAGTTTTTAATATACTATATGTCTGTGCAGCATGCTCCAGATATATTATGTGTCGCTTCCTGCCTGATTAACACTTGCAATACCAATCAGCTAGCTTTTAGCGGTTAGATTCGTAACCTTCTTGCTTTCTAAATCGGTCGGAATAGTTACTTGCCTATCCTTCTACTCTCTCACGACTCAATGCATTGTAAGTAGTTTTTATTTTATTCTTTCATAATACTATATTACTTTTTCTGCTTCTTATTTTGTAATCATTTGTCTGCCAGGCTGTACATACACTCTCGTGTTATCGTTCAGAACAAAAGACATTTTAATTCATGCGACTCCCTTTTCTAAAACTAAATTCCAGTGCTCAGTCAGAAAGATCTGGTATGTTTCAGTTTCCGTTCTTATTCGTTTCTCAATTCACGTGACTACTTATAGTGACTATAGGTAACGTTTGTTACAACAGGTTTCATTTACGCAGACATTGTTCAGTTCTACAGTGGTTTGTGTTAATCGATTCATTGCTTTCTATCAACCGACGGCAGCCACCAAAATTTAACATGCAGAAAATTGAAAATCATAAAAATTATTCCAATTACTTTTATTGCCATATTGTTCGCTTTTCCCCTATTCTGCTTAGAACTTCCTCGTTAGTCGTTCTATCTGCCCATATGATTTTCAGCATTCTCTTATAGCACCAATTTTCAAAGGTTTATATTCTTTTCCCATATAACGCCACGCTCCATACAAACATTTTTAGCAACGATTTCCTAATATTCACACTTATATTACCACTAAGTAAATTCCTCTTTTTCGTGAAAACCTTCACTGCCTGTGCTATTCTACTCTTTATGCCTACTATACTTCTAACATCCCTATATATTACGTTTCCCAAGTAGCAGAATTCCTTAACTTCCGTCAAAATATCCCTTGCCAATGTAACACCCTTTTTTATTCTACTTTTTCGCAAACTCCATTACCTTGGTTTTCCCACTATTAATCCTCATATTGAACTTTTTCTCCAGGACTCCGTTTATTATAGTTGCCAATTCTTCTTCTGATTCCCCAACACTACAATATCATCGACAAAGCGTAAGGTTTCTATTTATTCTCCTTGCAGTTTTATTCCTTTTCCATATTCCGTTTTAACTTTCTTCATTGCTTGTTGTATATATAAGTTAAACAGCATATCTGAAAGACTGCACCATTTCTTGATTACGGATATCTTTTCTTGATTTTCTATTCTAATTACTACTGCATGTCTTCTGTACAGTTTATGTATAACGCTCCTATCTCGATATTTAATACTAGTGCTCTTCAATAAGTTGAATATAATGTCATAATTCATACTGCTTTTCAAAACTGTCGGTTCATGACTCGAGAATGTTTTCAACATCTTGAGAAGAGAGCAAGAAGCCACGCACGCACTGCTGCCCTCACCTGTTGAACAGTGGCAAATATATTGCCTCTTAAAGCATCCGAGGCGACGTGGCGAGATCGCGATTGTAAGCAGGATGCTCAAACACCTAGATGCATAGATTCTGAAGAGTGTTAGCGGCTTGTTGAGTGGCCATCTTGTACAGAATTAAGTCTGAGCTGAATACTTTCATATGGAAATCCATGATTAGACTATTTAATATAAACTTGTATGCTAATCAAAATCAGTTCACAGGTTTGATGGAAATCGTCATCAATAGTATTATCCTTCTCGTTTCTTAGAGTGTTTTTTAATTTACAACTTATTGTCAAATAATTCACCACGTAAAATATTATGACTGATGACGCTACTGATGAAAGTATAAGTTACACCTTCAGCCAGTGAGAAACGGATCAATGATGCAGATGAAAGAGTCACAGACATTTTAATCCCCAAAATTTTATAGCGCAGAACAGTAATAATGCTATTTGAAGAAGATGCGTTTTTAAAAAGGTTACTAACCCACAAAATCAATAGTGATCTTTATTTATCTCTCACTACTATTAAATATCTTCATTCTATACGAAATAATTTCTCTGGTTCTACTACACGCATTTAACCAAACTATATCAAATGTATTTTTAGACTCTCTGCCATTTAATTTTTCTCTTAACAATAAACAACATTAAACTGCTATTTAAATTCATTTCTCATCTAAACCTGAATATATATTCAGAATGAATCCAACATTTACATTAACTGAAAAGAAACAGCATGGATCTAAGTTTGAAATTTTATAATTAAATATGTAGAATGTTGAAGCTGCTATATATTTTTATAATTTCATTGTAAGGAATTAATATCACAAGTTCACTGACTCTTCGGTTTCACGCAGATGAAAATTACTTGACAAAGAAGTGAAATAAGGTAGACACAAGTGCGGGAACGCAAAAGAAAATTATGACTAGCCCGGAAGTTATTTCACTTTACATAACTGTTCAACGGAAGGATAAATGCAGGATACAAAATTTAATGTGCTGTAAGATATATATGAAATTCATAGGAATGAAGATTATGCAAATGGGTGTGTGGCTGTTCCCGGCGAAGGTTCTCCTTTACTTTGCACGTTAATCTGACAAGGTCCTTGATTGTTGGATTTTCTTAAGCCATTTATAGAAGTATATATAATAATCTAAACCATTTTTTCGAATTTAAGTTAATGGGTTGTTTCATATGAGGTTATTATAATGTGAATGTATAGAACTGAGAAATGGTAACGGAGACAGTATTGAATATTTTCTCGTTTCGGGGTTTGAAAAAACCCGTTCTTTTCAAAAAATAACACACATGAGGTTTTTCCTTTTCTTTGTAAAAAGCATTTTCGTCTTCAGGAACATGTATACATTTGTATTTTATAATTTATGTATTATATGTGTGATATTACATTATTGTATATTATGTATACTATATTACTTACATATTATTTATACTACATAGCAAATTACATATTGTTCCCTTATACAACATAATTGCTATTTAGCAAATTATAAAAATTTAATTTAATTAAATTTTAGGGTATTTTACAAATTAATTTGCTTTTCCTACAAAATTTTCTTTGAAAATCTAATAATGGAATTGTGTTAAAATACACAAGTAAGGAGAAAGTAAAATCTATATAATATCTATTGTACTCCATTCGTATATAATATGGAATTGCAGCAGGTTCCACTTGAAACCGAAAACTTTTAAAATTTTAAACAACATATATATATTTAATAAATTTATTTTATTTAAGTTAATTTTAAATATATATATATATATAGCGCAATTACGTAAACATTTCATTGAAAGAACAAATTATTTCTATATATATATATATATTTGAAATTCAATACCAGAGTTTCTAAAACTAAAGGAAGATTATTCTCACAATATATTTTTTCTAAACACTGTAAAACTCAAGTTAATCGAACTCAAGTGGGTGAAGTCGTTTCCGTTAATCCGTGAACATGTATTGTGACATGAAAAACTTGTGCTGAGTGACTTTTTATAAAATGAACACATTTATATCTCATAGCTTTACCTATACTTATGTTCTATGTATGTTTTCACTTTGATCTAAAAGAGAATTTTTTAATTAATTTAAAATACATTATAATTATTCCAAATGTTTTAGTAAATACATACTAAACTTTATGACTCTTATAATTATAACAGACACTGATACATGTGTGTATACTTGTCTAATATTCCTTGAAAGCAATTTTTGTAGTAGAAAAATAATCTACAAATTTAGTGAATTCAGAATATGTAACCATAAAATGGCAATAGGTGGGTTTTAATAACACATGGGAAATTTTTTAAGAATTTTGATGTTGGAGGAATTAGCGGTTAAAAGGACTAAGGAATACTGACTGCACGGCTTTAGGGGACATCTATTGTGTAGCCGAAGCGGTAACAGCTATCAAAGATCAGGTAGCAATGAGAAATTGCCAGTGACATCAGAAAAAATACATTTCCAAGACGTGATCCTATTCATAAAATTTTCAACTATACGTGAGTGTTAAAATACTAACATTTTATGAGCTCGGGAACTATTTTATTCAGTTTACTTACACTCAATTGAATCGATTTAGTATCTACGCGTAGCTCTGAAGAAAAAGTGGTTCAAATTATTTTGTACCTATATAACTCGCCTAAATTGTAACATACGTTTGTAAGCCTGCATTTTTCTGTAAATAAATTTACCTTACATCTAAAATTATTTCTTTACATAGTCGCCGTCGTTAATCACACACTTTTCGTAACGGGAAACCAGTTTTTGTATACCTACGTTTAACATCATCATCTTTGTTGAAATATCCTCCTCCAAGAGTTTTTTTTAGAGAAAGAAGCAGATGAAAATCGCTTGGCCTCAAACCCGGACTGCAGCGAGTGGTGAGTGGTCTAATTGTTCCCAACCAATACGTTCAGATATTAATTTTACCTGGCGGTGTGTGGCCAGGAATTGTCATGAATTAAGATAATTCCACGCGAAAGAATCCCACACCTTTTGTCCTGTAGTTGACATTCGTAGTGTCACATATTTAATTTGTTTGTTGATTTCCGCATTCATGGAAAATAGTTCTACCAACAAAACACCTTGTCTGCCCCAGAAAACATTCCACATGTTCTTGCAATTGGATAGCGTCTGTTTGAATTTCTTGTTTACAGCTCATTATTCCTTGCTTATAAAATTCACATAACCGTCAACGTAATATTTCTTGCATTTAAGAAACGAATCACTGACTGATTTTACAGATCGTGGTTCATTTAAGTGTTTTGACCAATTATAAATTTTCTGACAAACCTCAAACACAAACTGACTATGCTTCTTATCTGCGTCCGGCTTCTCAGTAACTGAGGATGTGATTCTCAAAATAGCTACAGCTAAGCTGCAGCGGCAAAATATTAAACTGTATTTACATTAAAAACAGTCTTTGTATCTTGTACTGCATTAGAGTTATTAACGGTTGCAATGACCTGGATTATTGGTTGGTTGTTAACTTTTATACTTCTATTCAAAGTTGAATAGTATAAAATTGATTATATAAAATAATATAATTTGATATTGGTTAATATTTGAAAGATATCGTAAATAAACCAATGTAAATAAAATTATTATAAATTGCATATTATATAAGAAAAAGTTGTTTTTATATTAAATTACTTGTAACATTTAGTTTTCGAAAACAAACACTGAGTTAGACAATAACAGTAAACAGTAGAAATGAAAGTTGTTCTAATACATAGTAAATCAACCTATAAGTCAGAACAAATTTCATACGGACTTTATTTATTTAGGTATTTTTATGAAATAGCCAGATAATGCAATTAAGTTATTCTATTAATGACAGAAACTATAACGGAATGATTCTTCATAAAGAACCCTGAATGAATAAAAAATAGTGTCTAAAATTTCGTGTATTAATTTATAGTCCCTTAGAATTACAATTATTTTCTTAACTTTCTCTATGTAACAGCCTAAAATTGTATATTTAATAGGGTTTATTAAAAGTAATACCTAGGTACAGAATACAAACCTGCTTATTGGGGAAGAATAAAATTTGGTATGAAAATTTTCCATGCTTCTGTTGTCGATCAATTAAAAACACTCAATCGAATATAGAGTTGGATATTGAACATAGCACTTTTAATCTTATTTGTGAAACTGCGAATTCACCACTGGGTAAAGCTTTTCCCGTAAAACGGGAGAGTGTGACTGGGTTTTTGAGTTGAAAATTACAATGTATTATCAAGTGTGTGCTGTTATATATGATCTTGAATTGATATTAAGTAATTAACTGCATTTTAAGAAACGTAAACCTTTAGCTAATAAATACATTATAATATTCTGGTGGTTCGAATCCAGGCATGGGCTTGGATGTTTGCAACGTCATGGTCACGGAGACTGAGGTTACTGATGGAGAGTCGATACGCTGACCACGCATCAGTCCAATTTCGGAAAGTATCATGAAAGATGATAGACCGCAAGCGGCATGGTAGGTCAAGGCCCTAAATGGGCGGCAGAGCCAACAAAGAAGAATATGCTGGTGAATTTATTGAGATATTAGGAGACTTTGCGCCAGCATAAATCTTTTCCCATCCAGATGCACCAAAAACAGTGACTTGGAATGCAAACATACATGGACTTTGTCAATAGGGGAATTGAGAGAGGGGACGCAATAAGTATTTAGTACCATAAAAGTCAGTCTCATCATCGGTCAGCTGGCAGGCGTCGCTAGGGGCGAAGAACAGTCTGTATCTAGCGACATTCCTGCGAGGCTCTCATGCATTTCCATCTAGTCCTTATTCAATGTAATAAAGCTTTACTTAAGTTTTACAATTTCGTTCACTTCTGGATGGTAAACCGCGATCTGGCAATATGTCTGAAAAGATCTGTATCAAACACAGAGCAGATCCCATAACCAATATTTTCCTATCATATTTCTCCTTCACTCTTCCACATCGAACGGCGTAGCTCAACCCAATCAGTCAGTTCTGAATTAATTGATAGAGCGTTATTGAAAGCTTCTTCGTTTTTCGTTGGACACACGAATACATTACAATATTCTTAAACATGAAACAAAGATAAAATAAACATTTCTTTGTTTTGGTAATATTAAAACGGAAAGAAAGCTGATGTAAAACAAATGTCCTTAAACATCAGAACAAAATCTGGCATGTTTAGTAAACATCAAATAAAATATAATTTAAAATTATAAAAAGGGGAAAAACATTCCAGTTCATGTTATGTTTTCATATTAATCTGCTCAAGTACAAGGAATTTATTTGTATTCAATTGTTTCTTATTATGCCACGTAAATAAGGTCACCTCTTATAAAAGTCTTCATTAATAGCGAAGATTCATGAAAATACAAAAGTTTTAAATCTAAAAAACGTATAAATTTCAAGTACTGAGTTAGATGCCAGCTTCCAGTTTCATTTTTCATTCTAAATGATTAGTATCTGAGGAAATTATAGCTAGAGCTTAAAATAAGCATATTTCAGGGCGGACATGGGCGTAGAAAATTAAAAGTAATGGCAGTAATGAAGTGGGCGCTTAGGGGCAGTATTACGGCTCTCTCCGTGGCATGAGTGGCCAATTGCGGCCGTCCATCTGCAGAAAGCCGCCGCTAATGCAGGCGAATTACGGCGTCCGTAAGCCCAGCAGCATCTGTGCGTCGTCATGGCGACGGGGGACAGATACAAACTTGAGGCGGCTGCCGGGGCTTGAGGCTTCCAGGGATTACCACAAAACACAGGTAGGCGCTCATTAGCCGAAACATTTACTTCTAAAACCAATCCGCCTCAAATAAACGAATGAGAAACCTCAAGCCTTAGAATGCTTTCTCGGAAAAAGCCTGAAGATTAAATGGATGGGAAGAATATGAAACCACGCAGTTTCAGAAAATATTTTAAATGAAAGAAAGTGGAGTGCGCTGACAATGCGTCGGCTTACATATAGAAGGTTAGTAAGTCACCCACGGTTACGAAAAAAGCTGTTGTAAGTCACCGTTTAAAGGATTTGAGTTATTTACCTATATAAGGAAAAGAGCTGTCTTCAGCATACATTCAAGGATGAAGTTTTTAATTGAACTTCGCGAATCTGTGACAAGTCATGCCATCAACAGGAAATTAATTTCATTTATGCCATTTCTATATACTCACGATGATTCTTATACACGTAAAATAATCTTTTCAATTACTTTTCGTAATCTTCAAATAAATTTAGTCACTGTGTCTTCACCATTTCGCTTCAATCGCCGTTCTCGTGAATTACGTATTTTGAAAGAAATAACGTTTAGCCTCAAAATTTTGTTTTAAACGCTGGGAATTTTATGTGAAGTTCTAAATCAATGTTTTAATAATATGAGTAAATAATGTCAGTAAACCTATACAACAGTAAAAGTATTAATTTTGTGAAACGCTAATTCTTTTAAACTCTCACTTTAAAATATTTTCAGATTTCGCAATTTAAATATGTGAAAAATTCAAAATTTACACATAACTATTTTTATAGAACATTCTCACTTAATTAATAACAAATCTATTTAATTGAAAATAGTTTACCTACATAGTATTTTATCACTATTTAATATTTTTCATATCTGGCATTTGTGGTTTGAAATGTGGGAAAAGAACTTACGAATTGAAGGAAATCTTTCGTATTGTTTATCATCACCCTCCCATGTGTTTTACAGAAAATATTTTAATATATAAAGTGTAGGTTTATCAGATAGTTAAAATTGTTGCCATATTGTTTTTTCAAATATGGCAACTATAGTTACAATTATGCTTGAACGACACGTGACACCATAAAATTTTACGTGCTTACGCATACGTAAATTTACTTAAATTATAATTGTTTCCATGTTTATACTAAGCGTTCTTATTTCGCCATTGTTTTTACGAATTTCTTACCACGTTTTGTCGCAGTCTGTCCAATAGTTTACAATCTGTACAAAGAATTAGTTTTTTTATATGTGTGACAGTGAGGGGGAAGGAGTGATTTGTTTTTAAGGAAGACGTTTTCTAATGTTGAATACGGTCAAGCTTAATGAAAAAATCTATTTGTCTCGACGCTAGACATATTTTCCCATTACTCAGCTTCTGTTACTTCTTACACGTTCACTTGTCCTTCATTATTTATGATTAATGTCTCTATTTCAGTACCTATATCAGTTTCGATGAGATGGCAAGTGTGGGAATTTACTCTCTTAAGTTGAAAGTTTATATTCTACAAAATCTTCCTGCGTTGTCTAGTCTATGAATTTGTTTCCAACTCATCAAGAAAAGTTTAAATAAAACGAGAATTATTTTTCTGATAATACGTTAAGTTGAACATTATGCACAGAATACAATATTAGATCGCCTTTTGTTGCTTTTTATTCGACTTGACCATCTTTAATCTTTCCTTTTAAATTTCTTCTTTATTGTGAAATTTATCGATACTATATTCAAATCCATACCAGTGAATTAAAAGTTTTCTTGGGGCGGGAAGAAACTCTGGCAGAGCGTCTAGTTTCTGTTAAATGAGACTTTAAGCTGATATCTTAATTGAATCAATAAAAAATTGGTTTATATAACGTTAACCCGCGAAAAATTAAACTACTTTTTTATTTCCATTAATTGCTAAAATTAATTTTAAGCGTGATATAATGCTTAAATTTAACTAACATTCTATTTAAGTATTGATGTTTTTTTAATATACAATATACAAAATTTTTTATAAGATGATAATTGAGGTACGTTGTATAAAGCCTAGCGCATCAAGAACTCAATGTTATATTTTGTTGATATAAACATGTATCTACACACCTTATTTCACGCTATTAGACCGAAGAGATGGTTCAAGTATCTTCTACTTAGAAGTATAATTACATCTGTCTGTAAGCATGTGATTATTTAAGGTAACAGTAGATTTTTTGACTGGATTAAGATACTGAGACATCACAGTGGTTGTAATGAAATTCAGCTCTTATAAAGTAGGGAGCGCGAAAATTTTAAAAAAGCATGACGCTACACGTGTTGACAAAAAATATTACTGCCGAATACAATACTGTAGTGGGCTAATATAAATTAATTATTGAGCATCTCCGGGTACTTACCTGGTGCTCATTAAACGACATAGACTAATACATCGAGCCAATATTTTATCAGCGTTCAATGTGTCATTACTTACTCTTTAGGCTATGTATGATAATAATAATAATAATAATAATCTTTAATAGTGTTCCTGCACCACTAGTTATTTTCTAACCAATGGTGAATTAATTATTTTATTTTCTCTCTTGTCCCCTGTTTTGCATTGCATATCATCTTTATAGAAATTTAGCTCTGCTCCTCGAAAGAAATTTTGCAACTCATATTGCAAACTATGAAAAATATGTGACATTTGTTGAAAGAGCGTGGAGATAATTTAAATAAAAAATGATGGTAAAAAATAAACAACTGAATTAAAGAAGTTGGGAGCACAATACGTCCCTCCAGTGCTGTAACTAGAAACAGACAATGCCCAACTACTAAAATAAGCCAATCAGGAAACAAGTTCTATTTATATAAGGCAACATTGTATTGGAGATGTAATGTGAACAACAAGAACGTACTGCGCATGCAATTTACTGGTAGAGGGATCAAAGGAACTGAAATGGCTGTCATGACTCCTGCGTGTTACTGCCAGAGGGTTCTACACTAATACATGGCAGAAATATAAATATTTTCTAAGGAAATATTATAAACTTCTGTCTCTTCTGGGACCGCTTCAGATAAAACAATTTTAGTCTACAAAATTTAAAGAGGTATCTTTGTGATGAACAAAGGGGACACCTTAAGTATAAAAATGAAGTTTTTTTTAATGTCAAAGTAACATTTAACGATGGCATGTCCGTTTGAAGCTTTTATATTAGTGGAACAACGTTCAGTGATCCGGTTGTGAAGGAGAAACTGATATTAACCGCGGAAATTTTTACAACTGGGCATAATAACTCAAAAAACGCTTTAACATTAGCGACTGATGTGCAACGTCCTGCCCGATCAGTTGAAGTGTCAACTCTTTTCTTGAAACCAGTATTGACGAAATTATTCGTTGACACGACGTATTACTGTTGAAGATATAACAAAAAGAATGTTGCAGTAAGTGGTGGAACAGTTCGCACAAGGAAACATGACTCAAAGGGTGAACAGATTTGAAATAATACTATGTAACGTTCACCAACAACGAACAGGTCAAATAATTTGGCAAAGACTTCTTTGAAACAGCTATAAAAATATAGTTCAAAGTCGGGACAAGTATGCAACTATTTTGGGGTGTAATAAAAGTCTCCATTTTGTAAAAGTACACCGTTTCTTTATGGATTAATTTTTCTCGTTAATTATTGAATGTCCCTAATAATTATAAAAAATGGAAACAAATGCAATTTATTTTATACACTGCTTTATGAAATTAATAATTTTGTCCAGTAAAATTTTGAAGTAACGTCCTACCACGTTGCCTACTCTAACCGAAATGCAACATTCAAGAAACAGTAAAGTGTGCATAAAGTTTTAAATTATATTATTATAGTATGATACCTGTTTATTAAATTCAATAATTTAAGTGAAATACAGTAAAATACTGTAAAATTTGTAAACTATTAAATAAACAGAGTATCAAATATTTTTAAAATTATTAACATAACATTTTACATTTAAAGCTGTTGGAGTGAAACGGATATAAAACACCTCTTTCATAAATCAAGGAAAATATCTCATTTTTCTTCTAGAATGAAATATATATTCAGATTATTTAGGGTACACTACTTAGCAATTTATACTATTTAATTTGAAATTATTTTTCTTCATATCAGATGAAATTGTGAAGAGATCTCAGAAACGACGATGCATTGAATTCCCAATAAATGATTTTCTAACTCATGGCCGCCTGTGTATTTATATCATTCAGATAATTGTCAGATTTACTATTTTTATTATAAGTTTTTACAATGCAGTTTTTAATTTAAAATGTTATTTATTACTAGTGTTTTAAATATATTTATTTAACATATATAATTTGGAATAACTCGTTCCTGATTCAAAAATTTATGGTACTTTCGGATAACAAATCTCCGTACGTGGTTAATATTTAATTATTTTAAACAAAAAACATAATTATTGAAATAATGCAATAACATGGAAAAGACAACATAATTTTGATTAAAATGAGTCGTATAATGTGTCGCATCAAATAGGCCTTCAGTTTAATCACAAGTTTGATATTATATATATATATAGTGACTTTACAAGCTGCAATTAACTTGATTTTTCTTATTTTGCTAATTATATTTTGCTGTTATATTCACCCTTGTTTAATTACATCGATGAATGAGCAAGACTAGTTTTTGTTACTATATATATATATATGTGTGTGTGTGTGTGTGTGTGCATGTGTGAATGTAAGTAAATAATTATTAACGAATAACAATCATCCTTACACTTCAAGATTTTATGTACATTCTTAATCAATGTCTTGTTTATTGTTAATAATAGAGATGAGAACTGCTTTGTCTTCTTTATACTTGATGGCATCATATTGAAATCTATCCCGGTAAGATCCGAGTGTTCTTGTCACAGAAAGATACTCTGTCGGGATCCCTTCATTAATTTTTTATTACCTTTAACACCCTATATTTATATACATGCGTGTATATGCGTCAGGAAAGGGCATTCATGTTACAAAGCTTGAGGGGTGAAAGTACAAATAAAAACTATTTTTTTTAACAATACACAATAGGTCTTAAACAAACCCCTACCCCGCTCGAATACTTCAGGGTAGGCAACCCACTGTACATTTTTTTATCCCTTGGACATATATTCTTAAACGTAGTAAAAGATGTATACAAAGGGTTGCCCACCCTGAACTTAGGACTAAGAAATCCTGTATAGTTAAAGTTTTATTCTAATTTCGAGATTTTAAACTACCAATAATTATAATGCTTGGTATATGATCAGTTTTAAAAATACTACTGGAGGCTGCACTTTGGCAGTACTGTGTGGCCTGTTCGATAACTACTTAAAACTGATTAATGGGAATATGTAGAGATATAGGAATATTGGACGTGATAAATGCTATAAATCCGCTTCTATTTGTGTCAGTAAATATTCTATAATTCTAGCTTTATGTGAAGTGAATCCAACAAAACTACCTTCTAATGATTCTCAATAAATAATTACGCCTCAAATAACGATTTTTCGGTGAAAATTTAATATATAACATGTTATTTAAATCTATATTATTTTTATCTGACAACAGTGCGAACATTAAACATTTGATCCTCTGAAGTAATTGCTCATTGTACTCCAAAACCGCAGAAAAGAAAAAATATCGTTAAACGTGGTTTGAATTATTTTCCTAATATTAATATAATCCTAACTATGTACACGTTCGTAGAAAAATTTGAATTTTTAAATGAGAATATTTAACAGTTTGTAGCTTTGTGGTTGTTAGCATAAACATAATAAACATTTGTTTTCATTATTTAATATTAAATCTAATATGTTTGATTAAAACATCTTTGAGCTATATATATAATCTTTCGCACATATTCAATTGAATATTCTAATGATAAATGAACGAATAATTATGACTATTTCCTCATCATGAGAATCAATAGTAAATTTAAATTTTACAATCTTTATTAAAATTGGTTTCTACGGCTACAAATTTAATTATAAAATGAGTTTCTAATATTTTTAGATAAATTTTATAAATACATAGCATACAAACATAAAGTGAGAAAATAAACATTTTTATTCATATATTTTCATAATTTTATAACAACATTTTCTGTAACTTTAACTAGAGAATTTTAGAAAATAAATTTATAAAAATAACTGAGATACAATATTTTATCAGGTAACAAGAAATTTAGACATCAATGCAGCAATGTGTCCGCTATGTGTTACGCATTCATTTCTCAGAAAGACTTTCTTTTCTGCTCGTGTGCTTTATGGGTTTCTTTGGAAAGAAACCATTCAACGTTTCTTTAGAAGAGTTGTATAACCGCCAGAAGGAAAAGTATTCAGCTTTCTACGTGTATTAAGATGAAAATATTATACAGTATTAAGTATGTATATTGGAATGATTTTTATTATGTGTTAATTATCAGTTAAACTGTAACTTAGCAATAATTGCCTCATTCACAGTAACAAAAACCCTCCTCCTCAAATCAACATCTTTCTTAACAATTCATTAATCCTTACAAAAACAGAAAACACCTACCTCAGAGTCATGTTTGATTCAAAACTCTCCTGGAAACATATTAATCTTCTCTTCTCCAAAATAAACCATAAATTCAGAACCCTATATTCCCTCCTAAACAGAAAATCCCCCGTTACCATCAGCACACAACGCCTCGTATACCTCTACATAATACAGCCCACCTGGTCCTATGCCTCGTCCATAAGGCGAACAACATCCAAAATCCATTCAGCCAAAATCAAAACATAATCCTATGCACCATTACAAACTCTCCCTGGTACCTTAGAAATTCCGTCATCCACCATAAACTCCGTAATCTCCAAATCTATAACCTCACTAATCAAAAGCGCCCTCAACCACCAAAATCCCAGGATCCAGCAATTCCATAACAATCCTCCTCCACCTCCGCGCTTCCGTCGCCTGAAAAGAATACTCCCAATGGACCTCATACTTCTCCCTGATCATTCAGGCACACCCTAACCCTCTTAACCATCATGCTCGCAAACCACATCCTCATATATCCTCCAAAAATCAGTTCACTGCCTATCAACCCTTACCAACCCACGTCGTATGCCTCTCAGGTACTCAAAAAAAATTAAATAAACTAAAACCATTCTGCTAAAGTAGGTTAATCAATGGATTAACCTACCCCACATGCCAACATGTTAGTTATATACATTATTTGTATTGGCCATTTAATGTATATACTGTATCATTATTTTACCTACTAAAGAACAATACGATAAAAGTTGTTATATGAATAATAAAAAATCAGAAGGGTCACGACAAATTTAGTTCACTAATCCATAAGTGACCTCACATTGAATGTTGAAATGATTAAACAATTAAAAAAGGATTACTAAAAATGAAACTATTATAGAATTATCTTCATATAAATTATTTTGTTTATAAAATCTAGTTGTATGTTATATGTTTTAAAAATTATTAAGTGAATACTTCCTAAAAGCCAGGTTTTTTGTCCTTAGCGATTTGTAATTAAGCTTCATTCAGAGAATTTTCAAAATTTGAATATATGGGAATTAGAAAATTTTGGTAGGTAACGGAAACAAGTTGAAAAACATTGCTCTAAAGAAAGCTTTACACTTACAAAGAAATCGTACTTAATTTATACATAATTGCATTATATTCAAGCAAGACCACGCTGTGTGTAGTAGTGAATTGCAGAAGCTCTTGCCAGTGTAAAGCCAGAGGTGTGAGTGTTTTCACCATCGCTTCGGTTCGACTGCTAAAGGTCTTCCACGAATCCCACCGGACCAGAAGGGATAAGCGCGTTGTACGCGGTGTTGCCTCGGTCGGGGGCTTCGGTCCACTATCCTTTATGAACAATTAGGATCGGTCGTTGGAGCTATCAGCGCTGGTAACTGCTATTCGACTAGTACACATGGCGTATGTCAGGCTCGCGGAACTGTCCGACATTTATTGCGGAAACAGTAACAATTATTTGCAGCCACGATCTCCCGGATGAAGATGCGTTTTCAACAGACAATTCAAAAAATATAACTCTAAATTCCCTTTGCGACGAATCATGATGGGCAACTGAATTTTTAAGAAAATCTATAGCATAAATTTGATTAAAACATTGTTCATATTAAATAATTACATTTTAACGTAGTTTCATGTATCTGTATCTAGACTAAATACCACTTATATGATAAGTAAATAAATAAGTACTATTTTACATCAAGTGGGATATACGTGTCATTAGACTCCTTTAGTTTCCTCTCTGTTTAATTTTATCCCAGCTTATCCTGAATTTAACTCCACGTTAATTTACAACACATCCTGAAACTCTTATACTGAATCATTTATTGTCCAAACTGATAATCTTCACGATAAAAGTTTTCTATATGAAAAAAAGTCCTGAAACTCTTTATTTTCTGTGTAAACAGAACTATATCCGTCGGCTCAAAAGAAAACTCCCAATTGACCTCATCCTTCGCCCTGAACATTCAGACACATCCTAACCCACCTTACCATCATGCACGCAGACAACATACTCATACATCCTCCAATAATCAGTTCACTGCCTGTCAACCCTCACCCACTCACGTCCTATGCCTTTCAGATACACTCACACATAAAAACCTAACCCATCCGCTAAAGTAGACTAACCAAAAGACTAACCTACCTTCACGTTTACGGGTAACTAATATTCACTATTTTAATTTTGTAAATTCATTATTTAAATATTGTATGTACTAGAACAATTATTGTATTAACTGATGATTGTTAAGATAAAAGTTTTTTATATGAATAACAAAAAAATCAGAGCAAAACGATCGGTAAATATTAGGTTTTTTCTCGTTTTTCTGATAATTTAAAGCGTTGCAAAAGATAAATTTAATTTTTGCAGTGCTTCTTTAACAAATAACAGGGGTATTTTACGTTACCTAGCTTTACACACCCTATAATAAAAGTTATTACCCCGTTTCCTGCTTTCGCTAGTCCGTAAATTATTCAATATGTCAACTGAACGACCATTTCATAGTCCTCTCTCTGCTTTCCATATTCTACATAGGAACATTTCTATTTTCTTTTTTAATATGTCTAGTTAAACACTGTTTTACGTAAAATACATTATTGACACAAGCGTACTAATTAAGTTTTAAGTTTATGTAATAGTTATTAATGTCTATACATTTAATATTAAGTTTAAATAAGGCAAAAAACAGACAAAATTTAGTGAAACATCATTTAAAATCAACTGCATGTTTCGGTCCTAATGTGGACGCTCTTCAGGTTGATCTGAAATATTTTAAGTATGACTAATTGAAACTTTAATATTTATTTCATTTAACCAAGCGTCTAAATCTAAATACAAGATTAAATGGACACCTCACTCAGAGTTTAGAAGTAGAAAACTGTGTTCCGCAAATGTTGTTGTTGTGGTATTCAGTCCTAAGACTGGTCTGATGCAATCCTCGAGGCAATCTATTTTGCACAAGACTTTTCATTTCTGAATAACTAGCACAACCCACATTCTCCCTAATCTTCTTAGCGTATTCCACCCTTGCCTCCCTCTTTTGTTCTTAGCCCTCACACTTCCGTCTAATTTTATAAGTCCATCATGTCTTAAAACATGGCCTATTAATCTATCCATTCTCTTGGCCAAATCCTCCATATTGTTCGCTGCTCCATTTTGTTTAGAACTTCCTCGTTAGTGATTCTATCCCCCCCCCCCCATTCGATTTTCAGCATTCTCCTATAGCACTACATTTCAAATACTTCTATTCTTTTCCTTTCCATAACTCCCACTGTCCTCGTTTCGCACCCATAAAACGCCACACTCCACATGAACATTTTAGCAACGACTTTCTAATATTCACATTTATATTACCCGTAAGTAAATTCCTCTTGTTCGCGAAAGCCTTCCTTGCCTTTGCTATCCTACTCTTTATGTCAACTATACTTCTACCATCCCTAGTTATTACGCTTCCCAAGTAGCAGTAATCCTTAACTTCCGTCAAAATATCCCTTCCTAATCTAGCACCCTTTATTATTCCGCTGTTTCCCATACTATACTCCATACGTTTTCCTCTGACTCCCCTAATACTTCAATATCATGGGAAAAGCATATGGGTTTTATTTCTTTTCCTTTCAGTATGATTCCTTACCATATTCCGTTTTAACTTCCTTCATGGCTTATTCTATATATAAGTTAAACAGTATGGGCGACAGACTACATCCTTGTCTGACTCCTTTCTTGCTAACGGCTTCCTTTTCTTGATTTTCTATTATAATTACTGCTGACTGCCTTCTGTAGAGATTATGTATAAGCTTCCTTTCTCTATATTTTATTCCATAAATTTCGTTTACTTTCTCACTAGCTATAAACGATGTAGACTAGGGAATCGTATATGTGATAACTCGTATTTTCGTCTACGACTTAATGATTCTGTGTATGAAGATAATACATAAGAAATACCAAAGATAATACACAGACAGCTCTCAAACAACTTTAGCCCAGAACAGAGAACTCAGTTTCCAACGCAGAAAACAGAAAGTTTATTGTTCTCTTAAATGGAACTCCGATTTCCTACAATTAGAATATAGTAAACTATTAGAAATTATGAAATTGCTTTCAATCAGAGCAATCATTTAATCCAAAATAGATTCTGATAGTTTATTAGTTTCTACAGCAAGAAATAAATTTCTGACTATATAATAATAGAATTTCAAGATACTTCTCTAGTAGAATGACGAGAAAAATTATTCAATATATACGCATTTAAAGAATTAACGCCTTATAATCCTGTTATCAAAACTGGCATACTTTGAGTTATGAACAATGGATCTCACTAACAGTTCCCCATTTATTCGAAAGTTAAAAATATAATGAATAAAGTAAACTTACAAATTCCCTAGTGTCAACGGAATTGTGAAATCACTTAATTGACATACCCGAAGAATTCGCCTGTTAGCATATGCATTCAAAACCACTGGAATAAAATATGGATATTTTAAAAACAACCACGACTTATCCCATGGTTAACGCAACTTTAAACTGAAATTTTATATAATGACTTCTTCTACCTAAAACCTAATAAGAAACCGAATCGCAGTAAGAAAATACGTATGTCAATAATTTGAACCAGACGTTCTCATTCATCCTGAATAAAAATTCTCCACTAATATGTGATTTATGTAAAACACGACAAACAATATACCACATAACTCAAGGCTGTGAAAAATATGTCCTGGGAGAAGAAGAATTCTACGAAATCATAGAATCGTCAAATTAAAAAACGAACATTACAAAATTCATTAGAGTTATAAATTGCCATTTAAATATATATTGTAAAATCAAAGATTCACAATCAAACGAAATAAAGTAACCTCAAACATTATACATAAATAATAAATATTAAGATTAAATATCCTAATAATATATAATAATATAATTTTTGTAATCTTATAAAATAATTTTTTTTCTCTATCGAACACTGTAGTATTCTTCAGGGATTGTGTACGTTGTCACTAATTGATTAAATGTCTCTAGTAGGAAAATGTCAAATGGCGTTAATAATAATGGTCTCAAATTTTATTTTCAAACTAACATAAACTATAAAACAGTTTATATAATATCTAAATCAATTTTCTGTAAGTACTGATAAAAGTACGCATTGATATGTTTCTAGTATTACAAATTGCTTGTAGTTTTAAATACTTCTGTACAAAACAGCGATAATTGTTATCAATTGCACTGAAAGGTTTATGATGGATTTTCTGAATATAATTTCCTATTCACATGATTTAATTTAAATGAGCTCATAGGCGTATGAATTGTTAATCAGTATCAGACATTTTGTGAAATGTGATTATACAGTTGTGTATTCCCTACTGGCTACTTGATGACGTTCCATGACCACATCCCATAGCGGCTGTCTTGTTGAAGTGCTGCATGTCACTGGGTAGTGCTGGATACTCGAGTATACACTGCATACTCTTGCATACTCTTCCAGCTGTGAAGCGGACCCTGTTTATATCGACCGAAAAAATAAAATAACTGAAGACCTTAATTAAGAAATATCACATATGTTATACTTCTGCATAAATTTAACAATATTAGTGATAATTAATTATATCAGATATCTCAAAATATACGAACAAATTGTGCGCTGAGATTCAGTGTTCATAATCTATACCAATAAATAAAATTGAAGTGTCTGTTTGTATGTTTGCTCGAATAGGCTCTGAAATGGCTCAACGCATTTCAATGAAACTTTGAGGGTTTAAGAGCATGAGATTTAACTTAAATATTCGTGCATATTTCATTTAGAAATATTCCCGAAGATATTAGTACAATGTAATCTTTGCATACGTGCAATCGAGTCTCCAAAAAGAGGATGCGGGTTGATTTTACTCTTGAAATTTTTATGCTCCGAAACGGCTTAATGGATTTCTATGAAAATTGTAGGCTTTGAAACAGGAATTTTAACTTAAATTTCGTGTACGTTTCATTTGATATCTTGCAGAATTCAGAAGATATTAATGTAAATATTTGTAGTTCCATTGAAATTTCCGCGCGATAGGCGGCGTGAAAACCAACAGCAGTTTATAAGTCGTATTAGGCGTTCCTATACCATTCATGCTGTGTTATTATAAGAGTAATTTTGGCAGCATAAGAAGGAGAGAGAGGGGGAGAGTATTCTCATTCCATTTATTGTTGTAGTAGAATTCGCGTTATAATTAACCAATTGTTGGCAGATTGATAACTCCCTAAGAAATAATAAACTTCTTTAACTCGTCGATACGATGTATACGTAAATTCATGTTATTTGTCACATCAGGTAAATTTAAATATTTAGTAATTGCTCAGTTTTTTTGGGGTGGGGAGGGTTAACAGGCTGCATGAAAGTGATCCTTAAACATGCAACTTCCCTTTAATAGAATAGGAAGGGAAGGGGTTGATTAGGGTCCCCAGGCTATAGTTTAAGGATCCTACCCGGTGTAAAGAGATGCAGGGAAAACCCTAGAAAATTTGTATCAGGTGGGTCTGGCATTAGGTACTATTTTTGCCTCCATTTTAATGCGTTAGACCCTTTCTATGCTAAATGTAGCTTACCAGGGGAAAATTGCTCTAAAAAACCCTTACTGTGTGTTACCCAGGGAGGTTACGAGGGTTGCCACTCCTCGCCCCTAACGCATGCGTCCAGTGTAGGCATCCTGTTCATTATATTGGTTCATAATAATGAATATATATGCAGGATAGTGGGGGATTATAGGAAAGGAATTGATAAGGGCGGACATGGTAATATTTTTTATATTAGCTATCCCCACAATTTCATCAGCGAAACAATAGGTATAGAATTATGACAAATTTGAATTCATTGCATTAGTCATCATCATTATTTATGATCGCTTCTACGGAAACCTTATTAAAAATAAGCAATTACTAATATTAAAATTTACATGACGCGACAAATAAAATCAATTTGCGTATGCATCGTATCGACGATCCAAAGAAGTTTAATATTTCTCTGAGAGCTAGCTCTCTTCCAACAATAGGTTAATTATGGCGCGAATCCTGCTGCAACAATAGATGGAGTAAGAATGTTCACCCTCTCTCTCTATCTTTACCTCTCGTTCATGCTACCAAAATTACGCTTATAATAACACAGTAAATGGGATGAATGTTATAGGAACGCCTAATAGGACTTAATAACTCGCACTTGTTTTCACTCCGCCTTTTGCGCGGCAATTCAATGGTTTTATAAATATTTTCATTAAAATCTTCTGAACTCTGCACGAAATCGGAATGAAACCTACACGAAAATTTAAGTTAAAATTTCTTTTTCAATCCCTGAAATTTTTATTGAAATCCCTTAAGCCGTTTAGGGGCTCAAACAAATATAGAGTTGAGGCAACCCGTATCAACGTTTTGGAGACGTGATTGCTCGTATGCGAATATACATATATATTCCGCAATATATTGAAATGAAATATGTTCTGTTTTTAAACAACTCGGAGCTTATTCGAGACAAACAACCAGACAGACACTTCAATTTTATTTATTGGCATAGATGTGTATTATTTATTGACTATATTTACAGTCGCAAAGGACAGAATACATTGACGCGACGTTAAACAGCCCAATAAAAATCAGTGGGATATACAACGTAGTGTGTGCCTGTTTCTCTTCTTTGAAACAGTTTCTTCGTAATAATTGAAACTTATATCGACAACGATTTTTTAACTGATCTGCGTAACACCGAAAATATCATGTCATGTGACATAATACACACGGATGAATAATAATATGGAATAATTAAAAATGTAATAAAATAATAAATATAGCTATCTATTCTGTTTATGGGTAAGGAGCAACCTAAAAACATTTACATCTACACCTTTTAAAATCACTTTGACATTTGATACAAAGCTATGGCGGAGTCCGAGAATCTAGGTCAATGTGTCTATGCTTCAAATATCACTTGTTGTGAAATGATTCCAACAAAGGTTCGGAATTAGTTCTGTGAATGACTCTGAAATTAGTTTTGTAATAGATTCAGTCGGAAGAGCGTAAATTTATTCCATTTAAATAAAAGTGCTTTCTGTTGTTACAGCGTAGCCTTGATAAGAATTTTGTGCAGCTTAAACCAAAAAACAATTAACAAATTTGTATTTAGTATAGATTTATTTATTTGTAAAATACAAACTATTTACTCTGAAACTTAGAGAGTTGGTTCAGAAAACTGGAGATAAGTTAATAGAATAAATACATTCAAACTTCCAGTTACCAACAGATTAGTCAATATAAATATAGTTTGCTTTTTTGTGCTGATAAGGCGTACTTCATTGTTAGTTGGAAGCGAACAGAATTAGACAATCGGGCGAGTGGTCAAATCACTTTATGACGAATATAAACTATATACAAGCTCACGCAAATAAGAATATTAACAAATACCACAAATATAAGGAATATATTTAATCAAGTTTTTCAACCATTGACTGAAAGTGATGCACTTGTAATGAGTTTCCTGCTGTTAAGTATTAGAAGGGAAATATAATTATCAAATCATGAATGATTTGAAGATTCGAAGATCATATCAAAGAAAAAAAACGTTTTTAAGTTTAAGTAGTTTGAATTAATTAACATCTTATAACATTAGTAAATTTTGATTTTTAATATTGACGACGAAGGTTTTAGCTGCTACACATGCAAAGGAGGGTGCCATGTTACAGGAAGCAATTTGCCAATCAACTCTACAAGCAGAGGGAATTGGTCGTCACGCCTGTCTACAGATACGCTCTAGTTAGTCCTTGAGGCCTACACGAGGCCACCGTTTAACTGGCTAGGGTTTTAGATCCTAGCGTGGTTTCTGCGCAATATCTCTAGAATGTGATGACGAAAGTATCCAACGCCTCCTGGGTGTCCTTGCGACTTACAAAAAAACGATATTTTAGGTCAACAGCACCTCCATTTTTTCACGTTAACCCTTTAGGCCCACCTTAATGCTTATCTGCTACAGCCCGTCATACAGGGAACACGGACTGTATCTAAACCCTCGGGGTGGAGGAGAACGATACAAGCTCAGTTCATCTTGGCTACACTCACGGTCATCTCGACTTATATTTTAAGATTGGCTCGAAGCCGTAGTGATAAAGCAACTTTACAAATACTCATGGGTATGTTGCAGATATTTCTCCACAGATTGAATGCGGGGCTCACCTGATTGCGTTGGGGATGACTTCGTACTCTTTCTGGTTCTTCAAAGATTTTCGTATGTATATGTACTGCGGTCTAAGAGCTTGGGCATAAGGAAATAGTTGTCCGCTGATGCCCTTAGATCAGTCGGCCAACTGCCTCCTGAACTGGTGAAGACACGGAAAAGGGAATGCTGCGACCCCACAGCAAAATCGTCTTCCGTCATTCGGAAAGGCGTGAGAATAGTACCCAATGCCCGACCTGCCTGATGCAGGTTTTCTAGGGTTTTCCTTGTGTCTATTTAGGTGAACCATCGAGTGGGATCCTTAAACTATAGCCCGGGGGCCCTAGTCAACCCCTGGCTTCCTTGCTCTACCTTCCGCATTCCCCCTTTTCAATCCCTTCCTATCTTATTAAAGGGGAGTTGCGTGTTTCAGGATCACCCTCATGTAGCCTGTTAACTCAAAAAATAATTGTCCATGGTTGTTGGGTTGCTTCTGCTAATGAAGATTATGACAGTCAGATATCCTTGCCCGGTCCTGTGTTAGTAAGGAATCCGAGCAGGGCGTGGATCGCTACTGATGATGAAAATAAGCACTTCTAGTTTACTCCACTGTTGCAAATGCTTTAGTATTAAACATTGTATTTCATACAGATGATTTATACGATTAGCATTAGTACAAGGCATTCAAACTGGAAAGAAATGTATTTTTTCTCAGTTATTATTTTAATTCGGTATACTACTTTTGTGTAATGGATATGAAGCGTTACGGTACATATGATTAGTCTAAATAATAGTAGAGTTTAATTATGGTAAGAATAAATTTAAAAATTAATATGCCATCTTCTGCAACAATAGCGTGTATTAGTTCAATAATCAACATCGCTTTCAGTGCGTTTACAACATTAATTTATTTTATTTATTCAAATTAGCTTAAAGCTAATTATATATTCTCAAATCTATTTTTTCTACATAATACAAAATTTATTCTAAAACCAAACTCATTCTTTACATTTCATCAATATTTTTAAATTGTAACATTTGTTTAAATACCTTTATACTTTTCGTGTCCTTAACAGCTACATATAACTCATTGTATAATACTAAACCTTTATTAAAAATCGATTTTTTGTACTTTTTAAATTTAAGCGGCCCATATAAAAATTTTCCCTCCCCTGTTGTTAAGACTATGTACCTATGAATTTCTTCTTAAAAATATATTGATATAATCTGGTAGCTCTCCTTTATCTATTTTATGAATAAAAACTAAAAAATTATACAGAATTTGGTCCTTAACACTTAACAATTCTAATTTATTTAGAATATCCTTAATCCCACAATCCTTGCCCTCATTTAAAATTGCCCTTTATCCTCTATTACATATCACTTCTAATTTTTCGATAGTGCTTCCACTTACACAAAATAGCAAATAATTACAAAAAACGTACATGAGGTACTACAATTGACATAGCTTCAAGGGATCAAACATTTCTTAATCTACAAACTGTTCCTATTTTTTGCAAATTTCTTTTAAATATCTATTATTATTTATTTAATTTTAATTCACAGTAAATAATAACACCTAAGAACTTAAAACTCTTATCACATCATTACCTACAATTATAAAACATTTTTCACATTTATTCCCTATATGGATAAATTTGTTTTCTTTTTAGCGTTCATACATAACTTATTTAAATACAGCCATTTCAAAATATTTTAAAGTTCACAATTATTTTTTTATAAAATCTTTACAATATTTACAGAAGTGTACATAGGTCAGGGGAAGATTGAGACTTGCAACCCCTATTGCTATGTGATACTGTTCTCATTTCTAGAAGAAAGGTTCGACGTTGCCATATCGTCCCTTTAACAAGCGACGTGAGGAACAGCTTTTATAACGAACACCTTGGGTGAAACGGCGTGGGCGGAAAAGTGGAGAACTAGCACGAGTTGAGAGAGGAACGAAGGTAGGGGGAGGTTATACCGACCGAAGCTGAAGATCCGTCTTTAATAAAGGTAAAGCTGGATGCAAAGGTTTCTCTTTAAAGCTGCCAGCTTCAAGATCAATATTGCAACACAGGCGACATTCAGTGGCTGTCACCAATCGAAAATCTTCAGCAGGCATTACAACGCGTTTGCCTTCATCCGACGCATTATCTGCGTTCGCTGTCGGTATCGTCAAACTGCAAAAAATAAAAACTCCTCTGTTTAAAACTACTTACTAGTTTATATAAAGAAATGTAAGTAATTTTATCTCAAAGAAAATTAAAATATTTTCGTAAGTCATGCTTATAAAAATTATAAATTTAAATTCTTATTTCATGCGTAATCATAAATGATAACATATATATGTACATATATGGCTTTATTATACCTGACACGTGAAAGAAATGTTACAATAGTTGGAGTGGTAAAGTAAATGGTTCTCTGTTTATTAAAATAATTAAATAAACTAAGGGGTTTATTAAACCCAATTAAGATTCAATTTAGCTTACGTCAAATAATATTACGTATTTTACCGTACTTCTGGATTGTGATTATTAGCTAAAACGATTAATTAGTAAAATAATAAAACAGCTTCATTTTTTCTGTTCGCAAGAACATACTAACATACTCAACTCTTTAACAAAAATAATATTTTACCTGGATGTGAACAAATATAATTAACGAATATATCAATTTTATTCTCAACGCACTGAATCGATACAGTCTTATACAAAAACGATTGTTTAGTGATGAGCAGTTAATTTTTAACATTCTACAAACATCGGTTATAAACGTTTCTACCGTGTAATTTGCGTAGGCGCTATATCACTCGATTGTTTTATTCAGAAATTAAAGAAATCTTGGTAAATACATCAATTTTACAGATCTGTGATTGTATTATAACAATTTATTTTGACACATTTAATTTATAAATATATGATAAATATTTGGCACGTTTTCGGACGCTAGGGCACTCCTACGAAGCAAAACTAGTAATCAGATTGCATCTATTTGCCTCTAATCAGTGGCAACTCTTTGACAGCAAATAAAGAAAGTATAGAAAAAAGAAATAATACACGTTTTCTGTGGTCACTTGAAACACTGCTTAATTCAAAACAGGGAAACATTGAACCTGCTCAAGAAATCCAAAATGAACAAATTTTCCTGAGATAGTGGTAGACATGATACTAATTACCATTCAACAAAATTAAACATGTGTACCCTACAAGGAAGATGTGTCAGGTTAACATTGTGGCCCGGGATGGAATTAGTGAGGTGAATTTTCATTAATTAATTATTCAGAATCTGTGTCATGGAAAGCGAAAGACGAAGTGAGACTAATGAATCGCTGTTCATTTGAGGACGAGAAAGTAGAAACGAGAAGAAAATTATAAACAAGCAGAGGTGTCGTAGAGTAATAGTGGTGAAGAAGATCCAGTATAGTTTCATCACAAGCAGGTCTGTAGCCAACCACACCATTAAAACGTTTGAGTGGAAACCGCTCCCAAGGGAACAAGATTAACAACAGGACCGACTACGCCTACGTGAAGAGAAGTAAGTCGTAGCGAAAATTAAATTAATATATTTTCGGCAAGACAACTATAATAAAATACCTCTGTAGGTTTCCTCTACTGCAAGGACAAAGTTTATGATTTTAGAGTCTCGTTATTTATTATTATTCTTTTATTTAATAATTTTTAATTAATTAATTAATTTTTAATTAATATATTTTATCAAGCCACTACACTGTGATTTTTATTTCTAGATATGTAACCATTTTTCAACATTAAACTTTAAAAATAAACTTTTAAAAATAATTATAGGCATCAATATGCTGAATGATATCATTATGATAGAAATCTATATAAAATGAACACACCACAGAGATTGTCTTGAACTTAAAAAACGCAATTCAATTAAGTTATTATT
This sequence comes from Eucriotettix oculatus, assembly GCA_034510155.1. Classification (NCBI taxonomy): domain Eukaryota; kingdom Metazoa; phylum Arthropoda; class Insecta; order Orthoptera; family Tetrigidae; genus Eucriotettix; species Eucriotettix oculatus. The sequence continues at coordinate 91,344,975 of CM067376.1, forward strand.
AGAAACAAATTTAATGAGAAGGATCTAGTAACTATAATTAAAAGGCAATTTTATTTTTACGAATGTTTTCGAAACGATACAAATGGAGTACAGAATATAGGATTTCATAATGCGACCACTCGCAAACCTTGTTACACGGATAAATCAAATACACATCTATGATCATATGACAGTAAAACTTATGAATAAAAAATAATTAATGACCTCTAACAGGTCATTAACATTAATTTTGTATAAAGTGTATAAAATGTTGTATCTGGCTAAAAACGAATCCTCAAACTGAGACTGAATATACAAAATGTTAATTCTTTGTTAATAAATATTAAATATATTTTCATATTAAAACAGTCGTGAAAATATGATTAAAGTAATTTGTATAACACTAAAGAATGACACAGTTATTAGCCATCAGGCAACAAACTTCAATACAATTATTTATTTTTATTTATAATTTTAAACTTATCTAATCTAAATTAACATTTCCACTACACAATGTATTGACAGTAACTGAGACAACAAATCATTCAACACGACTAATAATTATGTTTACCTGAACAGTGCAGCTGGTACTGTTTACATAAACAATATTTTCCCGTTTATTTATCCGATTCTCTGGAATTAACTTCCACTGTTGATAGTGACGGTGCAGAGTTGCCGAGTCGTCTACCTTATTTACGGAAAACACTTGAGACCCCAATATATTGCACATGGCCAAAACAATAAGGACCTTGAAGACGCTAAATGACATATTATGCTGTATTCTCCGAGAGAATAATCTAGGCTATAGTGGATAACCAAGTTGAGAAAGCAGCCGCATTAAATAACAAATAAAATGGGAATCTGTATAATTAAATCGATATAACACATTATTTTTTGTGTAGTATGAAAGAAAATTCTCTTTGAATATCATCCAGATACGTGCTAAGTAGGAGAGACCAGCATGAACTAAGAATAATGAAGGTCTTCAAGAAATTGTCTGAAAAATGCTTGGGACAAATGGTAGTGCATGTAATTGGATCAAATACAAACACATCAACGTGGCCTCCTGAATGTTAAAGATGTCGAGTTTGTAGGTATATTGACCTGACCTTTCTGAAAATAAATGAGTTAATTCAAATTTAATAAAAATATTTTTTTACATAACAACGTTGCGTTTCTTTCATTGGAAGAAAATCTTCAGGTTCAATAACATTTTCTATAAACTTCAAGATGTAAAGCAAACAAGAATTTACAAATATGACGCGTATAATACGATTATACGAGTAATTATGGAACATTGAGTACAAATTAAGGAGAAATAAAATGATAAAATTTTGAATGTCCAAAACGTACATAGTGGCCGAATGACTTACAAACGCACAGCTTTTAAGCGTATTGACATTAAAATATTAGCCATGCAAAAATAATATTTCTTTGCGTTGGGGCGCTGCGGGAGTTTTCTCGCAGGCGTTTCACCCCAGAGTGACTGCGGGGCTCACCTGATTATGTCGGGAATGCCTCGCACTCTCTCTGTTTTTTTTATCAAAGTTCTCACATGCCGAGACACCTTCACCTATTTTAGGAGATATATGTACTGGGGTCGAAGACCTTGGGCATATGGCAAGAGTTGTCCGTTGATCCCATTGTATCAGTCAGTCAACTGCCTCCTGAAACTGGTGGAGACATGGAGAAGGGAATGCTGCGACTCCACAGCAAACTCGTCTCACCTCATTCGGAAGGGCCGACCTACCTCATGCAGGTTTTCTAGGTTTTTCCTGAATCTCTTTAGGTAAAACACCTGGCAGGATCCTTAAACCATAGCCCTAGTCAATCCTTGGCTACCTTGCTCTACCTTCCGCATCCCCCCCTTTTCAATTCCCTTCCTATGCTATTAAAGGGGAGTTGCCTGTTTCAGGATCACCCTCATGTAGCATGTTAACCCCCCCAAAAAATATTTCTTTTGGGTAACTACTCCCATTTAATAGCATAGGGAGGGAATTGAAAAGGGAGGATGTGGTAGGTAGAGCAAGGTAGCCAAGGGTTGATCACGGCTATAGTCTAAGGGTCCTACCGTCTAAGGATCTCATAAAGAGATGCAGTAAAACACTAGAAAACTGCATCAGATAGCTCGGGCTTTTGGGTGCTATTGTCACGCCCTTACGAATGATGAGTTTCCCTGCATCTCGTTTAGTTGAAACACCGGGCAGAATCTTTCATATGGTATAAAGGGGAGCTACGTGTTTCATGATTAACTTCACGTAGCCTGTTACTCCAAAAAACATTATCATTTTCCAATCAAATGTATCATTCAATAAAATATTATTCTGCCTATTAAGTATAAATAACTAAAAATACAGCAAATTGGTCAACAAACAAAACAAATAGTCATTTAAAATTTTTAAAACGTTTTGACCATATTTGTGAACTTTATCCGGCAAATGTTTAGTGAATAACATATTCTTCAACAACACAAAATTATCTGCTTTTACATCTATTATGATATCCATTTAAAATTTACCTAATTAAGTCCATAAATACGAAATGTCGTAAATACTTTAAATAAATACTAATTTTGTTTATACATAAATTGTCTGTTTTCTATTTATTCGTATTTTAATTATTTAAATAAATAGATGTGGACGGACTAAATAATTTTGAACGCTGAATTTTTTAGGAGTTTAAGGAGTTTTTAAGGACCGTTTTACTTTACTTATGGAATTCCCCTTTTCCATATTTTACAAGTTGGACACAGCTACTGATATCTGAGGAATTATATACGGTATCTTTTTCAGAAGATACAGCACATAAACTTTTCTCAGCAATAAAAAATAAAGTCATCAAGGGTAGCAGTATCATATTCAACCTAAATTTAAGTTAAATTTTGTTATATCAACATTTATTATTGACTAACTTGTAAAGATAGATCTTTTCCAAATTTATATCATACATTTTTATTCTACCCTTCGGGCAAATTATCGTATTTAATGAGACACGAGTATTTCGAATAAATCAAGGAAATCAGATTGTAAGGAATTTGCATTTTGCAGCCAGAAATCCGATGAGCGCGTGTACTTATTCTCTGGAGAGCAGCAGAGCAGCCGCTTGTCCCCGTTCCATTTAAATCGGTGCAGTAGCTTAAACGTAATCCGCTTCTGCTTTCTGCGATGCCTGTATGAGTGTATATAGAGCTCGTATTCTCACCTATAACTGAAATACCCGGAACATATTCCAATTCTCCCTTCGACATTAGTTTGGTAAATGCACCAGAGCTCGGATATCATACATCTAAATTTTTTAATTTCGCTGAATTCAGATAATCATAAAATATGTATTAAAATTTTATTTTACGTTACCTAAACACAATTTTATAACCGCTCGCATTAGATAAATAATGCGGGACTGCGCAAACTGTGATTCCAATCATCGTAAATATGAAGCTTTACTATCACAAAAACTAAGAGCGTATAAAATGTGCGACTGGATAAAATAGGTAGATTCCAAATGAAACGCAAGTGCTTTTTACATTCGTAGAACAGCCGCAATCCGCCGAAATCGGATACGGAAAAGATTTCAGCGGATTCAAATTAAGTTCGTCTGGATTAAAGTAATAACATTCTGCGTGATAGGGACGACGTGGGAACTGGGAATGTAAGTGGATGGAATCGTATTATGGACCTCGTCTTCCTCAATTATGGGATGAGTGTGAATAGGTTTTCTACCGTAGCAGTATATATAATTTTTTACCATGACTTTAAATACATAAATATTCCTTCAAATAAATTTTTGGATATTTATTTATTTACCGAATAATTTATTCCTATGCATTAATGAAATATATTAAAATGATCAAATGGAACGAAAAAGTCTTAAACAACGAAAATAATCAAGAGATTATGTACACCCTTACTGTTTGTGATTGTTTACAAATCAGTGAAGTTAAAATAATAATTTGAGTAAAGTCTCGTTTGATTGACAAGGTTTTAAACACCATAAACGTCCTCAAGAATTTTACGCAAGCTATACTCTACATTCCTGCACGCCACACTGATTCAGTAGCTTTCATGTATTGATAGTTGTAATAATCTAAAAGCAACGTAGAAAAATTAAGCACACTCTAAACACAGGAAAATAGAGACCCTTTCGCTATTTAGTCTTAGTTACACTGACAACGGCCACTTCCACTCGCAGTCGCCGTTAACACAACACCTTACCCCCTTGTCTCTCTCTCATTGTCGTCCTCTTGACGCATTGTTACCCCAAACATCATTGTCGCCCTAGACACGTTGCCACCACAACAAAACCAAATAATTATAAGTTACATAAATTCTCAACCCATATCTTTTTTTAAATATATAAATACAATTTCCTTTATTAACAACTAGTTGGAGACCCGGCGTAGTACGGGTATTTATTTATTTATGTTATCCCGGTTCATTATTTAATTGTTTTTCAACACATGATTAAAGGAGCACCGAAATAGTCACAATTTGAACCTCAAGTATACTCCCATATCTCAAGAGAGTCAAAAATATTCCCACTACATAGCAGGGTTAGACAATATTTTAAGTAAACTAACTGAATAAAAATTCTCTCAACACTTCCTAAGAACACAAAAATACTCTCCGTACATTAAAGCAATAAAAATTGCCACCAGTAGTCCAAGAGAGTTAAAATTATTTCCGGTAACCGAATAGATTAAGAAATACTGTCAAGAATCACAATTGATTTCGTCTTACTAACATTCACCCCTCATTGTCATTGTTAAATATCAGTATTGATCACAATGACTCATATTTGTGTTCGGCACAAATGTTGGTAATTTACTAGTTATTTTTATATGACGTCCTAAAACCCCCTCCCCTCTGGTTACTTTCAACCCCCCGCTAGTGGAAACAACATCTGCGGGAATACTATCAAAATACTTGAACCATAAAAGTATATTCAACTCAAATCGACCTTTTAATGAATGATTTAAAATTTGCGGCTCCTGATGTGCCCGCGCCTAGTGGTAGCAAGTAATCGCCTTGCCTTACTCCCAGGGCCTATATTTTTGCGTGTCTAGAATCATACCCACAAAATTTTACATAAATTGCACCCTCTGTTCATAATTGCACGCAGAACTTTGATTTAGCAACCTTCCTCTCTGTTATCGGTTCAAATAAAAGAATAAAGCTCAGTGACTCTAATACCCGCGGTTTGGACACCAATGTTGATTGTTTTCTTATTATTATGATCTGATATACTTCTACCTTCTCCCTTATGAATACTCCCCTTCCACGCTGAATGAGTATGAAACTATACACTTACAATGAAATTGGAAACAATATCAAATTAATTGACGAGATATAGTATTTATTCAACTAAAATATCACCCTACTTTTCATAATTAAAATTTTCCACGCCATCCACTTCCGGTTAAGGGCTGAACTGCAATTTAAATTGCATGATGAATGGCAGAAATAAATTCAGCGTCTTGTATCATATAGAATTCTGCACCAATTATTGTTGTTGTACAGTATTATTAAGTAACATCCCCTCCCCCCACACAAACACATGTTTAGGCAATCCCCTCCGATGCTAAATGTTGTTGAGATAATCTGTTAACAAAACCAGCTATGTAAGTAATTAACCACAATATATTGTGGTATTCCAGATCATGGTGGAAAAATTTAATAAATGATACATGCATATAATTAGAAGAACTGAACAAATGAAATCAACATTTATTTTAACATCAAATTTTACAAACATTTAATCACAGGGGACAGCTGGGCACTCTCGAGAATGTAGATGTAGTAATTTTGAATTTAAATTTAACTTTATAGGCAAGAAAGAAATTTGGTTTGGAGAAATCTATGTGAGCAAATTTTACAACAAATTAATGATTCCATTCACGACACCCGGATTCCTGCAACTCATACTGTTTTGCTGCCTGTAAGACCTGTTGTGTCTGCATAAGTGGTCAGCCAAGCTGAAATATTACACAATATGTTAGTAAATAATACTAAGAGAGTCATCACGATTCATCTAAGCTTCACATAGTACAAACTACGTCCCCTAAAATGTTTCACAATTTCATTTAGTAGCAATGAGAACAAAACCTGTTATACAAATCACACACATACAGCACTAGACTTTAAAGAAATATGCTGTTCGTTAAATTTCTTTCATAATTATTTATATACTCTCAACACTACATAGGTGTTGAATCCACGTTCACACTCCACTGGTCAGCCATTGACCACATCAAGACTAGCGGCTCGGCCTTGACTGCTCCAAACACACCTCTCCAACACCGAAAATGAGAGGTTTGCCTTCGCCCTCTTACCTTCAGTCGTGCTCACAGAGTTTAGCAGTCCGACTGTGACCGCATCCCACTCATCTCTCCATCAACTGTCTGAAAAATTCAATGCCTTGGAATAAGACATCCATATCCTGTGCTCCCCCGACCCTCTTTGAGGTCAAGACGTCCAACTCGTTCGCTCCCTCAACCAACTTTGCTCTAGTCCAAAATGTTTTCCTCTCGACATCTCGTGATTTTGGAGTCATATGACATCCACAGCCAATCACTGTCAACACATCGTTCCTCCATCTACTGGTCCTCCGTTGCTTAACACTCATATTGCCTTCAACCAAATCGTGAATGTACGCAACACTATGCTTTGCAGACGGCACCAAAATAAAAGTCTATAATCTCTAGCAGCGTGTGTTTCTGTTTCTCACGATCTGTCAGAAACGTGTCATTAATAATATATCACGCACGAAATTAAAATTGATATACGAGAGCCGTAAATGAATAAAATATTATTTATACTGCATCTGAAAACTGAAACATTTAACAATATTGTTATATATTTTCGGCGTCGTAGTTGTATTTCTTGAAAAATGGAAGGAATTTATTCCATATAAGTTAAAATTAAGAGTAGTGTCTTCGTAGTGATTGTGTCAATTTGTCTGCAATTGTGTAACATTATAACTATTTTAAAGCATTTTCAGATACTTTATAGTTCTCTAGCAAACTATGCGTTTGCCTGCATTATTTTATTTTTAACCATACGTGCTAGCGTTTCGAGGCGCGATTGGCATTCAGATTGACGCTAGACGAATTGAAACCTGAGATTATAATAAAACCATTATCACCGTATAACATGGATTTTATAACGGCAATATTGGAGTGATCATTTATAAATAATATGGAAGCAAAGCCCCTTACACCCCGCGGTATATTTTGAGTATTTTGCAAACTAATACAATAAAATTTACGTTACAGAAAACATTGTTCCCGATTATGTTAATAGTAATTTAACAGTGATAAAACATTCCGTCTAATACCACAAAAGTTGAGATTAGCGATAAAATATTGTGATTAAACGATTACTTTCAATTTATATTCCAATTGCCTTCGATTGTATAAAATTGGACTGTATTCCATTGAGGAAACCATCCAGTTCTGGAAGCCATACTGATTCATGGAACATATTTTTCGCTTATGAAGAGCCATTGCAAAGATTTGGCAATGTACCTGGAAAAAAGAGAAAGTGGGTGACAGTTGTACGTATCTGTAGATAAGCTTTTTTTTAAATATTCGAGTAGAGAAGCATGCGTTCATAATAATTTATAATGGGGCTACAGTTGCATATTCCCGTTGAAATACGGATTTACTATTGACATCGTTGATTGCAGGAGATCAGAGTACAAGGTATGTGAAATAATAATAACAACAATAATTTAGACTATTGTAACTGGCGTTACAACAATTTCGTAACACCACGTTTTAAACTGATTTTTTATAAACTAGAATATTTTTAAACACCGATTTAATAACAATTTCAAAAAATGGCTTAATAATCAGTGAAATTAGTACTTGATACGGTACATTCTATATATTTGGGATTAAATAAGATATATAGAATATAATAATGCCTGTGCGAGTTTCTCTCGCAGGCATTTCCTCCAGAGTGACTCACCTGATTATGTCGGGAATGCCTCATACTCTTTCTGTTATTTTTATCGAAGTTCTCACATGCCGAGACACCTTCACCTTTTTTAGGAGGTATATGTACTGGGGTCGAAGACCTTGGGCATATGCCAAGAGTTGTCCACTGATCCCATTGTATCCCATTTGAGAAATACAAAAATTCCTGATGTATTGTTTATATTTTCCAAGAAAATTGTTTCTGAGTGTTTTTCTATCCTGCGCAAGCAGGCACTGTATTACATTCTGCTTCGCACGTTGCAGTTCAATCGTGGAGGGATACTTGCAGCGAACGGCTGACGAGAAACTTTCCGCAAAAAGGGTAGAAGGAGAAGTGGAAGTCAATCAGCCAATGGAAAATATCGATAACTGGAGTTGTATATTGCTTTCAGTCTTACAGCGTTGCATACAAATCTTGTAAGTCTATATACAATAAGTATATAGCAACTATTCAAGAACGGGATACATGTTGACTGTATATAACTGTTGCTGCCACATCCCACATCCTCCCTATTGTGCTTAGCGTATTATATCCTTGGCCTTCCTCTTCTCTTCTCACCCCACACACTTTCCTCTTATGCTAATTTTGCAAGACCCTCATGTCTCAAAATAGGGCTATCTCTTCTCTTGCTCAAAAATCTCCCAAATTGTTCGTTCTACCCCTACTCTGATTAAAAAAACCTGGTTACTTACTCTAATTACCCATCTGATTTTCAACATTCTTCTATAGCACCACGTTTCTAAAGCCTCTATTCTTTCCTTTGACCAACTCCTATTGTCCACGTTTCGCAATCGTATAACGCCACACTCCATACGCACATTTTTAGCAACGATATTCTAATATTCAGACTTATATTACCCGTAAGTAAATTCCGCCTTTTTTCGAAAACGTTTTTTACCTATATTATGCTATACTTCTCTTTATGCCTAATCTACTTCTACCTTCCCTAGGTATTGTGCTGCCCAAGTAACAGAATTCCTTATCTTCCTTCAAGATATCCCTTCCGAATCTAACACCCTTTGTTATTCCAATACTTCTCATACTGCACTTCATCACCTTTGGTTTTTCTCTATTAATAATCATGTCGTACAACTAGTTAACTATGGGATCATTTTGAGTATAGGTAATTAGCTGAATATTTGGTTCCATAGATATTCGTTAATAGTTTGTATTTTATGTGCTGCAAGTAAATTTAAGGAGACGAACAGTTTAGACTTTCCTAAATGATAATTGAGTTATTACATTCTTCAAATCATTTTCATACGCCAAGCACTGTCAAGGGAATTAATCCAATAATTTGGGAATATCAGAACATTCATTTTGTCTTCCAAATCATCATAAATTCGCATTTCTTTCCATTTGTCCACCTTCCTCTTCATTTCGTTGTACGACACATCTCACGTGCCACATTATATGCTGCATTAAGGGCTTCGTCGACGATCCTCGATGGCTCCCTCAGCTATTGCCATAACGTTGCTGCGACGTATTATGTAGGCCATCAATTTTTACTCCTGGTTCGTATTTGTCTCTAGAGTGAATGTGTGTCTTCTGCCCTCCGAAATACGTTCTCATTGTTCACTCTATCCTTCAAGATCATTTTAGACTTCCTCCTCAAACATGCATATTGCACAACTCTCGAAACACAGTATTCCTATAACTTTTCCTGATCCCAATATGAATGTTGATATTGGTCATTCTTTACACCACTGCAACCTACCCAATTCCGTAAGTCATTCTTGTCAATTCATTCACTTACCTCAATGGTAGGTTTTCTTATTTTGTCACGGGGATGTTCAGGTCTAGCCATGTGGGTCATCAACTTGCGATTGCCGAGTTCTTCTTGGTTCAGGATTCACTATAGTATAGGCAAGTAAACAATGAGTTTAACACATTATTTTTAAGTTTCATAATTATTTTATTAAAAAATTAAAATTTTCATAAATAAAATAAAATCATAGCAGACTGAAGAATATTAAATAAGCCTTGACATTGATGGAAAGTTTAATTAAATTATTTAGATAAATAAGAAACTAAGAAAATTAAAGATAATAATTTTTTTGAGTCATTTCGACATAGATGTAAATCATTGTAAAGAAATTTCAAAATAATTTTCTATGCATACTAGAGTATATCACCTTTTTCATTTCAGTGCAAACTATAAAGATAAACTATGAAGAATAACAATAAAATACAATTACATGAAATACATTACAATTCACTCGTACTTTTGAGATTTTGGTGAAATTATTTCAATTATAATTAACAAATATATAAAAAAAACATGGGTTAACCGCCATGTATAAATAATTATACTGATAAAGTTAGTTTCATAGGATCCTTAGAAGTTTGAAAGATCCAGTATTACAACTTTTCCATAAATAAAATAACTGCATCGAAGGTTCACTTACCGATAATTTAAAAGCTGTACGCTCCGATATATACATATTAAATGGTGAAAGTACTTAGCGAAATTGGCCATTAATCACTTTTTTAAAAATTTAGTCTGCATTCAAGGAAGTTCCAGCAGCATAATTGTTACCTAATATATTGCTAAAGTGTAAGTTGTTGGTTTTACCACGTTGAATTTTTCGAAGGTAGTTGAAATAAATTTAATAAGAAGCGTGGAAACATATTCACACAAATAATTTTTAAAAACAGACATTTGTCTTTTACTCTGCCCTTTAATATTTGCTCTTTTTTCACATTTCATATATCTCCTCTCACTTTTTTATTTGTGCTTACAATTCATAATTTAGTTCAAAAAGACATTTCCATAAATTGTTACTTTATCAATAGAATTAATTTTTACATATTAATTGGTGCAGTTACCTTACTTTTAAACATTTAAATATTTATGGAATTACTAAGTTATTATAATTAATTCATGTTTAAATTAAAAATTTCATTATATTCGTTTTCATAAAAATTATTTTGTTAGTTTATTTTACTTTCATCCTTAAATAAGAAGAAGATTTAAAAAATATATTTTTTGACATTATGATGTCCGGTAACTACTGTTAAATCTCATATTGTTTCTCATTGTTACGTAGTGTACTAATTCATAAAACCCGATAAATTGAAATAATAGTAGAAAATATATCAAAGTTCTCATACGAAAACCAATTATTTCAGTAGTTGCTGGAACATTTTCTGAAGTTAGTCTGAGATTTCAGATCTTTTCAGCATCAGTTACTGTGTGAAAATTCTTATGCGGTGATAACCATGTTGGAAAATACATTAATATCGCAGTAGAAGGAATGACAACGTAACGCGTTGTAATAATTTGGGATAAGTAGCAAGAACATGACTTTTCTGATGCTTCTCGTTTCGTCACATGGAAGCAGTTTTCTTAGACTACAGCTCAGGAACTCTGCTTAATCCTCCCTACCTTGTTCCCTTCTTTTCTCTCTTCCCTTTGATGTGAAAAGGAGTAGATGCAGCGCTGATTACACTCATATAGCCTGCTTGTAAAGAATATCAAATGATTTTATCATGGAAACAAATAACTGAATGAAAGTACTATATACTAGAATAATAATCAATACTAATAAATCAATTTTAAGCGTGTGTCTATCTGTTTGACTCACTGTCTGTCTGTCTGCTGTCTGTCCGAAACGGCTCAACGGATTTCAATGAAAATTTTATGTTTTAAAAAATGAGATTTAATTTAAATTATTTGTACATATTTAATTTTGATATATTTGAGAAGGTATTAATATAATATTTTACGGGTATATTTTTTGTAAAACGGGCGTGTAAACCAACTGCGAGTTATAAGTACTGTTCCGTATTCATATACTATTCATCCCACTTACTATCTATTGTTACAGCAGCCTGAGAAAACATTGACGTCTTTGGATCGTCGATACGATGTATACATAAAGTGAAAAATTGTTTCATTTTTCTCGCGTCAGGTAAATTTTAAAATTCAGTAATTGCTAATTTTGAAATGAAACTATCGAGTTTGGTGCCGAAACCAGTGTAACGCGAGTCACTGTGTTACATTATGACCTTTAATATGCGATTTTAGTAAAATTTTAATCATTAAGTGTCGGAAAATTTTTATTCTGTTAGAATACTGATATTGTACCAGTATCTCTCGAGTTACTGGGAGTATATTTGAGATTCATATTGTGACGTTTCCCATGTTGGTTTAGTTATGTGTTGACCAAGAATTAAATAATGTACCGGGATAATATAAATAAATAACGGGGCAACGCCGAGTCCCCAGCTAGTCTGCAATATATTTATAATGTATATCCTAAATCTTGTCACGTTCACTTCCAACGGTATTATATAAATCATGTCGAAAGGTGTTAAGTGCCATTACCTGCACAAATCACCGCAGACCGTGCATTTCAATTGAAACTTATGGACAAAAAATTTATTTAATTAGTTTCGATTTGATTAATTCAACATTTCTTTCCAATATCATTGTACCTTGTGACAGTTTTTTTTAAAAAAAACGTTATAATGCAACTGACAAAGGGTAAACGAATCAAACGAATATGGTTGACGCCCCGAGCAAAAAATAACACAAAGCTGCCAATCAAGATAAAGGTGACATCAAAACAAAGTACAATTCATGTATAGAAATATTATTCTTGTTGGGATTCAATACGTTAAACCAGCACGCATATGAGCCCGTAATTATGAAAGTGGTCTAAGTCAAAATTTTAAAAACAGGAATTTTTCAGTTATTTCAAACCACAATATTTTAAACTAAATTAATTCATTGCTATTTTTACGATATTGTAAAAAATGAACCATTAGATAGTGGTTGCAATTTTAAAATTATATGGAATTAATTTAGTGTTGATTATGCAATTGGTATAAGTAAAAATTTATAGATATTATACAAACGTAATTAAAATTTTTGAGTCTGGTCATTACGAAAGACCGTGATTTCAGGTTGATAGCAATGAAAATAAAAAAAGTAAATTACTAATACAAAACTGAGATTTATTATCAATTAATAGAATAGGGTAGAAGAAGAAATACATTTTCGGTAAAACGAATGTTGGAGCCGGAATTTATTTCAAGGAAACCACTAGAAGAGTGAACGACAAGAAGAGTAAAAAATACCGCTAGAGAATCTCTCTTGGCTGCAAATTAAATGAGTGAAGGTTATAAGATGTTCCATAAAACTTCTTTAGATGATTCTAAATTCCACTTTTTGGATCTTTCGCCAAAAAGAGGAAGACCTAAAATATACGGAAATATTAAATTACTTCCATTAAACACCATTATTACATCAGTCACGGAAGTGAAATATGAAGACATTATGTGTTTACTACCATACGTCCGTCCTGTTTTTTATTATGTTATTTTAAGAATCTTAAAAACTCAATAATAAAAACCTAAAATGATAAAAATGGATTGCATTATAAAAATAATTAATAAAGGTTCATGAACTATTTCATTTAAGTTTTTGTTTCTGATAAAACTCATAGTTTTTTTAAATTGATTTCTGTCATTTACAAGACATTCAGTAAATTTTGAAAAACAATGTCGACAGACCTGTGGGAGTTTTCTCTCGGAGTGTTTTGGGAATATCTCGTACTCTCCCTGGTTTTTTCAAAGTTCTCATATGCCGAGGTGCTTAATCTATTTTAGCATGTGTATGCACTGGCGTCGAAGATCTTGGGCATACGATAAGAATTGTCATATGATCCCTATGATTCCACTCGTTCAGCTGGTCAGCTGCCTCGTAAAACTGGCGGAGACACGGAGAAGGGAATGCTGTGACACCACTGTAAACTCATCTCCCGCCATTCGAAAGGGCGTGAGAATGGTACCGAACAACCCGAACTACCTGATGAAGGTCTTTTAGGTGAAATACAGGGTAGGATCCTTAAATTATAGCCCGGGGACCTTATAGACAATCCTTTGCTGCCTTCCCCTACCTTCAACCCCCTCCCCCACTTCTCCGCCTTTTTTGAACTCTCTTCCTGTGCTTTTTAAGGGGAGTTGCCAGTTTCAGGATCACCCTCATGATGTAGCCTATTATCCAAAAAAAATATAGAAAATCGTTTGAGTCAATTCATACTTTAAAAACAATGTATGAAATCCACTCAAAATTTCATATTCCCATTAAACAAGACAAATAAAATTATAAATTAAAATGTAGTTTAAAAATAATTGATTTTTAATTTTTTTTCATATGCAATTTATTAAATATCTCTAAACAGAAATATATGACTTAGACCCTTTTTATAATTGCAGACACATATTATCCTCATTAAGGTTGTGTGCGAAAAACTGAGTGATAGACGTATAACGTTCTATAAGTACTGCAAAACTAGGCTAGAACCCCTCCGTCTCCACAGACTCTACGTCGGCTACAAAAAAGAAATACGTCTGCAGGATGAATTGGAAATGCGAATAATATATCAGCCTGATCCTGAACCATTAAGGATGTATTAGCAAGGACATAGATTTGCATTGACACGGACGTCTGGAGACTTGACAACCCTGCCAATAATTTGAATTGGTAGCCTGGCTCATTGTACTATAATATGTCAAATGGGAACATTATATGAGGCATTGTTTGAAATCGTCATAAACGAAATTTAATTACGTTTGATAGTTTTAGTGTATGTTTGCATTCTAAAAAATATTTTTTATTAGAATATTCGACAATAAAACTATAACATAAAATAATAAGTTAATTAATTTGTTTTATTTACTTAGAAAAACAATTTTTCGTGCGTCGTGGATTGGAAGGAGAAATAAAACGTAAAATTTAAAAACTGTTTACATTATTTTCAGTTTGCTATAATAAATATGCATATGCTTAAATCCTTTCATCGCTGTAAATAAATCTGTATTGCAATATCAACGGATGGGAAATACAATAATTACTCCAGTTTCATTCATTTTTGGTGCTTTTGTGATGAGTTGAACGTTTTGCTCAAAATCAAGCTTCATTATTAATAAAGTCGGCTTTACCAAGGTAAGAACAAAAATGACAAGGAACGGTATACAATAGCCACATCAACTTTTTGAAGCAAAGTTTGAATGGCCGACCGGACTCAATGCGCCATAACTCAAAAACTAAACAAGCTCTATCATAAGCCGCGGGTTTCTCAACGAGACCTCTGGGCACGAACGGGAGAAACAACGGATGCGTAGCTTTGTTACCAAAATTTATGTGCAATTAGCCGACACGGCTCTAATGGTTGAGATATACATGATTCATATCGCCAGATCTCACAAACTACCAATATTGCACAACTCTCTGAGTTCGCCATTGCTGCACGCTCCATGGACACTATATATAAGAATATAAGTTTGATAGATGAATATAAGCTAACGCACATTTTTAAGCCGAAATAGTATATACTACAGATGATGCTCACTGAATTATTCCTTATCGACTCTATTGTTTGAGTGTCATTATTTATATATTTACACATATATATTTTATAGTTTGTGGTATCTTCTTCATTATTTTACCGGAAAAAGTACGAAGTAGAATTAAAATGAGATTCCAAATACCCGAAACCTTAAATCACCCAGATATTTCAAAATGATGGCATTATTTAATAACATCTAGAAATTGTAAGAAAAAAGTTTGGTTTCAGAAAATTCTATGTGGTTCTGACTACATTGTCTCATTAATTCGAATATGAAAGTGAATTTTATTCAACATGCAAGTTTTTGAATAACAGATATTTAAATTATCAAACATGACGAATAACTTTAAACACATTTTTCAAACACTCTGACTTACATAGATTTTAATAAATGACGATTTTCTGGTATACTTAGCCCCTGGAACGTAACTCTTTATGGTCAAACCATTTTCATTTACAACCCATTTCTGTAACTGAAAACTACCGGTGAAAGTGCTCACAACTCACTGCGTAAGATTCTCAGGGGAATAAATCTGGGCATGAATCCTGGAAGTGTATTTTTAAGGACATAATTACTACCTAAATCATTATGGGATGTTATAAGAACGTTGGAAATATTACGCTATTTTTTGCCCTCTCGGTTTCCAAAAATCTATATAGCATTACTGAATCCCAAAAAACTGGCCTGTTATTATTAGATCATCAGGAGAGATGCTGCACAGGTGACATATAGCAGATAATCGTTATCATATCAGTCAGAATGCTTGCAGTTAAGAATGTAGAAATATTACTATGTTTGAAATTATAAAACCAGAATGTCGGAAACCTTGCGTGATGGTGAAAAGCCTACATCTAATTCTAATTCATCAGAAATAATATAAAAATCATATATGAAATAAGAAATATTTCATTTTTGTTCCCGAATACAATGGATAACAGAAAACGTTTATTTTCGTGTGTGTATGTATGTGGGGGGGGGGGGGGACTGAGTTCTGAGGCAGATCTGATGCAACTCTAAATGCTAGCATATGTTGCGCAATCCTCTTCATTTCAGCATAACTACCACATCCTCCCTAATCCATCCTTGGCCTCCCTCTTTTGTTCTTACCCCACACACTTCCTTCTAATGCTAATTTTACGAGACCCTCACGTCTTAAACGTCGGCTTTTAATCTATTCCTCCTCTTGGACAGTGTCCTACCAATTGTACGCTCTTCCCCTATTCTGCTTAAAAATTCTTCGCTAGTGATTCTATCCACCCATCTGATTTTCAGCATTCTCCAATAGCACCATATTTCAAAGGCTTCTATTCTTTTCCTTTCTGAAACTCCTACCGTCCACGTTTCTCACCTATGTAACGCCACATTTCAGCCGAACATTTTTAGCAACTATTTCCTAATATTCATACTTAAATTACCCTAAGTAAATTAATCTTTATCGTGTAAGCCTTCCTATCCTACTCTTTATGTTTACTATACTTCTACCATCCCTAGTTATTACGCGCCCCAAGAAGCAGAATTCCTTAACTCCTTCAAAATATCCCTTCCCAATCAAACACCCTTTGTTATTCCACTGTCTTCCATACTACACTCCATTACCTTGGTTTTCCCTCTATTAATCTTCATATTGAACACTTTCTCCACGACCAGGTTCATGCCATTTATGATTGTTGCAAAGTCTTTTTCTGACTCCCCTAATACTACATCATCATCTGAAAAGTGTAGGGTTTTTATTTCTTCTCCTTTCTGTATCATTCCTTTTCCATATTCTGTTTTAACTTTCTTCATCGCCTGTTCTGTATATAAATTAAACAGTATGGGCGAATGACTCCTTTCTTAATTTCTGCTTTCTTTTCTTTATCTTCAATTCTAATTAGTGATGAATGTCTTTTATATAGTTTATGGATAAGCCTTCTTTCTCGATATTTTATTCCTGTCAAAGGCTTTTATTTAACGTTATTTAAAATTTTTTAAATATTTTTTAAAATATGGAGGGGGGTTACAGAAATTAAAATTACAACAAAAACGGCATCAAATAAAACTATTGCTACTCGTGAGACAAAAATGATGTTGACCGCCGTAATCAAAGGTTGTGGCCAATTCGTACAACTATTTTAATTCAATTTATATGGTATGTATAAGTAATATTGAATTATATGATATCCTTCCTATAATTATATAATTTCAACAATATATCACCAAAATATTAAATATGGCACCAATATAGTTATAACAGAAACAAATAAAATTATTAAATGATTTAAAATTGGAATTGTTCTCTGTGGACGAAAAACCAATTGAAACATATATTTAATAATAGAACAGCTTTATTTTGCAAATTCTCAAACATTCTGAAACATGTAAGTTTCTAAGAAATATTTACAGTTACATATGTAATACAAAATAACGCCCGACACGTCAGATCCGAAATTACGTGTCCCATAGAGTCTTAAACTGTCAAGATAAGGGAAAGTGTTTAAACCCGCTTATTTCTCTGCACCCAGGATTAATAAAACTGTCAAGCCAAATCCTCCTAAATCCAACAGAGAAATTGTGGGGTGAAGTTTCTCTGTAGAACATACGCATTTATGTTTTACACCGATTTGAATTCTACTAATTTCATTCCTTCCTAAATACTGCACGAGAAATTTCTTCTCTCATGAAAGCATTAAAACGGTTACGCTGTCTCCGTTTACACAGCAAATAATGTATTTACTTTTCTTTATTTTTATCAGTTAACGTAGTAACGACAGAACTTTGCCTCAAGTCAGTGAGAAAGGAAACGAAGTCGATGGCTGCAGCTTGATTTCCTGCAAACAAATATAACTTTCTCCATAAAAAATTAAATTTTATAGAGAAATTATTTTAGGGAAAATAACTACCAGCAAACTTGTATTTTCAATTACTTACTAGGTTTTTTTAAAAATACGTACAGTTTTAAGTTTTTCACCACTGCAGGGCTTCAGTTGAGATTTTGAGCATGCGAGATCACATCTATTCATTAGGAAGCCAGGCGCAGCCGTTAAGCTCCATCACTTTATGATTTCCATTTGTTTCAGCGTTTCGAAATGTTTAAAACAACCGGACGATCGTCCCAAGTTCTTACGTCATGTCAGTGATTCGTTTCTTATATGCAAATATTCATCGGCAATTCTGTAAGGTATACGGGGAAGAAATAATGAGTGACGGAATTGCGGGGAAGTGATTAGACAGTTTTGTGTGCTCGATGAGCAGCTGTGTGGCCGCCGTGTGAGACACACAGCTTTCTTCTGATTAGTTAGTCGCATTTTTACCCAGTAATACGACAGTCAATAAAGTCGCTTTTTGTGACACACTAATTACTTCACTTCGAATCATTTGATTCATTACAACGCTCAGATCGCATCATTTGGTTGGGAACAATTTAACTTCCCTCCCTATAGTCCAGATTTGGCCCAGGAGATTTTCAAATTTTTCTTAACCTAAATTGGTCCCTTAATGGAAAACATTTCAACGAAAATAATGATGTGAAACAGGAAACTCACACTTGGTTTTCGTCACAGGCGGCATTTTCTTTGTATAAGGCACACAAAGACTGACTTTCCGCTACCACAGGTGTCTTAATAACGGCATGTGGACATGTAACGAGAGGTGCAAGGTAATGACTAATAACAAAATATATGGAAATTAATTATGTCTTATTTTACAATAAATATCGGTAATCACTTTAAAAAAAGTCCTCGTGATTCACAGCCTCAAAACTAAACAAACATTAAGTTTCTATCTTCCCGTCCTTTGTGCACAAGTAAAAATTACAAAAATTAATTGAAAGTTGTGTTATGGACAGTTTCGGTTCTGTTGTTGTTGTGGTATTCAGTCCTAAGACTGGTCTGATGCAACACTCTATCTTGCACAAGACTTTTCATTTACTCATAACTAGCACAACCCACATCCTCCATAATCTATATAACGAATTCCATCCTTGGCCTCCCTCTTCTGTTCTTACTCCACACACTTCCCTCTAATGCTAATTTTACAAGACCCTCGTGCCTTAACACGTGGCATATTAATCTATCCCTTCTCTTGGTCGACGTCCTCCATATTGTTCGCCTTTCCTCTATTCCGTTTAAAACTTCCTCGTTTGTGATTCCATCCACACATATGATTTTCAGCATTCACCTATAGTAGCTCATTTCAAAGGCTTCTTATTATTTTCCTTTCCGCAGCTCCTATTGTCCACATTTCGCACCAATATGCCACGCTCCATTACAAACATTCTTAGCAACGATTACCTAATATTCACACTTATATTACCAGTAAGTAAATACTTCTTTTTTGCGAAAGCCCTCCTTGCCTGTGCTATCCTACTCTTTATGCCTACTATACATCTACCATATCTAGTTATTACGCTTACAAAGTAGCGGAATTCCTTAACATGCGTTAAAATATCCCTTCGTTATCTAACATCCTTTGTTATTCTACTGTTTCCCAAACTACGCTCCATTACCTTGGTTTTACCTCTATTAATCCTCTCCAGGACTACGTTCATGCCATTTATTGTGGTTAAGTCTTACTCTGACTCCCCTAATACTACAATATCGTCGGCAAAGTGTAGGGTTTTTATTTATTCTCCTTGCAGTATGATTCATTTCCCATATTTCATTTTAACTTTCTTCATCGCCTGTTCTATATATATAAGTTAAACAGCATGGGTGACAGACTGCATCCTTGTCTTAGTCCTTTCTAAATTTCTGCTTTCTTTTCTTGATCTTCTATTCTAATTACTGCTGCCTGTCTTCCTCGATATTTTATTCCAGTGCTCTTCAAAATCCTTAATAGTGTGTTCCAGTTCACATTTTTAAACCCTTTTTCTACATCTACAAATGCCATAAACATAGGTCTGTTTTCTCTTATTGTCTTCTAAAAGTAGTCGCAAAGTCAATATTGCTTCTCTTGTTCCTACATTCTTCCTAAAACCAAATTGATCGTCTCCTAACTCGAATTCTGTTTGACGTTCCATTCTCTTATATACTATTTCAGTTAATATTTTGCATGTATGAGAGCGCTGCGGGAGTTTTCTCGCAGGCGCTTCAACCCAGAGTGACTGCGGGGCTCACCTGATCATGTCGGGAATGCCTCGCACTCTCTCTGGGTACTTTTTATCAAAGTTCTCATATGCAGAGACACCTTCACCTATTTTAGGAGGTATATGTACGGGGGTCAAAGACCTTGGGCATATGGTTTATGGCAAGAGCTGTCCGTTGTCCAGCTGCCTCCTGAAACTGGTGGAGACATGGAGAAGGGAATGCTGCGTCCCCACAGCAGACTCGTCTCCCGTCATTCGGAAGGGCGTGAGAATAATACCCAATGCCCGACCTACCTGATGCAGGTTTTCTAGGGTTTTCCCTGCATCTCTTTAGGTGAAACACCGGGTAGGATCTTTAAACCATAGCCCGGGGTCCCTAGTCAACCCTGGCTACCTTGCTCTACCTTCCGCATCCCCCCTTTTCAATTCCCTTCCTATGCTATTAAAGGGGAGTTGCCTGTTTCAGGATCACCCTCATGTAGCCTGTTAACCAAAAAAAAATATTTTGCATGTATGGTATAGTAAATTAATTGTCATATGCTGTCAGTTTTCTTCAGTTTGGGTATTATTATATTTTTTACTAAAATCTTCTGGGATTCTTCCTGTTTCGTAGATTTCGCAAACTATTCTAAACAGCCGTGATATTGCTTCTGTGCCCGATGATCTTATCAGCTCTGCTGGAATGTTATCAATTCCTGGCGCTTTACAATTACTCAGGTGTGTCAGAACCCTGCCATACTCTGACCTTAAAATTTTGTCCCCCACTCTTTATCGTCCACCTCCTCTTCTTCTATTTCTGACTGATCTAGATTTTTTCACTGTGATACAGCTCTTCTAGATATTTCTTACTCCTCTCTGCTTCTTCTTCTTTATCCATAATTGGCTTCCCATCCGCTCTCCTGATGTTCTTGCTAATATTCTGCCGAATATTTCTTTGATTTTCGTGTAAGCAGCATCTATTTCCCCTTTCACCATGAAATATTCAACCGCTTTGCGTTTCTCTTGTAGCCCAGCCTCTTTGGCTGATTTGAACGTCGTATCTATCTCATTCTTCAAGCGTCTATACTGCTCTTTACCATTTGCATCTCTCACGTTTTTATATTTACGCTTTCATATCAACTTTAGTTATTATTTCTTATGTTTTCCATGCTTTCCTATTGGTCTGAGCTACTCTTCCTATTTTTTCTTCTGCTGCTCTAGCTATTTCTTCCTTCAAGAGTGCTCATTTCTGTTCTATATTGTTTCTTTCTCCTTTCTCTATTAATCTACTCTTGATATCTTCTTTGAACCTCTGACGTAATCCCTGTTGTTGCAGTCCCATCTTTTTGTTCTAATTCCTTTCTTGAGTGTCTTCATTTTCAACCTGCATTTCATAACCAGCAGATTTTGGTTCTATCTGACGTAAATAAAAAAGATTAAACCGACAAGGAAGAATAAGTGTTTAAGAAATGGATAAGGTAAATAAAATAAGGTAATGATTGTTATCTAATAGATAATGAGAACGATAGCAGAAGAACAGCACAAAGGGAAAGGAATAGGTTGAATCAGCAAAGTACACAAGAAAATATCTGAGCAGAGTCTCGCCAGTGTCAGTACTTGAAAGTGCCTAAACGTAACTAACATGATGAGCATATGGCGTGAGGAACTACGAGCGTATGATTTAGTAATAAGCTTCATCTACTTCGAGTTTTCAGTTTAGTGTTTGTTCTTGTTTTAAGTTTCTCATTAATTCTTCAGTCAGACGTACTTCGAGTTCTGAGTCAGTTACTTAAATGTCGGCTATTCATTCGGAATTTACAAGAAGACAAAGGGCAACGCCGTACGAAGGGGAAAGTTGTGCTCAGCATAATTTATTTAGCAGACACTCGCCAGTAGCGTAGCCGTGAGATAACGACCACTTCAGGCACGACCTAGGGTTGGCCAGCCAAGTGACCCTGGAGCAGCGACCCCTAGTATATAATAATGCCAAATCAATTTCATAGGGATCCCGCAGGTTACAATAGTCTGCGTAAATTTATTTTCAATCTCAACCAACACAAGGTCTATGCGTGTATTAGTGTATTTGTGGAAAGCTAAAGAAAGGAAACTAGAAAATAACAAATACAATATTTTTCTGACATTAAATACATTAACGCTAGTCTTTTCCTTGATATTTTTTAGTACAGCAAATAACAACAAAATAATAACCAATGGTTCAAAAAATATACATCATCTAGTATAGTTCTAAATTAAATGACCACCATACTTTTTTATTTCAAAAACAAGCAACGCTCATATAAAACTGTCAAATTGTCCTATGAAAAGTAGCCTAAAATAACATAATTTAAGTCAGAAACATTCTTATAATTAATGGATATCCTACAAAATATATCAAAGTCAGACTGGAAAAATTAACCTTAACAAAAGAAATTTACAAACCAAAAAGAATACTAATAAAATACAGAAATACATCATTTCGATATACAAATTTTGCTTGCAACTGAGTAATTAATCTTATTTTCAAAATCAATAATAACTTGAAAGTTTTTAAACAATTTGAAGATAAAATTGAAAGACTACATATATAAATTCATGGTTTGGATTTCAAAACTACTTACGTGGGCCAGCTAAAAAGGTCAATAATTTTCGGAATATATATAAATATTATTAAAAGCACAGATCACAGAATTGTTCCCTTTTGTCCCAACAAATACCATTTAAAAGCTACCAAATAGATTGGGGTCACATTGAAATTTTAGATGACGAAGATACTATTTTCGTGATATTAATGAGTTAAATATTAAACATCGGGATGAATAATCATTCTATTGTGATCCTTTACTTTTGTGGTTTTTTACTTAATAAATATGACGTTTGCATTGTAAATGTATTTAATAATGTATCAGTATTTTTACTCCCTCCCCCCCTCAAACTTGTTAATGGTACATTTAAGCAAATCGGTTGAGGAAGTCATGGAGGAGAGTTCATGAAATTCTAAATTTGTTAGTTTCAACCATTTTTATATACTTCATAACGTTCACACATAATATCCAAATTGTAAATTTATCTTTGACTCATTATTTTTGTTGTGTTAAAAACTAAAAGTGCTTTATAAGTCCCAAAATGTATTACAAAACGTAGCGCTAATTTAAAAATTACAAACAATTATTATTCTAAAAAAATAAAACTATCTTTCAAGAAAATAATTTTTCGGTTTGACTTATCTTTACTTGTTATATTCAACTATTAATTTAATATAATCAAAACGTAACTGTAGGGCAGTAGCCATTAAAATAAATTGCTAAAGATTGGGGCGATTTTTTTTAAAAAAAACATTATCTTGTATGTTACTTTGCATAAAAAATAATCAATCAGCTTTTTAATATTATTTGTTGATTGATTAATTACTTATTAACGTTATCAAGTTATAAACATCCCTAAAAATAGGTGGTTCTTGCTGCCCTACTGAGCGCTCATGGGTACTAAAAATGAGGGAACGCCACAGGCAATAACGTTTCTGGCGATAATATGTGTAACAATAATTCATTGCATTGCTCTATTTCATGTTTTGAACTACTCTGAATTTTCTGGAGACGTTATCGGGCACGCGGATGTGAATTTAATATCAATACAGTGAAAATGATACCGGTATACTTCCGACAGCTCTGCGTTAAAGCAAAGTTACATTAAAATGCAGTGTGGGGAGGTGATGTTTGAAATGAAACATCCGGGAGGACGTTAAAGACATATTAATTCTTCCTCCTTACTCTGTAGTCCATTCAGGGTCTTTGCCTACCGATTCGACTGCGGACTGTCATCTTAAATGACACATTGGAGTGATACGTGGCCAGCGTATCGATTCTCCAGTAGTCTTCATCCCAGCGGTGGTAACCAGTACACCACAGAGGTAATGAACAGTTTGATACCAAGGATTAATTTATAATAGATGACTGCAATTACTGCGTTTGATAAGATTATTAGATTTAATGTGCAAAAATTACGGACAATTTGGTGTTGGATAATAATGTGAAAATGGACAAATTAGTTATTAGTTCAGGCGTAGGAGATATGTTAGCGGGTGGCGTTCCGTGAGCCGACAAAGAAACCGCCTTCTCGTGAGGGACATTGTTGGCAGTGACGCAGAGCGACAGAAATCCGCGTCCATGTGAATTTGTTCCAGAACATTGTAGAACTTTTAAGTAAAAAAGACTGACCCATAGGTGCTTTGTGCTTGGCAACATTTACAGAGTTTTGATAATAAGGAGGGAAGCAGAAAACCCTGTGGCAGAACGGTGGACAACGGCAGAGCTAGCGGGCTAAGGCAAACCACTACTCGTCTTGGTTTTCGAGAAGTGTGTTGGGTGCGGTCGAAGTCGGACCGCTAGTCTTGGTGTTGGCACATGTGGTCAAGTGTTGACTACTAAATTGTGGACTACAGAGCAACAACACATGTGGTCCGGTGCTCTACAGTACAACTGTGAAAGAAGCTACTCAGAGAAATTTGCTTACTCTCAGCAGACCAACTGTACAGGTGTAGTGAAGTGAACGTGGACCCAACATCCATGTAATGTTGGGACAATAACCGTATCGTTGAAAGGAAGCTACTGAACAGTATAATTGTATTAAAGTCACGTGTTAAGTATGTTTTTTGTGAAAACAGTTTTTCCTTCGCAACTAATTGAGTTTTCAAAACGTACAGTACAGGTGAGGAGAGTTAGCTACCCCATATTGTAGTGGGAGTAGACATCAGCTCACTTTACTCCGGTGTTTGTTGAGACAAGTTGGTAGTGTGACATCAATTCTGAAAATATTGGCGCTAGGAAATATACTGCTGTCAGTTCAGGACATGTTGTACGTCAAGAAACGCATCCTTAAAATGTAATAGATAATAGGTATAGCGTGTGTTAAAAATACGTCGTTGCAGTTTCCCTATCCCTTCCGTACGAAGGCATTAATGTTCTGAACAATGATACTAGCGTTTCACCAGGCCTGTTTGAGGAGCAGTTCCGTCTCAAATAACATACTCCCAATCCCCTTCTCCTTCCTCTACTGCGTATGTAAACACGCCATGGAGCTTGTGTGATTTTAAGCTTAATTAAATTCTCACATTCAAAAAGGAGACTCTCAAAACCATGTACTAATATTTTTGTAATATTTTAGCTGTGTAATTTTTGTCCTAACCAATTGCGCAGTTGACTCAGGTAGAATGGTAGTAACAGTTGCTGACATTTTGTATCGTTGGAGACGTCTTTAATACTTGTAAAGCAATCCTACTCAGAGATTATTGGGGCCTAAAGCCAATTTGTTTCCGATCAGGGGCGAGTGATTGCTATTTCCCATTCTCAATGGGACTCAGCAGGTTCCCCTTTGATCGAATCTCATGCCTAATCTTTTGCGTAAATAAATGTTCATGGGAAATTTATGTTTAATGTTTTTTGAAAGCATTTAAATCTGTGAAGTTTCGAAAAAACTCTGTGATTATAATAAATGAATAGTTCTTTGACTTTGTTCAAATCTTAAAATTTTGCATTTTATTTAACAGCTGAACCACGTACATATATAATATATATTGTAACAAGTTAAGGTTCAGCCCCAGCCGATTGTCGATATGCGCGGCATTACAGACGACAGAAGCAATTGTTGTGTGCGTGAAGTCGATAGTTGACGCAAGTAACGCGGGAGAGCTAGACGGTACATTCAGCGTCCGCGTGATAGGGTGTTGCAAATGGCCGACGCTACGCTGGAAATTTCATACCTGCGATTGGTGGATGAGGCCACGTGACTGTGATACTGCAGGTTGGCGCAAGCCAGGAGGAAACCTATATCGGAGTCGGCAGCGTGAGGCGCTGTAGGACGGATATGTGGTGATCCATCAATTTATTTGTGGCCACAAATGTGTGACTTAAGGAAAATAGAAGTTAGCAAATAAGGCACGAATAACTGGTGCCAGGCCTAGATCAGAATCGTGTTTGGTAGCGAGTTGTAGTTGCTGATGTTAGTGATGTAAAGACGAGTGATAGTAAGGTGGATTGATACACCACGCCCTGCTTAGATTATCTAACTCATGTTCTGATTTAAATTAAACTGATTTATTTGGACTTTGGTGTTTTTCTGTGGAAAAATACATGGCAACTTATGTTATTATTCCATGTCCAAGGAGTGAATCCAATAAGTTTTTAGCGAGACTCAGATGCACAACGGGGAGATGAAGTCTTCTTAGTATCCCTTGCGCTAAAAAAGCAAAAATAATCACTGACGTGTGTGAAAGTTGTTCGGCGTTCAAAATCCCACCGTTGATTTGAAAGTATAACTCGAATTAAACAACCATGGGGCGCGTTGGTCTTGATAATTGTTCTATGGGTCTGTTCACCAACAGGCATTTTTAGAGTAAAATTAGTGGTAATGAATGGTGGGGTATCTGAAATGAACACATCAAGGTGGAAAAGTTTCATTGGGGTGAAAAATGCGGTTGTCATTTTAAAAAAGGAATTTGTGTTTGCCGTACTGTTTCAGATAGGACATCCTGTATATAAAGTATGGAAAATTTATAAAAATGAATGTTGATGAAAGATATGATGTCAAATCGGCAAAACAATACGCACTTTTATCCCAAGTTAATGCGTGTTCGAGAGACATCCTATGAGACGCATCAAGGGTTGAGAATTTCAGCAGTGTGTCTTTCGTTGTCACTTTATCACCCTCGCCATCATCTCTGTAGCTTCTGGCTCTGGATCACAGCTGTGTGTACTGTCCCAAGCCTTCCGTTGTTTCAATGTCTAATAGTATGAGTGCGGTTTTCGCTGTCCTTTTCATACAGGTACACGTAGAATTCAGTCAGGTGCTGACTTTGTTTTTACTCCATTCCAGTGCTGCATAACTCGGCGTCTCACAAACAACTTTGTCAAATTCTAAACTCTTGCTAGCATTCGGAATTTTTATTCCGGTATACTTCATATTAAATATTAATTAAACTATTGCGCTACAGTAGACTTTCAAATGAGAAATAGTAAAAATAATTCAATGAAGCACATACATCATACATTTGGAACAAATATTACTGTACCCGATGAATGAGTTCCTATTTTATTTTAGTTTAACGTTAAATTAGTCGCTAAACGCATAAACAGAGATGCAGAGCTAAAAGCTTAAGTCTAAATTCTCCATTTATGTAACGAAAAGGCTCTTTTTAAAAAAGATTTCTCGTTCGAGCGGTCTTGCATTAATAAGGAGCTGGATCCTTTCGTAATCCCGTGAAATAAAAGTAGAGCGTTTCATCTCTTTGCCCGCATAATCTTTGTGATTCTGGCATCGTGTACTGCTGAAGGGACATTTACGAACTCTAACAGACAGTCGTCCCTCATCGTATGAATGAACTATGACTGACGGCCAAAAAAATTATATGAGGAAGCCAGGACTTTCCCTGTGTAAATAATGAATAAAGCATTCTCGGGTTATCGTGACATATTCTGCCTCAGCCTTCTCGTGGATTTTTTATTGCTGATGTTACACTTATTTGCGGTTGGAGATTTATTAATTATAATACTGATGATAGGCATTTTCAAGCAGTTTAGGAAGTTTTAGAAGACATTTGTATCTTCTTCAGGTTTCCCCTGCGGAGAAATTTTTATGAAAAATTTATTATCATAAAAATATATATTTTTAAGTAAATTAATAAGGCCAAAAATACTAACTAAATAACAACAGAGAAACGCCTATTTATCACCAAATGTAGAAATATTTTAATAAACATGTATAATAAATTCACGAATGTTTTAAACATTCTAAGGCTTCTCTCGTAAAATGAAATGTAACACTTCTTAAACTGTAGTGTCAATATTGAATGAAATT
The DNA here is from genome assembly GCA_034510155.1 of Eucriotettix oculatus. Classification (NCBI taxonomy): domain Eukaryota; kingdom Metazoa; phylum Arthropoda; class Insecta; order Orthoptera; family Tetrigidae; genus Eucriotettix; species Eucriotettix oculatus. The sequence goes on from CM067376.1 coordinate 91,373,178, forward strand.
CAACACAATATTTTCATCTGTTCCTACAACCATCCATTTGAAGTTGGGACGCATCTCTTAAATAAATGTAGATGTCTCCAATAACGTCCATTAATAATTGTGATGACAAAATATTTGTAACAAATAAATAAAAATTACAAATTATGCAATTCTTTAGAAAATAAGGTTGCCGAACTTCCTTATAATTTTGTCTGTTAAGGATGTTTCAGTTATTCTTATTTGTAATTAAATTAAATTTGTGATTTTCCTCCAGTCTATAAATATTAATGTTACCAACACATACAAGGTTTTGCAATGGGATATACGTTTTTTTCATAAATTGTGATGAGAGATCTGAAAATGCACTGTATAAAAATATTTGAAAATAAACCTGATAAATCTAGGGCTGTTTTTAAATTAAGTACCGATATTTTATTATCAATGATTACCTTTCACCTCACACTACTTATCAACGTAGGCACTGCCGTTATTCAAGCACTTGTCGTAACCGCATACAAGTTTTTGTATTCCTTCGTCAAAGAAAAATACCACCTGTGATCACAGACGATCGTCGCACTGCGGCTCATCATCCACACTTTCACGACATTCTTTAAACTGTCTGGTTCAATTCCACATCCTTCAATCACTATTTGCAGATCTCACTTTACAGTCGGTCGTTAATTGTTTTAACATTTCCAAACGCTCTAACGAAAGGAAAACACAAAGTGTCGATGCTAAGGGTGTTTGGAAAAGTAGAGTGGGATCTAAGGTAATACTGGTAATTAAAATTCTGAAGAATAATGTTCTGTTATTTTTTAAATACATGTCGGTAGATACGCACATGATAAGATTAATAGCAAATAACTACCGAAACTTAGTTCATTAACTGCTTCATATTTTTTCATATGAAACAGAAGCAAAATAAAACATTTAAATTTATTTATGGGTTAAGAAAGGACAGCATATACATTAAAAATAATGCCAAACTATTATAATGAAAGCTTTGTAATAAATATCCCGTTTCAATTGACCCCAATCCACCAGAGTTGGCAGAGAACGCAGTCGAAACGTTCGGTAAAGTAATTTGAATATCATATTTCTACTGTAATACATATTTTTATAGATTACTTTTAAAGTAAAATCTTGTTCTGTCAAATAATTTTAGATAATAATAATGGTTTTCTATTACGAACTTCCTTTCCGTTTGGGGTGTTTCATAGTTGTTGGACAATTGTCTGAAATTCAGAGAATAGTATTCCACATTTGTTTAATGAAATTCACTTCACAACTGTAGCCATTTCCTTGCTAGATGGTTATAATATGCAGCTACATTCGGAAACCAGGTTGTGAAATTGGAACTTTGCTCTAGTTGAGCACAAACAACTCTGTAGTGGCTGAATTGCCCCAACGAGCATTGCGAGTGTCGTTCTAGATAACATTTCCAACCAGCGAAACATAGGTCATGCTTATCACCTGTGGGAATACGTTACTTTCAAGACGCTGCAGAGATATATTTATGCACAAGGGGCCTGTACTTTACAAACGATGTACAAAGTTTATGCTTACTTTTATAATTATGCAGTAGAAAATACTTGAGGATAAAAAATTGTAGGAGCATGAAAAGTTTCAAAGTTTCTCTGGATGAAAGTTTAGTTTCTCTCAATGTGTAAATAATTGCAATGGATAAACATGTTTGAATTAAACATTTCGTTATAAATGTTAATTTATTTTTAAATATAAAATTAAATGAAACAGATATTCCTTCATTAGAAATTTGTTAATAAATAGTTATCTTTTGACTTAAGGAGTTTCTGAATTTTTTTCTTATATATCTGTGTTCTCTCGGTCTCTATGTGATAGATTTTTATTGTAGACCTATCTTTATTCCTACTCTTCTTATTTTGTATAGTATCGCATTTATACGGCTCATTAAAACTATTTATTAGTACAAATTATAAGCTTACTCCTAATATTATACTGTACTGTTAATGTGATTCATATTTGCTATTTAATTGTAATTTTCTAAACGTTATCGTTAAATTTGTAATTTTATTTATATTAAACAACAAAACTTTTGTGTTTTTGGTTAACTTAACGTAGTTTTTATTAACTATACTTGGAATGATGTATATCAGTGATTTCTCACAACCTACGCGTTGTGACGCCCCGGATTGTCGCGGTTATATTATAGGGGCGCTGCCAGTATATATCATTCAGACCAGTTAAAAGGTTTCACATGGTACACAGAGTAATTAAATTCCTGATTCATTATGATACAAAAAATATATAGTTCTTGTTTAATGATAATTTATTTAACATATGTTTTTCGAAATTACTATCCACACCAAAGCAAAGACAAAATAGAAACTTCAATTAGTACTGCGTTTTGTCCTCATGATTGTGACTTCATCAGGTCAGGTGTTTCAAATTACCATTACGTAAACAAAAACTTAATGAATATGATTGTTTTCGCACGTTGCGCTAGAATGCAATCTCCAATTAAGTTAAGTTTTTTTTGTTTTATAGATCACCTACCGCAACTATCAAATAGTTCGAAAACCTACTATCAAACACGTAATATGGACAAATTCCCATGAATTCAAGAGCCATTTAGTGTTGAACCTACATCTGAATTTACATATGTAGAAGAAAAGGAGCGTTTTTATAACGCCAATTCATTTAAGACAAAATTTGGCAGCATTGCAATTCCGATTACAACTTCTATCTATGCGAAGATGGGCTAAGGTGGTAATAAAAGGTAGATATTGTGTGAAAATTAAAGTGAAAAAAAATATGAGGGTAGCTGAATCCGATTTTCGAAATATTTTGCAAAGAGCAACAGTATCACTCATCCTATTGTTTTCATTATACCTCATCATTAAGCTGTTTGAGAATTTAAAATGCCTGTTTCTTTTTTAATCATATCTTTAAAATAAGACTAATTGATTTAGTATTGAGTGATACCTTCCTTTTAATGGCTTATTATTTTCTCTGCTTTGTCTATTATTAATATTTATAACTTAGATTCAAAATTTCGCTGATACGTTTCGAACTAACAGAAAAGTCACTTAAAAATATTAAAAAAATTATTTGGTCTGGAATGTATATTATGGGATATTTTGTTTTTGAAAACTACAAATTGGTAAGTAAACATATTTCCGGGTTATTTTTGAGCTCTTCTCATTAATTTCAATGTACAAAAATTATCTTAATGTTACCTCAATATATTTGTATATAGATATATGGTATATGGATTGTTATATGGATATAAATATAAACTATCGAGAAAGAAGAGTTACATCTACTGGCACATATTAGAATTGTAACCTTATAAGTAAAACAGGGGATGAATAAAGTTAAAAAGGGGTAGGGAAAAGAAAGCATACTGCAAGGAAAAGAAATAAGGACCCTAAGGTTTGCAGATGATATTATAGTAGTCAAAATCAAACTAGGAAACCTTAACAAAAGGCATGAACGTGGTCCTGGAGAAAGATCATAATATGAAGATTAATAGAGGGAAATAGGAAATAGTGGAATAAAAAGTGTGTTAGATTGAGAAGGGATATTACGAAGGAAGTTTAGGAATTCTGTTACTTGGGTTGCATAATAACTAGGGATGGAAGAATTATAGGAGACATAACGAATAGGATAGCACAGACAAGGAAACCTTTCGCAAAAAGAGGAATTTACTTACGAATATAAGGATATCATTACTAAAAATGATCGTATGGAGTGTGGCGTTATATGTTTACAGTAGGCGTTGCAGAAAGGATAAGAATAGAACCGTTTGAAACGTGGCGCTGTATGAGAACGCTGAAAATCAGATAGATGGATCGAGTAACTAACCAGGAGAATAGGAGAAGAGAGAATAATATGGAGGACTTTAACCAAGAGAAGGGATAGTTAGATAAAGGGATAGATAAATTAGCATTAGAGCGAAGTGTATGGGGTAAGTACAGAAGAGTGGGGCCAAGGATGGAATAAGCTAAGGAGTTAGGGAGGATGTGGTAATTATGTAGAAACGAAATTGCTTACGGAGGTTATGTTAGCATGTGGGGTAGCATCAGACCAGTCTAGGGACTGAATATTACAATATCGAAATTAATATTAAGTACCTATATACATATTAAGCACTTATTACTTGAAACTATAGTTTAAGGGACCTATCAAGCTATTTTGTGAATTATATTTTATTTTTCTAAGCATTCATCGCAATTTAGTCATTTAGTTGTTGGTCAGTAGCTATCATCAATTTTTTCACAGTCGTTTCTCTTTTTCTTCTGGACACACCAAACCCTTTTTATACATATTGGTAGCGCATTAGCTCTTCCTACTCATATTCAAATAAGCTGACTTATATACTTTGCCTTGTGTATTTATTTCTCCCAATGTTTTAAAAAAGGGAATTTAAGTAAATTGAAACAAATCAGTTGGGAATTTTTAATATTTTATACTTAACGCAATCTCACCAAAAATAATATACGTGTTTTGTCAACTTCATTTTTGCCTGAAAATTCCTCAATTTTTATTTTTATACATGCTCTGGCCATCAACAATCATAAAGCTGTTGTACACATTTTAATTTGACCAAAAACTGGATGTATAAATCATACCAGTATAAAATTGTTTTTAAATCTGTAGTAGGAAGTTTATAATTATCGTTAAAAATTTTAATCTGATTTGTACGTATTTCTAAGTTTGTTTTTTCACTTGCAAATTTTCAATTTGAACAAATAGAAAATTTTGATGTAAGAAACAAGTTTATGTTATTTGACAAACTAAAAAAATTAATTGATCTTGAATACTCTAGAAATTTCCTTATTTGTCTGGGGTTGAACGTAATTTAATTTTCCAATTAAAAGCATCACGTAAGAAACGTGGGTTTCAGGTCATCATTCTGAATATCATTCATTTTTATTAATTTTTTTCACCAACCCAAAGCCCGGCTTGGCCTTCAGTAATATTATATGGAGCAAGCCGGTCGATATCGACCACTTTGGCGACCTCTGGTCCAGAAAGATGAAAAGTGTTTATGTTGAAAATATGGAAGATCCATTACTGCTATCAAAATATTACAATGCAGAAGTGTATGTGAATAGAACAGTCTTGTGAGTTTCAAATAACTTATATTTACTCTGCAAAAGAAAATGATACATGAAAATTTGAAGAAAAAAAACGTAACATATTACAAATGGACTGTTTTCTTTTACGAAAATGATTGCCTTATGTTTAATAATGCTAGAATAAATTTACAATAATTAAAATTTATTTGACGACATTTTACAATACCTTCCACAGAGCGAAGTAGAATAAACTAATATGCGTTTTGAAGCATTTTAAACTTAAAAACATAGTAAAATGAATCGACCGTGACAACTAAGAGTACTTAGTACACCTACAGTATAAAACATGGAGAAAAGTTGATTGGCTTTTTAGAGTTGAATAAATTGTTTTCGGTATCACTAAGATAAGTGTCACTCCAGATGTTTTTAAAGGCTAATATACCTCCCAAACCACATTTATGGGTTCGTGTGAGAATATCCAAACTGACCCACATATTAGGGTTGAAAGAATTTATTTTCCACTCTCCTAAAGGATTGTAAAAAATTAAAGCACTGGAAATGCTACTGAAAGAAATTAAGTCGTAATATGAGTTAATTTTAGGAATGCCATGCCATGAATTTCAAGAAACTTGAAATATCAAAGAAATATTCGGTAAGTCAATTTAAAGTCATCGATAAAATATTTTTGGAGAATTTATGTTTAGCATGAAGTATTGACTGTGTAATTTTTAAAGCGCAAAACTCAACACCACGTTTGATCGCATCCACGTGGCACGAAACACATAAATAGACGTAAATACTGAGAAGGGAATTAGTAGTTAGTTAGGTTAGTGGCTGTTTGTCGAGTGTAACGGGGCAGAACAGAGAATTGTTCAAGGGTTAGATGTGAAAATGTGGCTATTACTGTACTCATCAATATCAACTTTATTGCCAAACTGTTTTTGAAAAGAAGAAATTTCACAATTTCACAATTAATTTCAGATCTCATATCCTCATAGGTATGAGGGTGATCGTGAAGTAAGCAACTCCCCTTCAATTGCAGAGGAAGAGAATTTAATATATGGGTTGACTAGGGCTCCCGGGACTTAGTCTAAGGATCCTACCTGGTGTTTCACCTATAAGAGATGCAGGGAAAACGCTAGAAAACCTGCATCAGGTACTTTTGGATACTATTCTCACGCCCTTTCGAATGACGGAAGATGAGTTTGCCGTGGGATCGCAGCATTCCCTTCTCCGTGTCTCCACCAGATTTTGGAGGCACCTGACCAGCTGATACAATGTGATCAGCAGTCAACTCTTACCGTATGAAGTAGGTCCTAAGATAGATGAAGGTGCCTCGGCATGTGAAAACTTTAAACAACCAGAGAGAGAACGAGGCATCCCCAAACGTAGGCCCCGTAATCAATCTGGGGAGAAATACATGCGACAGAAAGCTCCCACAGGCATCTCTTCTGGAAATTTATACTTATATGTTTTCTTTCGTGAATCTTTTTCTAACAATGAGAAAGTCTCATTTTCTGTGCTTAGCCGCAAAGTTTTTACCAATTAAAGTAGCTGATAATTTATAATGTTTTTATCGTTTTATTGACTTAGTTGTAAATCTCAAAATAAATATCAATTATGAACTAATATTCAAAGATGTGGGTTCAGCCGAATTTCTCCAACAATCAAATAACATTAGGCAAGTTTAAATAATTATACGTTACAAATGGCTTGGTCCTTGCTTGCTGCTTTCTAGCTGCGTATATCTGTTAAATAAAATCGAAATATCTTCTAAAGAATTAATAGCGTTCATTATAAAAACAAAAGCCTAAGTACGGTTATTAGAAGAGTTGTGGTATTATATTTGGTGAATATTCTTTCATTATTCTTCGGCAATGTGATTTTGTCGTTTGAGACTACTTCTCAACAATTTGGAATTTCTGAAGGCAAGATGTACCTTCCAAACTACCAACTGTTCAATTATCAACACAACATCCAGCTTTTAACTGCATTATCCAATTATTCACCCACTATTATAAAACATTTGAAAGACCTAGTTGATAAAAACAAAATTCTCAATGTAGTTCATAAATTAACTTGTTCTGACTGTCCTTGTGTATACATAGGCCAAACTAAACGAGCCATCAGCACCAGAATCAAGGAAGACAGAACCAATATTAAACTCTCACAAGACAAATTATCTGCTATTTCAAAAAATATTTACTGGGATAATTTCCAATTTTTAGACAGAGACAGTAATTACAAATCCCGATCAGTTTTAGAAATGCTTCACATTAAACAAAACATTATGTTGAATGTAAAAACGGACACGGATTCGCTCAGTAGTATATATAACGTCTTAATTTATGAAATATAATATATCAAATGTATTATTATTATCTTTGCCTTTTTAAATTTCGTCTTTTGCTTCTTTAATTACTGTATTCTTTGGCTCGACTGTAATATCTTTGGAAAGTAATAATTTTTATGCATTGTTATTTAGTTCAATCTTAAGAGAGTCCAGATCAGGACCGAAACATGCAGTTGATTTTAAATTACAATTTGTTATGTTTCACTAATATTTTCTCTTTTTTGGCCTTATTTAAGCTTTAATTGAATCTTACAGACATTAGTAATTGTCAAATATTTTTCCGAAGTTTGAAAGGAAGAATGGAGCATGTTAAGACGGTAATTTTTTTAAGTCTATATACAACTAAAAAGTATAGAGAAATATATTTCGAAACAAGTGTGTTTTATGATTCACGCGCGGTAAACCCTATTCTATTTAAATAATCTTTGTAATTTTTTTTGGATTAGTTAACATGTTTGGCATTCCTCAGCAAGCTCCTGAAAAGTATTATGTCAAAAAGAAATTCTTCTCTTCCCCGTGCATTATTCAGTCTGTAGGTGATCTTGGCGACCGACACGAATAGATAATTGATTCTGGAGATGCACGTGCCCATTGTACCCTTTCTATTCAGTCGTTTCCTCCGTCTCCTTTAACTTTTTAACCATATATACTGATGATGAAAGAGTTTTAAGAAATGTTGTTGAAGGAAGCAAAGGTTAAAGTATCTGTAAAATGTGGACGAGAGAAGTCACAGAAGAACTGCGGCCCATAAGTTACTGCTGCTATTATGCGTGGAGAATAAATATTGCCGTAGACAGGGACCCCTGCACATAAATCAGATAAGTCTTCGGCTGGATGTGGAAGTACTCTGATTTGAAAACTTTGGCGTACAATAAACAACACCGAGATTATAAACTAAATGACTACAACTCCAGAAAAAGCATTAATAACTTAATCTGCATATTCTGCGACTCACTCAAATATTTAATTCTATGAATTTCATTTAATTTCGTCTTCCATTTTATTAGGTCTTGAGATTCTCACGATAGCGGATTACCTTGGTTCTGCGTCAGTCATAAGGCGTCGTAATGAATATATCCCTGCAGGGGACTTGCTAAGATAAATGGATAGCGCCAGACAATGGAAGCTGCCACACCCACAGATCAAATAGAAACCTTACAACTGCCAGACGCCTGGTTTTGTCTTTGGTACGATATCTCCAAGAGGTTTCTGTAGATGAATAAATTCACGAAACAAATCGTATATTTCTCATGCGAGGAAAAGTTTAATCTGTAGAGCTATATATACGAAGTATCTCGGAGAATAAAATGTACCATTAAATGATGAACTAAGCAAGTGGCTTTATTTTCTATTAATTGCTAATTATAATATGTGAAAATTATTAATTAGTGCAGACATACTTGTATTAGAAATACAAATTACAAAAGAATTCCAAAACGTATTGTGTCCTGAGGCTATTATATCAGTTTTGCAAAGAAAAAAATAAACCGATTTGATAATTAAAACTAATAATTAAATATTCTATATAGCTTTCTCAACCAATTTTTTAATACAAAGGAAACATATTTCCTTCTTAAGTTGTAGTGTACACATATCTACTAAATTATTAAGGGGTTATTTTATTTCATTTTAAGTTTAATAAACCTAAATATTACGAGCGACGGAACTCGTGGGGTTGTTTAATCTCAGGTAGCGGAGATCTGAAGTCATAACATCTATTTAAGTCACCCTTAAATGGATTAAGAAGCCGCGGACCAAGCCTGAGATCATACATTTTTGTGTCGGGTGATAAGTTTCGGTCTTTATGTTTGGCACGTCTGAGACTTTTCCACAGAAAGTTCAGTAACCTCTGGTGTGTGAGGTTTCACATCTTCGAATCACGATATGTAAACACCGTATTGGGAACTCTAAAATATAAAATGTTTCTATTGGCTAAAGTCGGGTAATATTTCGCCAGGAGAGGGGAAGATCGGAAGTTGAAGTTTGGTGGAAGAACATTGAGGGGTTAGGTCGGTAGTGTTTGTTGAGCGGCCAAGTTGTTATCAAGAGTTACCTGAGGTCTATGACGAAGCCAGTCATTGAAACGTTGTACTATTCATACGAACTGACCCGAGAACGCTTTCTTCAACAGATTCACCGGGAGAACCTGCATTCTTTAATTTGTTACCAAGATGTTGTCCTATAGATTGAGGAATTATTTGTTGGAAGTTGTTGTTAAGAGTGGTCCTGGAGTTGTTACCAAGTTGTTAAGAAGGTAAAGAAGGTCAGGGCAGTTGTCGAAGGATGGAGAAAGGGGAATTGATGAAAAGGTGATTAAAGTTAGTCGAGAGGACGGGAAACACCTAGCAGAGACTTCCAGTTCCAGAAGTATCGCCACTTCAATTACTTCTAAGGTTCCGGCCAGATCTACCTACGTCGTTGGTGAAGTACAAATGTACCATAAATCCCTGGAAGCCGTAAGCTAAATGCCACAGTGGTCATCGCCCGCAACAATTAGTGTTCAAAATATTAATGTATTTGAGCCCATCATCCTGTGAGATAAAGATTCTGTTAGTTTTATCATTTATGAATTTTAATTGTGAATTCACTTTCCAATTTGAATAATTTTTTAAAGAACAGGAAGATAAGTTTTTTATTTATTTTATTTGTTGTTTTCTTTTGTGAAAAATTTACATTATTATTATTATTTAATTACCCTACTCTATTCATTTAAAGTAGAATCAAAATCCCCGTACAATGTTTTATTTTTTTCTGAAAATTTATATAAAAATAGCAAACATTTCATTAAAGGATCAATATCAATTTTTTAAATTGGTTATGGCTCTAAAATAGATTTTATTGTACGTTTTTGTTTGGTTATGTATACGAAAGTTATTAAAATTTGTTACTAGCTGTAGAATCATGTATATAGATCGAATAAACTGTAAAATGATGTATGTTTAAAAGCATTGACTTACAGGAACCACATCGTTTCATCCCAAATATAAATCTTTATTTTTAATTTTGTTTAAGAAAAGAAAAACACAAATGTATCTACTTCACTTATAAATATATTTACAATGTTATTGCTGTTGTTGGTTTTACATTGAAGTTGGAGTTATTTGTCATTTTCCTACTTCTGAATTTCAGAGGAAAAGGGAACGATAAGGAAGGGAAATAATTCCAGTAGCTGGTTAAAGAATTAAACAAGGAGAATGAGCCAAAGACAAAGATTAGCCAATGAGAACGGAGGAGGTTAAGTCAATAAAGTAGAAGAGAGAGTATCAAAGCCGGGGTTTTCTGAGGTTGGCGAGCGAGGCTATTAAGGGGTGTTGTAAATGTAGTGCGTATTTTGCTCAGGTAAATTTATTTGTGGCGTCTGTCTTCAGTAATGGATACTTACGCTTTAAAAATTATGTATTAGTAGGGGGAAAATATAAATTCCTCAAATATAGGACTTTTCAGTAAAGGGGAGGGGGTCGATGTTGAAATGGAATAAAACGATCTGTGAGTGAAGTATTAACGAAATTATTTTTTATTTGAAAGGGAATACATGAGCCTTTCAAATAAATGGCTTTAATACCTCGCACATAGCTTATTTTATTATATTTGAAAAATTTAACATTGACCTGCCTTAATTGAAAACCCCTATATATGTTTTAAGACAAGAATTTAATCATACAAATTTATAACCATGAACATTCCATAAATAAAACAAACAGAAGCTATCGGTCAGTAATTGATGGCCATAATCGTCTGTAAATCATAAACAAAATTATTTTCTAAAATGAAGAACACACACAAGAGTTAGGTTTCTGTTTCACATGTAATTTATGAACAGAAATTAGTGGACGTCAGCTCCTTTTTTGTGTTACTCAATTATGTCATATTTTTAACATTTAATATCTGATTCTTATGTATGTTTTAACGCTGATTCGAAATGTAACATTAATTTATTTCTATCAAGTTATAATGTTTACTAAATTAAAAAAATGTTATAATGAGACATCAAAACAAACGATTTGTTTTTTTATGATATAATAATTTTGGCGTGTGGGAGGTTCAGTGACCTCTTAATTTCTCATGAAAATTGGACATTAGATTAAATTTATATTTTAGTGCAATTTTAAAATAATTTGCTTTTATTTAATGAATAATTTTTTATTATGTACGTCTTGTCTTTGGAAACCACTTCCCCTTTTCAATTCCTTCTAAATGAATTTCATTCTAAATGTGGAGGATGTTTATTTGAACCTCTCATGCTCAGCTTCGGGCTTTTAGCTTTATGTTCTTTATGTGTTTTATCTGGGTGTACCATCCAACAGTAGTCAGCTGTCAACGTAGTACTCAATTTTCCTTGGTACCGCATTTCCATTTCTTTGATGTCGAGATGAAATCTCTCGCCAAATTCTTTGCTGACAGCACCAAAGTCTTTAGGAAAATAGTTCACATGTGAAATTAGGAAGCTAACATTCAAGCTCATGCCACACCCTAAATTTCTTTAACTTCCGCAGCAGGCTAGCAACGATTTATTTCTAGTTTTTAAGTTAATTGCAGAGGTAATTCTCCCGCCGTCTTGTCAATATTCACCCAAAAAAAATACAGCTTCCTTAAGGGTCATAAAGTGGAAAGGAGGGGGAGAATATTTAGGCTTCAATGTTCTATATATTTTAGGATCCATATTTCCAGGCACGGTGATAAGGAGAATATGAATCTAAATTGCTAGAGGGTTGCGTTCTATTAAGGAGATATATGCTTTTTCAAAATAAAAACCAGAGGTACTATGATACTGATTTTAGGCATAGTCGAGATATTTATGTCAATATTCTTTAAAATCAGCGTATTGAATCAACTACGAGTACAAAATTCTTCTTGCATCACAATGGATATTATTTACATTAACTACCTTTCCAGTTTCTTAATTGAAAGAGCATATACGTCCATTTTAAACTATTACATCAGTTTTTTGCGCCATGATGGTAGAAATTATCTTTCCAGCTTTCGAGTGCACAGTATTCAGGAATACTAAACAAATATTCTTTCTCCAGAAATAATGGAGTTTTCTTCTCAAATTAAAAATATTTACGGCTTCTTTAGCTATTCTCCGAAAGATGTTTCGCAGTCATAGTCCCACAGTACTATTGGCATTACCGTTTCAGTTAAAAATATTTTAATCTTAATGAAGAAATGTTATTTGTTGCAGGTGTACTTCGGGGTGATGGTATTTATTATGGGACGGATGCTCCACGACGAGCAACTCTACCTGCAAGGGAAAGCGCCATCGCCACGGACTACGAGCGTACTGGAAGCTGGATCCACGTCCCACAGTAAGACTTACAGCTTCCACATACACTACTCAATTCATCAATGATCTTTTAAAAAGATAATACTTTCTTGTAAAGAAATATGTCGAGTACGCTTCAAATTCCTTTAATCCGTGCACACAGCAAGCGCGCAAAGCATTCCCAGCCGAGTGGAAGGAATGAACCCTTTCACAATCAAATGTTTCAGTGGTGTGGAAATGCTGGCATTATCCGCAAAAACGAACGGTTTATATATTTTTTCATGAGCCCACGAAGAAGGAAATAGTATACGTTAGTAAAATAAATAGATTACAGATTAGCTTACTATTGGATTTTGCATCGTAATGAATTTAGTGTATAACTAAGAACGTGGTGTAAAATAGTGCGTCAGTGTAATTATATGTAGCTATTTACACTTCAAGATTAGGAAAATAATTAAATAATAGACAGAATATAACTATTTATCACTGATCTTGTTATCCGTGCAGCAGCGTCATCTTCAGGAACTATTTTTACATCGATCCACGTCGTACACGAAAGGAGAAAATAGAGCGACAGTGTCATTCGAAAGTCAGACAGGATTATGTACATATTTACGAAACTGTTACGATATTCCAGCAAGATAAATGATATATTTCTGTCTTCACTTAGGCCTTTCGATGAACTCTTAAACTGTATAAACCTACACCCTCGGACAAAATGCATCCGTCCGAGGTTAAATAAACATGACTTCCTCGTCAGGCGTCTTTTCGATAACTCCTCTTAACAAAATCTTCAGCAGCTCAACGATAGTCCATAGTTAAAAGACAATAATCATAGTTCTTTCACAGTTATAGGACAAACTTGCGAAGACACGGAGAAGGGAATGCTGCGACCCCACAGCAAACTCGTCTCCCGTCATTCGGAAGGGCGTGAGAATAGTACCCAATGCCCGACCTACCTGATGCAGGTTTTCTAGGGTTTTCCCTGTATCTCTTTAGGTAATACACCGGGTAGGATCCTTAAACCACAGCCCGGAATCCCTAGTCAACCCTTCGCTACCTTCCTCTACCTTCTGCATCCCCCCCTTTCACTTCCCTTCCTATGCTATTTCAGGATCACCCTCATGTAACCTGTTAACCCCCAAAAAAGTCATAGTTTTCTCACAGTTAAAAGACAATCGCAGTTCTCATCCTACATAAATTGTGATCTTTTATATTTGTATATAATTTGGGAGACTGTTATGTAGGTCCGTGCCAAAATATCGAACGCTGGTTTCATAGAGGCTAAGGTGATATTTTTCTATTCGTTGTTATGTGCCGTGTATGGCAAATGCACCTGTATTACGCCCAACAAACTTTAATATCGCTCGTTCTTGTTTGCAGCTGTTACCACAAAAGTCGGTTATTCGAAAGATGCACGTCGTTTGTGTGCGTTCAGCGTAGAACCTCTTCCAAACATATCACGGGCCTTGTACTTCCTTGTCTCAGTTGCCTTGGGCAACGAACACATCCCCACAAGTAATACTAATTTGGAATGAAGTCTGCAGTTAAATGAAAGATGATAATGACTATTGGGCCACGTTTTGATACATGAGGGTCTTTTAAAATTAGCATCAGAGAGAAGTGTAAAGGGTAAAAACAGAAGAGGGAGGTAAGGATGGAATACACTAAGCAGATTACGGAGGATTTTGGATGTGGTAGTTATGCGGAAATGAAAATGCTTGGGCAAAATAAGTTAGCATGGAGGGTTGCATCAAACCAGTCTTGGGACTGAATACCACAACAATAACAAATATTAATTATTATATTCAACCATATAAAAGAACTGATATTGCATAAAACATTTGCTAATATTTACCAAACTATACATCATTAATAAAGTGTTAAACAATTAATGACCTTTTACAGACTTTTTATTATTAAATATAGTTGTAACGACGTTTCGGCATGTTTTTATGCCTTTTTCAGGTTTTTTCCTTCCTGTGGAGGAAAATTACAAAAAGTTAACCCTAGGGCGGTGAAGTTGAAACAGATTTTTTAAAAATATATACGGAAACAATACTTACCACAACAATGTCAAAACATAACAAAAATTACATCAGAAGTCCGACAATATGGTAGAGATCCGAGGCAACAAGTGACACTTCAACTCTTTTCCCACGTTATTATTGGCAGACCGAATGTTGGCCAGGAATCTGATTATTTCCAACGTCCCTCCCCGTGGCAATGGAGTGACAAAGTGAAACGGGAAGTGTCAGATCTCAAATATTTAAGTAACAAGCGGGAAAAGAATTAAGATAACACAGTAGTAGATGAACACAGTAATACAATAAAAGGTCATCAATTGTTTAATTATATATCAACAGACGTTAAATTTTAACCTTTATTAATAGTCATTCAGTACTCAATATATTAACTTGGTAATCTTTACAATTTATTTAAAGAAATTCGAAATACGTTTGTCATAGAGTAAAATATGCTATCTCTTATTCCGCCTACGTTCACGGATCAGTAGAATGCATTTGCAAATTTATATTGCAATTTTAATTATTTAATTTATCGTATGTGAATCAAATAAATTTACGACATCCTCTTTTCATCGATATTTTTTTCATCAAAATTTATTACTACTAATATAATAGTTTTAAAATATTTTATTAGTAGCATTATCTGAGAAATTCTCAAATATGGTGAAGAAACGTCTGTATAGCTTTATATGTCCACAACAGGACCGAAATCTGTAGCATTATTTAAAAAGTTATAATTAAAGTTTCAGTTTCATGAGCTTTGTTTGAATAAAATATGCATTTAAACGTATTTTTATGTATTGATTTCAATACTGTATGAGAGATAAATTAATATTTATTGAACAGGAAAGCATTTTTAATAAAAAATCACTCAATACTGAACGCTCAAATAACTATATATGATAGTCACCTAGCTGGCTATATTATGTTACATTTCCTATCCACTCTTCCTTTCCCGTCCCAATCGGCAATCGTCAGGCCATGTCGATAATCGTTACCTTAATTTCACATCAACAATTGAAATGTAGCCATTCGATTGGAACAATTTTAATATTTAATTGATTAGATCGAACCTGGATTCATTGAATATTTATATCAATAAGAGAACTGTTCTATTCTTGGGAAAATTTGAAAGTCAAAGTTTCCACCTTCTTCCTATACCCGCGCTTCCTCCACCAGCTTGGATATTAAAATGTATGAGTAAAAAGCCTATCCTCAAATTATGTCATAGCTGGAGATATACGCGCGTACTTGGAACTTCAGTAAGCGTTTGCGAATAACTGGTGCACGCCCGGTGTGTTTTATAACGCTTCCTAGCATTTGTAGCTGATTTTTCATCGTTCGTACCTATTTGATAGGTACAATGGTTCAATGATTTTTCGCCCTGGACTTAGACACGAAGTCTCTGTCTTTTCCTAACCGGAAGGACACTCACTGTCCCTATGTTGTGAAGAAACATGCTAAGGGATTAAACGCTTTTCTAAATTACTGATCATTATTCAGGTTCATTACATTATCAGGCAAATCTGATGCATTGTGCCTAACATATAAAATTAAAAATAGTTTTCATTTAATAAATAATTCTGGGTTAATCAACGGGTAAATTTTTTTGCCATATAAAGACGCTTCCACGATTATCATCTGTCTACCTGACAAACGGAGTACAAACCCGAATATATCTTGAAGGAACAGAGCTGCTGTATACATCACAATATATATATATATATATATATATATATATATATATATATATATATATATCTAGGACAAATAATTTCCTTTAGCAACAAAATGGAAGAAGAAATAAAAATAAGAGTTTCATCAGCTTGGAAAACTTTCTGGTCCCTAAAGTTTATATTGTTGGATAGAACCCTAAATAGGAGGCTCAAAATGGAGACACTAGAAAACTACGTTTTTCCTGTATTGTTGTATGGGTGTCAAACATGGGCTCTCAGAGTAAAAGAGAGAAACACTCTACAAGTATGTCAGAGGAAAATGCAGAGGAAGATCCTTGGCATTTCTCTGAAAGATCAAACAACTTGATACATAGGATGTCAGCGACAATAGACGTTACTCAACAGGCTACAAAGACCAAATGGAAATGGGGAGGACACGTTGTGAGGCTACAAGACGAAAGATGGACGATACAAGCTACCACATGGGACCCCTACATAGGCAGGAGACTCCCAGGAAGACCAAGACGCAAGTGGACGGACCTATTCAAAAAACAAGCAGGAGGACAATGGATCAGAATAGCCAGAGACAGAACTAAGTGGAAAGAACTAGAACTACAACTAAGTGACTGTGATGTATTGATAAGGCATCTTACGCGGATTAGCTCACCGCGTGAGACTACTTGTAGGAGGCCTTTGCCCTGAATGGGACAACAAAAGGTTATTTTCATTCATTAATTCTACCTGAGGACGGCGATGATGACGTTGGCATGAATTTGACTCGATTGAAAAACCGAGAAACTTTCATTGTATTGACTCACCTGTAATAAAAATTATTTCTTCCTTACATCTCTAATAATAACAATTTATCTTCAACTCTTTTGATGCTTACAAAGTCAAGCATTGCAGAATTCGTAGAGATTAGCAGACATCCACATCCTTGCCCAACACCCAGGCACACTTCACACTGTCTCCTAGAACTCAAGTTCACGATTCATCGTTTATACTTTGGCTTCGCAAACATTTTCTCAGTCTAGTATGTATCCCATCAATATATATATATACAGTATACATATAGTAATGATCTACCGTGTGGTCAGGTTTTAAAATAATAAAACATGAATCACCTAGCATTTAAGCGACCAGAAATATGTGAATAGAAGATTACTCCAAAGGAGGATTTGCGTTACTCCAGCCGAGACTCCAGGGACCTGATAGAATCACAACAATCAAAACAGAACTTTTTAGAAAAAAGGTAATATGTTAACATAAGTAAATGTCGATTAATTTATATCATTTGTAAGTGCAAGAAATATTCTCTGTCGCTAATGACAAGCACGGTAGATGTGACTAGTAAATAAAGATTAAAAAAGAACTTTGAGGTTTTATAAAGTGAAACAAAATAAAAATTTGTAATAAACACCTTTGAATTAAACAAAATCTTTCGAGTTCAATGACACACAAAATAACAGTAAACATAATTACACAATGAAATTTATATACACAAAATTAGAAAAATAGAGCATGAGATTCGATCAAAGGGGAACCTGCTTAGTCCCATTCAGAATGAAACGTAGCAATTATACGCAGTTGAGAAACTTGTTGCCCACAAATCAAGTTATTCTTCAACAATACCAAAATGCCTGAAAAACGCTGGCTCATGCTCAGTGGTATGCTTAAAAATGACGTAGCTGATATATAACAGAAACATTAGCACATAGCCTAAGAAAATGCCCCTGTATTATGAGCTACTCATTTACGCAATAAGAACGCACAAACAGTGCCCTTACTCTACGATTTTGCAAAGTTTATTGTCTATAAAGAAAAGAAAACTGTTTGTACTGGAACACACACAGAGCACATGACTTGAGTCTATTATGTCATTCAGTAATTTACTCTCATATTTACTGTTATATTGCCGAATACTACTTGGATGTTGTGCCCACGTCCACGCTCCAGCGGTCAAGCTCCTCTGACCACATGAACCAGCTCTCCAGACTTGTTGTCCAGCTTCGCCTGCTCCCAGCGCTTCTCCAACACCAAATTTGAGCAATTTGTGTTTGCCCATGTCGCTCTCTCGTTGTCTTCCGTTTCGCCACACCAAAATGGGGCGACTACACGTCACACACTTCTGAGCAAAAGTTCCATAAGCACAGTCTTGCCCAACACCCAGGCAGACTACACACGTGCTACACAGGTACAGTAATCCGTTCTCCTCGAACCACTGCCACGTTTTCTCCTGGGGCGTTTTCTTCACCCTCCGTCGTTATGGGAACACCGCAAATTCAAGCAATCAGAACATACAATTTTCACTGCCATCTCTGGGCCAGTCCCTTATACTTATACGTTCTAGAAGGTTCTGGAACAATTTCACGTGATTCCTACACTGAAATCACGTGAGCTGCGAATGTTCCCCTACGTCGGTACCAACAATGCATCACGCAACGAAATGTTTCTTTTGCAAAATTGAATTGCATACCAAACGTTCATTTTTCACATTAAAAACTGATGAGTGTCCTTCCTCAATCATGACACTAGATTTAATTGTTCATTACTTACACATCCTAATCAATGTTCACCTAGAGCACGGTCATCACAGGCAGTCGATTTTTAATTAATGATGGATACCAACTTGTATACGATTTCGGTACATATTCTCGTGAAACTAATATAAGATTTGTGCAAATATTTAAAAGAGATTTAAGACCCTATAAACTTAAAGTCAATCTTAAACTTTGCATATGACTGTCTCCATCCGCATGTATTCTTTTCATTGTATTTTTCTAGCTCTTTGAAAACGATTCAACAACACGATAAATAAAACAGTTTACTGTCACACACTCCTTGTTAATCCTGGAATTCTCGCTAAAATCACGAGCATGTGCTCTATTGAGCGAGCTGTCTTGTATAGGTGACGCAGTCGTCGATTCGGCTTGAAATAGTTTTTAATATAGAATATATTGCAAAACGTGTTCTGAATTTGGAAGATATTCTTGGAACGTAGCTTGGAACGTGTATGCTGTACAACTATGCTAACGTATTTAATAAAAAATACGTTAGGGCACGCATTAACTGGTAGCTCATGTTTCCTATAACTATGTATTATGTTGAGGATTGTTAAAGAAAATTCCCCATCTAAACTACTTTTAAACGTACGAAGTAGTGTCGTTACTGCATTTAATTTGAGAAACTGAAATTAATTTTTTAATACAGGTATGTACAGTAAGGGATTTATTTATGATTCAAGAGAAAATGGGTAAGTAAATGAAATATAAGCTCTACAGTTCAAAATAAAACTACTTACTTGATGCCAAAGATTTTTAATACTAAGGTTTGCATGAGGAATAAATTTTTATATTCTTACTTTTTCACGGCTGCTGTTAACAGTTGTATTTCACATTATTTGACATTTCGATTTCACATTGCGGCGACATAGATCGTAGTACTGTACGTAAATGTATGTAAATAAATGCGCTTGAGTATATTGCTATGGGCGTTCTGGTCCCTCGGCTGTCAAAGTCAGGCTCAGGGTCACGTCTCCTGCTCACTGATACAAGAGAACCAAAAATTAGACAACGTCCACTTCAACATTTATGAATAAGCGTATTATAAACCTTACATTTATTAATGGTTTAGTGTATACCAATACAATAGCAGGAATAATTTATAACACGTTCAGAATTGATGCTTATTAACAGAGGTTCTTCTGCAGAAAAAATTATGTGAATTAAGTAATAAGCGTTTATTTGTAAACAGTATAATGAAAATATGAACTAATTTAACAATTTCCTTGAAATTTATTTATATTACGGATACATATCAACGATATAAAGCGTAAACAAGGCATGTTTATCCGTTTATTTTTTAATAAGAACTGAATTAATAATTTGGAACATCCACTATTTTATTTTTTTTAAAAGTTTAATTATATAACTCAAACTATTTTCGCGATTTTGAAGAAAAAAATAATGTAAGGCTTCATAAAACGGTCGGAAAACGTTTTCTTGCGAGAAACGAAAAAATTAGTATGGCAGATAGGGTTGAGATCAGAAAATTACTTTCGTGATGAACAAGAGAATTCAGGTAATTTTTCCATTTATGGTTGTAAAGTTTAATGCAGGATGATTATTCACAAAAAGTAGTTAATCGTAATATTCGATACCTTTATAAATGTGAACATCTTTATTACAAAACATCATAATCAATCCATATTTACGAAAATACTATCCAAGTGCAATTCTATTTTATATATAAACAATACCAGTACTATGTTAACGTAAACAACGACTTTCACATGACAATTAATTGGTTGGCTTTCCGCAAAGATCATTCCTTCATTGTGATAATAACATGAAAGGCTACACCCCCGAGGCTAGTTCATAAATTGTATTGTAATTGTACAGAGATCATAATTGTAAACATAAATTAAATACTAGGTCACTCCAATTATTTTGGAAAACTTTATGTAAGATTACGTTTCTATATTGTCTTATGAAATTTAATGGTTAAATGGGCTAAAATAACAAAATAAAACATTTACTCTAATGGGTGCAAGAAATACATGGAAACTATGGTTTAAATTTACAGTACGTGTGTTATTTTAAATTTTATGAATATGGCATTGTCTTTTGTCTGAGGGCGGAACACGTGGTCAAGCTGTAGAGACAATTGACCGTCGCAGGCAGCAGATGACTGAACAAAATATAGCATTTCGGAAGCTAAAAATCTTCTGAGAGATTTAAATTGAAGGAGGAGTGAAAGTTAAAATAGAGGGCCTGATACAAACTGCGTCAGTTTATCTAAAAGTTGCAGTTTTAAAATTATAAAAAGCTGTGGTGAGTTCTGTGATGTTCCATATATTACACGTTTTTCTAGCTTCGTATACTTACATTCATAAGCAATGTTACAATATATATGACAAATATTTGAAATTGTAATAGAATTAACTTTTTTGAATATAAAAAATACGCCACGGCTTTTATACGATAATAAGTTGTAAATGATATAGAGGTTATTATTTAATGAAATTACTTACCCTTTAGGATATGATATAATAATTTTATGTTTTAGAAACAACTACTTAAAAACGGGTCGTGAGCGATATTACAAATAAATAAATTAATTCAAGGGGACGATTTTTAAATGTCAGGGTTAATTACTCATTGGGGTAACCACGTGCAGCTTGTTTTATATTTATTCGGGTCTTCATGCAGCATACTAGGAGATCGGAACTTTCTTCTTCCATCGGGTTGAATTGTAGACTTTCCCTCTGCCGGCGGAAAGTGAGATGAACCTGGTACTGCCGGTGATTTGAGGAAAACCACGTTTTTCTTCCTTCTTCCCTCAGGCTTTCTTTGTTCTCAATACCTTCTTACTAAAGAGAAAGAATTCACACCTCACTTTCAACTCTCTTTGTAGTCCCCAGATTCCTCCTCCCTTGCAACATCCGTTCCACTCTCAAATTTCTCCCCTCTTCCACATCCTGATCAACTCTTCTCCCTTCTACCTCGCCTTCTCAACGTCTTGAAACACTGAATATTTTTCAGCCTCTCATCTCCCAGCTAATCTCGTATATACCATCTCCAAGAGGAAAACCTATCCCACGTGATGTTTGTTTCACCAATCCTCATGAGTCCCTCGTCCAGAGCAGGAAATTTTCCACGGCACAGGGAACAGTGTTCTTCGAAAAGTTTGAATGTTCCTTCAGCAAAACAAGCTTTGTTTTATAAATCTGCAGATGGGTTTGTCCCCGTCCGGCAGCCTGGTGGCGGCAAAAAATTATTGCCTGTCTTTCGCCGAGCCTTAAAGTTCTTTCTGAACCTTTAGATAATTCAAAATTCCAAAAATTAGTATAAAATTAGGGTCGGGTCCTACTATACAAAATATAGTTTTAGCATTTGAATCTAATTTAAATAACTTTGTAAAACAAATAAAAAGAGATAATAGGAGATTAAGACCACATATTAAATAGATTATCAAAAATATGAATGATAAATATATTACAAAGAATATTATTGAAACGCTACTACTAGTCTGTATTAAGAAGAAACCTTACGTTGTAATTGCTTCCTGTTGCGAGGCTGCTCGATGAAATTAAGTTGTGGAGTTCTCTTTGACACACGTTTTACACGATTAAACGACGCAGAAGAATTCAGCAACTCAAAATACAAAACATTTTGAAGTGGAACGAAATTACATTCGTAGCCTTTCAAATACTGTAATTCCTTTGGTGGGAGAAATGTTTGATTTCAGCGAAATGATTTGCCCGTAACTAAAATTGATATCACATGTACGTTATATAAAAAAGCGGCAGTGTAATGATATAAAGAAATGAAACAAGATATTTTTATTTTATTTTGCAAGAATTTTATAATACATTCGATCTCTTTCATTAAGATGCTAGTTTAGTTTTTTTGCTCCATTTTAATCCGTATGACCTTGTATATACTAAATATAGATTACCAGGGGAAAATTGCTCTGAAGGAAAAAACCCTTATTGCTTGTTACAAACAGAGGCACGAGGGTTGCTACTCCTCGCCCAATAACGCATGTCACTAGCATGCGTCCAGGATAGGCATCCTGTTCATTATACTGGTTCATATTACTGAATCTATATGCAGGATAGTGGGGGATTTTCACCGCACTAAATAAAACCTTCAGTTAATTTCAGTAAGATTTGGTTGTTATCTGATTTATGTTTTCGATTAATTCTTTTTGTAACTCAAATTGACTCAAGACAAAAATAAATGATCAAGAAATTTCCTTACAACCTAAAATTTTTTATGGTTCCAGTTTTCTCTAGTCCTGAGTGTCATGCGAAAAATCACTTTGTGATAAGGTGTTACGTCTTGCTGTTGCAGATAGAACATATACGAGATTCTATTAGATTTTAATGTTTTAATTTATAATTATCATCCTACCCTGAGAGATTGCCTGTGGGAGTTTTTTTCGCAGGCATTTCTACCCATAGTGACTTCCGGGCACAGCTATGTCAGGAATGCATCGTACTCTGTTTTTTTCAAAGTTCTCGCGTGCCAAGACACATTCACATTTTTTTTGAGGTATAAGTACTGGGGTCGACGACCTTGGGCATAAAGCAAGAGCTGTCCGCTGATCCCATTGGATCAGTCGGTCAACTGCCTCCAAAAACAGGTGTAGATACAGAGAAGGGAATGCTGCGACCCCACAGAAAACTCGTCTCCCGTCTGAAATCGATAGCGTCTCATTTCCTGGCTGTGTACCATTCTTATTATGTGTCAAGCTGAATTGTTTCGCTGGCCACAATAAATCGTTCGGACCGATTTCGACGAAACTTTTCTTCACCGTTAAACTGGTCCGTGAGGAAATACTGAGCCACATTAAAACAGCCACCTGGAGAAAAAAATTGTTAGTGTTCCAAAATCAGTAATTGTTCCACTCTTCGCAGCAAACTTCGATTAATACAGATTCTAAAGAAACTTGTGCAGTAGTTACTTCAACAACATTCTCGTCGTCTGAATGAATTTAACTGGTGCCTTCTTATTAAAGATCGAAAGAAATCATTACCTAAATTTATGAATTATGTGACACATTTAAAATATTTTTTAAAACATTGTGCTTTGAAGTGTCTCACAGGTAGTTGACACATCAATGAAACGGCTATTTACAGCTAAGTCCTTGAAATTCACATCCACAAATAATTAATAAATATAACCTTTTGATGAAGTTCATAACTGAAATATAACCACACATTTCAAAACGTGTTCTTTTACCGATAATAGAAACATCAATATCATATCAGGTGCGATCAACAGACGATTAAACAGCAATTCGCTTTAAATAATCACATTTTGTAGTGTTTAATTAATTAAAAGTCATATTAGGTAAAAAAAATAATTACAAACTTAATAGAGGATAACAGAGGATTTTATAATTTTTTAAAGAACAGAATTTTACTATCAATATTTCATTTTAACTCGATACATGCAACAAATAATTTGCAAGACGTATCAGATTTTAATTTAGCAAAACGTAAAATTGATCTACACTAGGAAACAAAAACCGGCCCCGAAAGAGGGAATTTCAATCAGTGAAACAAAAGTTTACGTTAATATATGAAAAGTGCGTAGTCTCTAATTACCAATTTGTGGAAACAGTGTTTCTTAGTAGTATGGACATCTCTTTGCAAAGTGCAAATTGCAAAATTCAAGAAAATAAACCCACTGCTCAAAGGAGAAAATGAAAGTATTTGCAAGCTGAGACGTTATTTAAAAAAAAATTAAAAAATATTTCCAAATGCTTGAGAATCGGCACATCAACTCTTCAATTGTCATGACTTTCTTTAAGAAGAATGTTCAAATTTACTTAAATATTATTCTGGATTCTTTACTTATCTACTGGAATCAAATCCAGTAACGTGGAGAATTTCAAACTCAAATTTTTCGAGCAGCGGAGAAATCCAATTGCCGAAAGCAGAAGATATAAAAAGACATCACATCTAACAAGATTGAAGTAAGCTTCCCACTCTCCTCAACAGCACTGAAAATGTTTATGAATACGAGGTCTAAGTCTTCTAAGTATTTGATATATAAATTATCAATCCACTCAGCATATTATTTATAAGTGTATATTTAATATATATACATATATATCCAGGAAAATGTTTGACTTATTTGAAATACTGCCACTTAAGTTCTCTTAAAAATAAATAAATATTTTATTTAGATTGAAGCTGGTAAGTTAAGCTAAAAGAAATAGTTTGATTATATTTGGTACTTCACGTACCCATATAACATAAATTTTCGATGCTACTTTGCGTTTTGTAAAAGCGTGTATCGATTCGAAAATTCAGACTCAAGCCGTTTAGTTTAGCATGTTTAAGTGGACAGATTAATATATTACATTTACCAAATTAAATATTTTCTACGTGTTTTCTCTTTGAATTCAAGATCATAAATACATACTGTAGATTGGATTAAATCATGGTTCATCGTGGATTTAGATTATATAGACAAAAATAACCAAGGAAGAATTTTCAGCTAGTACGCATTTTGTTCTTCAATTAACATTTTTGCACATAGTTTGTGGCGCGTATAAAATTTCGTTATATATTTTGTTTTATTCAAATTACAAAATTCCGTAAACAACAGTTCTGAGGTATTCGCAAGGCACACTTCCGGGGATAAACCCGGCAACACAAACAAAGCCATATAACTTATTTTCTGTTGGAAAAGTATTCGAGGCTCTCCGAAAAAATAAACCAGGTCCCCCAGGTTAGCATGGTGGCTAACCCAAATAATTTCTAGGGTGGACCCTCACAAATTTTGAATTTTGTTGAGGAAGGGTAGAGACGACAACCCCATTGGAGGACCTGGAAAATGTAGAAAAATCGGGGAGACCAATCACGTTTGAGGAGAGGTGATTTGGAGGTGGAGAGGACCTCGGAAAAATCATTCGGAAAGGAGAGTTGAAGGTCAGAGTTGAGTACGAGGAAACGGAAAGTCGGGTTCGAGACGAGAGACGATCTGGCTGGGAGCATCACAAGGAAACTACTTGCATGCCGCTTCTATGCTGACCCAGATGTTGCCTTTGTGTTAAATCCAGGACTGCCGGTCAACAAGGAAACCAGAGGAGGATGAAAGTAAAGTAAAGAAACAAGAGACTAGTCTCTCGCTCTGCTATCCGTATAAACACGTAATACAACCCTGAGTAAAAGTAGATTGTATTTAATTAAGTTTCATGCAATATTATTTATTTGGTTAAGGCTGAGCTAGACAAATAAAATTCATTAAATTTTAATCTTGTAATATTGTTGAATCTCTTACTTTTGTTAACAATAAAACTGTTCAAATTTCAATGTTGATATTTATTGGCGCCCACCCATTTAAATATAACTAATTTTCTAATATATTTATAATTATAAAATCCACGTCACAAGTTATATTCTTCGTGGGATTAAAAAAGATACATACCATGTGTGTAACACAGATATACACATTTTTAAGTAATTCGTATCATTGTTTTATTCGTCCTTAAAATTGTTCTTATAAAAGAACATCAGGTTTTTGTATCTAAGCGTTGTAACAAAACTTTTACTTTGCAATGAATACGAACATGAAATTCAGAAGTAAATGGATGTATGCATCCATTAAGAACTGAAACAGTTCAAAGAATCCATTTAAACGACAGCTCTTTGTGAACGATTTTTCCGTTTTTCAACCAATAATAAATACGTACCGAAGAGGACAGGAGCTGATAGATGCGAACAGCAGAGGACAATTACTTTAGTATCTCATGCGTGCAAAATATTAACGAAAATAGTGTAGGAGGATGAATCGTCAAATAGAATGCGAAATAGGAGAAAATCAATTTGGTTTTAGGATGAATTTAGGGACAACAGGAGCAATATAGAATCTGCGTATAATTTTAGAAGACAGGATAAGAGAAATCAGATCTACGTTCATGACATTTATAGATCTAGAAAAATCGTTTAATAATGTTAACTGGAACAAATTATTAAGGATATTGAAGATGACAAATAAAATATCGCCTCTACAGATGGCTCCATTTTAATCCATATGACCCTTTATATGCTAAATATAGCTTACCAAGGGAAAATTACTCTGAAGGAAAAAAACCTTCCTGCTGGTTACCCAGAGAGGTTTCGAGGGTTGCCACTCCTCGCCCCCTAACGCATGCTTCCAATGTAGGCATCCTGTTCATTATATTGGATCATATTAATGAATCTATATGCAGGATAGTGAGGGATTTTCATCGCCATGAAAGAACCTTCAGTTAATTTGAAGAAACTCTGGTTGTTGTCTTGTTTACATTTTCGATTATTTCTTTTTGAAATTCAAATTGTTTCAAGCCTAATATAAATGACTGGTAAATTTCCTCACATCCTAAAATTTTTTAAGTTTCCAGTTTTCGGTAGTCCTGAAAGATTTCATGCCAAAATCACAGTGCCATACAATGTGATAAGGTGTCAGTCAGCAGTAATTAGAATTGAAGGGCAAGAAAATAATGCAGAAATGAAGTAAAAAGTAACATAAGGATGTAGTCTGTTGTCCGTGCTGTGTAACTTATATATTGAACAGGCGATGAAGAAAGTAAAAAGTGAATATGGAAGGTGAATTAAAATGAAGGAGAATAAATAAAAACCCAAGGTTTGCTGATGATATTGTGATATCAGCGGAGTCAGAAAGCATAGTAAATGGCATGAACGTGATCTTTGAGGAAACCAAGGCAATGGAATGTAGTTCGGAAAGTAGTGGAATCACAAAGGGTGTTAGATTTGGAAGGGATATTTTGGAATTGGATACTAACTAGGGATGGTAGAAGTATAGCAGTCATAAAGAGTAGGATAACATTTGCAAGGAAAGTTTTTTGCAAAAAAGAGGAAATTACTTACGGCCAATTTAAGTATGAATATTAGGAAATCATTATTAAAAATATTTGTATGGAGTGTGGCGTTCTATTGGAGCGAAACGTGGATGATAGAAATTGCAGACAGGAAAAGAATAGAAGCTTTCGAAATTTGGTGTTATAGGAGAATGCTGAAAATCAGATGGATCGATAGGGTAACTAACCAGGGAGTTCTAAGGACATTATGGGAAAAGAGAACGATTTGGAGGAGTTTTACCAAGACAAGAGATAGATTAATGGGCCGTGTTTGGTAAAATTAGCATTAAATGGAGAGTGTGAAGGGTAATAACTGAAGAGAGAGGCCAAGGATGAGATTAGGGATGATGTGGGATGTAGTAGTTTTGTAGAAATGTAAAGGCTTGCGCAGGATTGGTTGGCGTGGAAGGTTGCATCAGATCAACCTTAGGAATGGTTACAATAATAACAATAAGTATGCGTATTTTCAGAAATTTTATAGAACATGTTATTGTTACAATAGAAGTATATTTGTATTTAATGACAAACACTATCATGATATCTATATACTTAATAGTTAACCCACACATTACAACTATGTCTTCTTCATAATTTTGAGCTACTTATGCTGACTTTTTTTCCACTCCGCTTTAAAAATTATTTCAGTAACGTCTTATAATTCTGCCAATACTGTAAAAAACGAAAATATTTACAATCAAATACAGGTAGTTTAGATCTGTACTGTAGGAAAGGATACAGCACCATCGTAACGCAATGAGACTTTCATATTTGTTAACATCTTTCATTTAAGTAATATTTTTAATTGGTAGAAACGTTATTGTATTAAAAAAGAGTTCTGTTACAAGCAACGTAATTTGCAATATATAGCTCATGTGTTATATTAATGAAATATTTATGTGATCCGAAGTATTCACAAATCATAAACTATTTTATATAGTAGTGCTCGTAATAAATAAGCTATGAAAAAGTCTATCTAATGCCAATTTAGATTTATAAGAGGTTCTGTCTACTGAACGACCGTCATTAATGATTTAATGATCTATTGTAGGCCATTACCAAAAATTCTGCATACTGCTAAAATATTTGGTTTAGTGAGTTACTAATAAACTCTTTATATTAGTTTTCGTTTTTATATATTTAATCGAACATTTGTAATATAGATTATTTCCAAAACGATATAGTGATAAATTATATGGTTCATTATGATTATTCGTTTTGATATATTTAATACTGGAATAAATCTTAGAATAATTGTATTCGGAAATTTAAGGGATACAGTTAAATTAATACTTATAAGTAATCACACCTACTTCAATTTTACACTGTAATAATATTTTTTTGTAATTATGAAAACAAATTTCTGTGATGCAGAGTTTGCAGAAAGCTGACGACTGTTTCTGATATGAAGATTTATTGAATGTACCAATAAAAACAAAACTGAACATCAAAATTAATAAATGTTACTTCAGGAGGTGACAAATGTTTATTCTACAATTTGTAGATTATCGTCCAGATTTCCTGCTCACGTTATAGCTCTTTAATTATGTCATAATAGGTGATTCCAAAACTTTATAATATGTATATGACTTGTGAGATTAAGGGTAGCGTACTCGACAATTATTGACTATACAAGAAGTCCTCAATTACATAAATTACATTTGGCGCACAGTTTCCCAATTCGAATATTGGCTTTCCTTCCTGGTTCTTATCATAAATATATGATTCGTAAAAATTTTAAAACTCAATCGTTAACTTCAGAATTAATCCTATCTATAACAAAACAGTGATATTCCAGTTTGCATCGGGACAATTTTTGAATTGTTCGTAATTTACCTGTCAATCAACCAGAAGTTTTGGTAGTTGAATGACGTACGGTTCACCGCAGACAGACACACATATTCCCAAGTTCTACTCTTACTCCCAAAAAACATTTTTCACATCTGAAATTTAATGAACAAAATTCACAAAAAAATGTGATTTATAACTTAAGCAGACTTCGATATATTTGGGATATTAACTATGGAGAAATGGAAATATTCTATTGTAGATATAACCTATAGAATGTGTTTGGTAAATAAAACATTATTTGAATTATTAGGTGAAATCTGGTACATCGTTTACGATACATGCCAACATATAAATGTAGTATTAATTAAATCGTTGGAAATAACCTTTCAGTACTACCCACACCTTCGCGGACACTCTGGAACACTCTTTCCCATCATGGTTTCAAATAACTCCAATTATCTTTCGATTACCAACTTCCCAAGACTGCAGTGTCCAAGTAATTGGCTGGTCTTCAGCCCATTACCCTGATTGAGGTGTCGCATGACGCTGTTCTGGCCATAACGAGGTTGTATGGAGGACCCTAGAACCTACTGCAGGTCCTGTGGAGCAATCAGAGTTCCCCCACGTGTCCTCTTTGCGCATCAAAGCATAAACAACGTCCTTGTGTGGCTTGTTAGAGGGGACATCATTACAGCTCACTGTAATTGTGGCTAGTTGATTGTATTGATTGACTATTACCAAATATTCTTACAACAATATATAAAATTATGAGACAAATCACGTGATACAAACTTACCAAAGTACGCAACTCCACTTCATTATTAAAATTCAAAAGTTATAAAGTAAGAAATGTTCATATCAAATATAATTTTTATAATTATTAAATTTAGTAAGGGGGCTTTTAATCTTCGTGCAAATCTGTAAAGTTCCTGTTTCAAATTTGTAAGATATTACGAGTTCCATGAATGGCAATATTTCTAATTGGTATATATTTATACACTATAACTGTAGAGATGGAACATAGACGCAAGGCAACAAATGTTTCAAGTCAAAATACGTACTGGACGTAGTAAAAGAATCTTGGTCCGTTCATTATACCTAATATATATATATATATATATATATATATATATAATATGCGTCAGTAAATGGCATTGTCATGTTAATTAAAACAATTATTAAGAGAGGAAAGAGAGAGAGAGAAAGTAGGTAGCTTACCTGAGATTCTCAGATGGTAGGCACCTTGTAAGATGACGACCCTTATCTTTTAAGGATATCACGGGCAAGTCTAAATGGATCCAATGTTGGAGTGGGGGAGAAGGTGAGGCCTTTATCGAGGATTAACATTTCATCTTCATTTAAATTTTTTGAGGTCAGATTGAGGACACTCTGGTTTAAGGGTTTGGGTGTATATAAAGCTTCTGGATATATATAAAACTTGAAAGCTACTAGCAATATATATATATATAGCTTTCAAGCAATGGTTGTTCCTTGCTGACGACTATATTCCCTCTCCAACTTTCCCTTCTTTATCTCCTGTGCCAAGCTATACCTTCCTATCTTTAACTATTATTTTTTCGCACTCCAGAATATTAATTATTCTACGCATTGCTAAATTTGAATGATTTTCATGTCTCATATAACTAATTAGACATCTTATTGTTTCATTGGTCTGTTTCAATCCCGTAATTCAGTTCCATAGCCCTTTGATCACAGTTTCAATTGAAAGTATTTTTTTTTGTTGGGTATATTCATATTAATTAAG
The DNA here is from genome assembly GCA_034510155.1 of Eucriotettix oculatus. Lineage (NCBI taxonomy): Eukaryota > Metazoa > Arthropoda > Insecta > Orthoptera > Tetrigidae > Eucriotettix > Eucriotettix oculatus. The sequence continues at coordinate 91,404,471 of CM067376.1, forward strand.
TTATCAAGTTATCGGCGAGAAGATCGTAAAACAACTGTTAAGGAAAAAATGTATTTTATACTTTCAGAATTAATTATTGGAAAATACTCATTCCTAAATAGGACAATTAATGACTGGAACAATCTGGCTGCAGGAGTGTTTGGGGAACTTCCTCTAACAGAAAGAAAATTTAGATTTAATCTAAGTTTAGTGTAGTGTAGTGAAGTGATCAGTGCTGCGAAATATCTAAAAATATACTACAGTGAAATATATTCCCAGTCTTCTTTTTTTCAGGCAAAAACAATATTATTCTTTTTAAAAATTCATCTTCTAATAATATGATACCATATTTATTTATATTGAATATAATTATACCTTCAATTATAGGTCCTTACGACCAGATTATTAATTATTGTTTAAGTTCTATGTATCTGCCACCGGGCATCTGCCCATTTGTAGATTTAATAAGTACACACAAAAATCACATTCTATGGATGTTTTCAAAGTAATGTAAAATTAATGTCTGTGGTACGTAATAAAAGAGATACGACCTTACATGATAAACCTTAAAAAACAGTGAATTTATTAAAGAAGTTAGACACACTCTTCAACAAAAACTGATAATATTTTAAACAAGAGAGTATTATATATAAACCATTAAAGGAGCAAATAACTACAATAACACATTATAAAGCTAACTAAGAGTAATTTGGGTTATTTTTCGTAGTATCAGTTTCTGGATGATTTTTAATGTGTAACATTTCTAAGATCAATCTTTTACGAAAATGTATTTTAGACCTAGAACAACAAGCGTTGTGAAAATCAAAACAATGTTTGAAACCAATGCAATGTTCGGTAATCGGATTATGCTAAGATCAACAAATTTTAAAATTAGTATCATGTCCTTTTAATCTGATCTTCAAAGTTCTTTTTTTGGCTGATATAACATAAATTACAATTTGAACAGTCAATTTTGTATACTACATTAGTAACGGACAATTTATTTGTATAATCTTCGAGTCCTTTAATAGTACCTAAAATTGAAGATTTGGACTTAAAGATTTCAGAAGTATTTACCATTTAAACAAACAAGTCGCTTCCTTTGAAAGTGCATCACATAAAGGAAAAACATCGAAACTAAATTGTGCATCATCGCTAACGATATCACAATGGTTGTTACATGAATTAATTCAAAAAAATAAATTCGATAGGTTTGGCCAGTAAAATATTTTCAACAAAGTTAATGTTTTCAGGATGATTGGTAGAATCGGATAATAAATTAGCTTTGTCAACCGAGTTGTAAACAATAGTTCTCTTCTGAGCATTCGGGACTTTCAATTCTTTTGAACGTTTCGAAATTCTTTAACAAAAGGAAAGCACAAAGTGACTTTGCTTCATATCTTAGTTTGGCTTTCTAATGAATGGTGGCTTTGAACGCATATGCTCAAAATCACAGCTGCAGCGCTCCAGCGGCAAAATATTAAATTGGAACTTACTTTATAAAATACACACGAAACTCTCATATTTATGTCATATGTTTGAGTTTATTTCACAATCTTTATTATAAATGAATTTTTTTGTATATATGTAATCATGTACAATAGAAGAATCTACCATTTAAATACGTACGCGTATGTGAGTTACTGTAAGAAAAATATTCATTAATGGAATATAAACTGTATTTGCTAATAATCTACAATTGGGCGCAAGCCCGGTGGCAGATACATAATTAAATATACATAATTATAAACTAAAGAAAGATAAACATAAATGGCGAAGCTCAGTTACAACATCGAATAAAGGAACCAATCTGAATAGGTGAAAGACACACTCAACTAATTAAGAGATTTTTTCGTGTACGGAAAAACAGAGAATATTAAAGTAGTAAACAGTTCTTGAATTTGAACGTGCATCAATGTAAACCGTGTTTCATCCCGTGAAAAAGATTTTAATCAAAGACCATTATTATGCTTGAATAACAATTATTATTCTCATATATCTTATAATAAAATGTACAATATTGATTTATAATATTAATGAATAATTATTGTAGTATCCGTAATATTAGTTTTTGATTGACGATTCGATCCGTGTGAATTATCGTATTCTGCCCATTAATTAAATGATAATTATCAGTTATTTCTGAATATTTTTGAAAATACCAGCCACTTATGTTATTTCTTAAGTGTGTATGTGGGTTAAATAATTTTCTTTTTCCTTAAAATCCCATTGTTAATAAATAGATAAAATACCATGCTATTAAGGCATTCGTAAAATCACGCTAAGGTATGAAATATATGGAATAAATTTCCTGTCAGGAGTTATATATAATACCTGGCAACTCGTTCTTCCAAGAAATAAGATCCGTACTTTACATTACCTGCTAAATTATATTTCCAGTTCCTAATTCAATTTTGAGAACAATGCTTTCCTCTCCTCGAGTGTGGTTGCCTAGATATTGTTATACGAAATCCATTTTGATTAAATCTTTTGTGTAATCTAATTAAAGCCGATTGCTGTTCGCAGTGAGGCAGCACATGAGCCCTATTTCGATGAAAACGCTGACCTACGCCTTTTGTGTCCACTCATATTTGCCATAGTAAGGGTCAGAGTAAGACTAACTGTTATTTGAAACCTATTTCAATTATATGAATTGCGCACAGAAGCGCAATCTGTTTTTAATCGCAACCAAACGACGTTTTTATAAATTTTACATCTTATGAAAACTGTCACGTGTTCACCTGAGATTATAGGTCCTCAGGGAGCCGTAAACAAGAAAGGTAGGGAATCGTTGCCAGGATTTCGGTGCAGCAGAGTCTGGCCTTGACTTTGCTATTGAAGCTGGTTTGTAACGTGAAAAGGAAATGAGATCTCGAAGGATGTTAAAGATTCAAGGAACGATTAGGACGTTTTTTGGTAGTGAGTTCGCCTGAGTCTGATCAGGTAAGAATCGGAAGTATTTATCAGTTAAACACATCTATACAGTTTAGATATGTATATTATTACAGTCATTAATGTACACTGTAAGGAGGACGTAACCTACTGACAGGTTGAACGTGTTGGACTTGCCTGAAAAGCTGGAGTGCGGGGTTTTTAAAACGCGTGGGAGATGTCATTGCTCCGAAATATTGCTGGCAGCTGACATACACATTATGTCACCATTCCTGCGTCGCTGCTGGGTTTAACGACCTAAATTGTAGACGTCTTAAAGAATTCGTTAATACAAACAGGCAATTGACCTTCGCGATAACCACGACATACATTAAATATAACAATAGAATGAAGTAATAAAAACATTCAAATAGGTTATATATATAATAAATAATCGGACTCCATATTATATATATTTAAATTGCAAAAATTATTTTCATTCCGAATCTTCAATATTTCTTAGCAATTTTAATTGTAATTTTTATTGGCAGTGATTATATAAACTTCTTGTAGGCGTTAATAATCTTTATGATTAACATTGAAGTTCTTTAAGAATACAATATTTCTTTGCTTCATATTTCAGCATAATGCATTCATTGTTTTAATTAAAGGCTTTAAATTTCGTCCATCAAGTTTCCTATCCTAGGAAATTTTCTTTTGTCTGCAGCAACATATAGTGAATAATTGAAAACTTAATAGCAGACGCGTCTGGCTTTACACCGACGTGAAAGGATTTTTCTCCGAGTGCATGAAGCGCGTTTGACACCCTCTCGGGATTATAATCCTGTAAGAACTTGAGACGTTCACGACTTTTCGGTGGCATTTATCACTATAATCTTCACTTGTCTGCTGACTGGTGATTTATAAGATCAATTAACGTGTGTATAAAACTTAAATAAGATAATAATTAATGATCCCTATAACAATTTTAAAAAATTTAACATACAAAAATGTAGAAAGTTCAATAAACCCTTGTAATGCATGTCAATGTTAAAGCTAAACTGAAATATTATGAACAGTATGAATAGTACAAAACAGAGAATATAATTCAAAGATAATACTAAGGAAGACTATTTAATATACAACGATATACCGAATTAAACAAGTGTCTTTAAAGAAAATTAACTAGATTTAATATAATACATTTTAGAGAATAACCTACTACTGTCATGTACTTCTTTTTTAAAATAACAGTTCTGTCAAAATTAATCACTGTTAGTTTTGATAACCGCAAGAGTTTATCGAATCGTCTTCTATTTCTTGTTTCATATTGTTGTTGAAAAACAACTTTGGTGCCTTCTCTTGTTATTTTATATCGTAATTTTTAATATATGGACACAAAAATACCAGGTCATTAATTAAGCAATTGAACGGGACACTAAATATACAACCATTAAACGTCACATTGATTCTAAACGGGCTTTGTAAATAATATCTCTTCATGTCTGTAACCGCTGATGAAATATAAACGGATTATATAAATAGGGCTATTTGAATATAACCTCAAAGTACAAACATTTGAATTAACAGACAACGCTTCGAGATAGTGCTTTCAACTTCCCCGATGTAAATGTGATTTATGCCTTCCCCAAGCACCTCGCGGAAGATGGCTGCAGGAACGTATTAACTAATGACTACATATAGGTCAATTGTACTCAATATGGCCCATTCAGATTACAATAATTTATAGCCGTAACGTACGTTAATTAAGCAGATTAATAGCGCGCTTGGCATAACGACTGCTATAATGAGCTTTGCCATAATCAACTCGATCTTTCGGAAGTCTGCATCTTCATGAAACTTCTTTAACGAGAAGAATGCTAATTAATCAACCTACCAATCAGCTAAAGCAAAAGTCAACTTACGAAGCGACTCATTATTACTTCAGAAAGTCGTTCTTAAATTAAGTGACATAAAACAGGGCATTAAAACTTTGTATTTACGTTCTGTAACCGGCAGGACGTCAATTTATGCTCTGTTACATACTGGGAGGCCATAACCTAAAACACGTCTGCAAAGCACTCCGCAGTACAATTCAGATCATTAGTCCTCTCAAACCACAAATTGGCAGTTAGTTACATTCGGTGACTGATATTCGGGATATGCACATAAGCTGTACCGTCAGTATTATAATCTGAAACGCAAATTAAATTAGTGGTAACTGAATGTCTGCCAATTCTCATAGTTTATATTAAATGAAGCAAATGAAAATCATATTTCTGTTACGCGAGCAATCAAATAACGTTTCAATATCTTTTTTAAGAAATATTCCGAAGAAAATAGATTATTAAAAAAATGTTTAAATACTGACGCGTCCACAGCTTTGATGTGTAATCGTTATATTTTAACGTCTTAATGAGTTACGATGTACTTGTGTTGCGCAGATCCCACAAATAAATAGTATTCAGAAAATATTATTGTGTTCCCGACCGGGCAGCATGAATTGTATACAACGTTGCATCATCATCTCTTTCATCAACTGAAATCAAAGAAACCTGAAAGAGAAGCATAATTAAAGTAATATAATTTCTGATAGAGTTTTTGGAAATTATTACTACAAAATATTTAATATTTGGAAAGTTTTATTTGACTGTACGATTCAGAAATTTTTTAAATAAGCGAAATGGATACGACCTTTTTATAAACAGACCCTCACTAATAATAAACGTTTTAGAAATATTCATAAAGAAAATGTTACTTTGGCAACCAGTGAACGTCTGCCGATATCGACCGACGCCCTTAAAATCAAAATAGCCCTGGAAGGGGAATCAAAATGCAAGGATAAGAAATAAAAAACCAAACGCATTGCAGATGATATTGTAGTGTCACACTCAATTTCAACCGGATGGTATATTTTCTACAGCAACATTGACCACAACAAATATTAATTGCAAACCAACAGGACTATACTGACTTTGGAAAGGTCTACATGACCTCGGCTGCGACTGTTATACATTTTACCGCAATTAATAACAAAAGATCCTTTAATCTAATCTAAAAAAATTAATTTACAGTCGCTAATGACCGCAAGGTTCATGCGACCAAAAAATAAAAATTTTAAAATATTGGCTGTAAGATTAGTTTAGAAATATATGTTACATGTTGGTTATCCCATTTGGTGGCTCTTTCCTTTAATAGCGTAGGAAGGGATATAAATGGGGAAATTGCGAAGTCGTCGTTTGCTGTAGGTACGTAACAAACCCGACACCATGCCTCAGCCAGATTTGGGAGGCAGCTGGAACAACGGACAACTATTAAGTATGTTCAACATATGCGACCCCGCAACATACACCCGCTTAAACAAGCCAAGCTATCTGAGATTATGGGAACCTCAGCTTAAGGTATGGGACCAAAACTAGGAAAAGCTCTTCTTACACCTGGGCATTCTTCCTTTCATTGACTGTAAACTTATTATAATTATTATTATTTTACTTGTTATTTCATTGCTCAATTTATAGTGAGTTGGGCTGGTAGAGGGTTATGTCCACTCTCTAGTCAAATTATTTTAATGTTCCATTTATTTACTATTAGGCAGATTAATTTCAATTATTGTATTTCTTGTTTTATTTTATTTTACTATTTAATTAATTAACTAATGGTATATTTATTATAATAAGTAAATATTTTTTACATTAATAATTTGTCATTTTTATGTGATATTTGTTTGTACGTAAAGGGTGGATATAACATGATCGTATATACATATTTTCACCCAGGGGTTTTGTAGATCATTTTCCTTCTACGAATTGGTCAACCGTGGGAAATAGGTTGTATTGGATGAGATTGAATTTAACAAGTGATTTTGTTATGTTTTATTTGTATTATGTTCATTTGGTGGGTAGGTTTATTCGCGCTTTTCAGTTAGAATACTGTTATTTTGATTATTTTGTTCTCCGTCGTTTATTGTTTGAAGGTGAATAGAAGTTTGACAGTGTTTATAAATGGCAGGGAGTTTTATGTTACATTTCAGTATTCGAGTTATTATCGGGTGCTTTGTATCTATTAGCTTAGTTATATATTTTTTTCAATTATTTTGCAGGTGGAAGTTAAATCTGGAAAAAATTATTTTTTCTAAAATCTCTTATTGGAGTCGACTATGTTATGCAGTAGACAATTCTTATTGTGTGTCTTTTTAGTAGCTTCGTTTATTTTAACATAGATATTTTCTGCAGCTGAAAGATGCAGGTTGTCTAGGGTTTTCCCTGCATCTCTTTAGGTGAAACATCGCGGAGGATCCTAGTACACCCTTGGCTACCTTGCTCTACATTCCGCATCCCTCATTTTCAGTTCCCTTCCTATGTTATTAAAGGGGAGTTGCCTCTTTCAGGATCACCCTCATGTTGCCTGTTAACCCAAAGAAAATAAGGATGACTCTGATTAATGTTTTGTATGCTTTTATGTACATATCGGCTTGTAAGGCACACAGGAGTTTTTAAGAAGTTGAACCTTCATTTATATATATATAACTAATTCATTATCAGACCTAGATATTTGAAAGCTTTCGCCTCGGCGAGGGATTTATTTATAATTTGTAAGGAGTAGTGGTTCCTTTAGATGCTGAATTGTTTGTTCCCGATGATGAGAAATTGAATCTTTGTTGTATTTATTATAGCGTTGTACAGATTGCAGTAATTTATAAAGGCGTTGATACAAATTTGCTTTTCTTTAATGCAAGTTTCTGCACTCTAATGCTTGCGGTATCATCTGCAATTTGGGCTGTCTAAGACAGTGGACTCGTTCCAAAATATTCGTCGTTTCGATAATATGTCAGAAGGGCTAAAGAACATAGCGTTTCAGTACTCCCGCTTCTGGGGTAGAGACGTCGTATGATGCATCATTGATTGTCACGTAGCTCGTTCTGTTTTCAAGGCACGGTACCATGACTCGTGTGTAGTATTCGGATAGTCGTAGTATCTCAAGTTTATTTGTAAGACCTTCGTGAGAACTGTATAAAATTCCTTCTCGAGTAATACCAGGAAGGGATATCTTGTTATCGTTCAGTTTGTTTGTTAGGATATATATTGCTTTTGTGAGTTGGTATTCTGTGTTCACGTTCGGTATAAAGCTGTACTGTGAATTGCTAATAAGCTCATTTCTTTTTAGGTGGCTATGTATTGTAGCGCAGTAGGACCCCAACCCTAATTTTGTTCACATTCTTTATAATTTAAATGATCTAAATTAAGTAAGAATATTCTACTTCGGGGACAGGCAGGCAAGAGGTTGGAACTCACCGGCGCCAAGGTGCTTGGATGAAAACGTGTTAGGCTTGTTTTGTTCAAAATTTCCCCAGGACAACTTTCCTTCGCTAGCAAATAACTTCCCGTGTCTGACGGAGGACAAATAGATTGACGAACACACGTCACGTGCGTAGAGCTTTCCCTTGGAGAAGGGGAAAATAAGAGTTGCGGTGGGAGGTGAGAACACGAAAAGTTAGCAGAGTTGTTCAAGACGTTGAAAGGGCGAGGATGCAGAGAGGTGAAAATGGAAGGGAACTGGAATCCGAGGAAGTAGGAGAGAAGATAGAAGTGAACAATTAATAAGTTAGTGTTGATCAAGAGATGAAAGAGAGGGGAGTATTGTTGCTCTTGAGTTATAATGAAGAGCAAGCAAGAAAAGCCAGAACATTCGACTTGCTAGTAAGTCGAAAGAAAGTTGAAGGAACTGTGTATTGGAGTGTAGAAGGTGGAATACTGGTTTTTCCTCAATCACCGGCAGTACCAGGTCCAGAGCCTTTTTCCGTCGACCGAGGCCAAATCAACAACCTGACAAAGGAGACCGGAGAGTGAGGGAGGAAAATTCTACTATGCGAAAGTTTCGGAATTTATGAGAAACAGGTTCGTCACTAACGTGAAATCTGCATTTAAACCTTTGAAACATAAATATGTTAAAGATTTTCCACCTAATAGGATTAAAGCCAGTGTTTGCTGTATTAAAGCACTAAGTTTGATAGAAGCTCATCTGTTGTCTGCACCAAGGGCCATCTTGCTTTCCTTCATCAAGATTGTTATGATAACTTTTATTGTAATTGTTTAATCACGTCAGTTTTCTTAATGCCTAATAGGTAGTTAATTTTCGGCTTTAGGATTTAATCTTCAATATTTGAGGAATTTTCTAATTTCTGCATCATGCAGGAAATTGAAAGAACATCAAAAAAATATTATTCGCATCGAATAATATTTTTTGTATCAGTGAGATTGACACTGAGTTTCACCGACTTTGTTAATGTATAAATTCAACCCCTTTCGGCATAAGGGTATGAGAAGAGAACTATTACGGAAAAATAAAGCTTAAAGAATTGAGAATGCTGTCGATTCTTCGGTTCTGGAAGCCATTGAATTCATTTCTCATATACGTAGTATACCAGCCCCTAGGGGAGGGTGTCGAAGTTCCCGGTATAAGATAATATACGTGGAGAAATATGTACCAAACTTTGTCACGCGATTATTAGAAACAAACACTACTTTGGTGACACGTGTCGAATTCATCACATCTTGAGCAAGGGGTAATTACCGAATTAAATACTACAGCGAGCCAGTACAAATACATCGGGCAAGTACTCCATATAAATAAAAGTCACTATAAGTAATGCGCCTGTCTACTGCGAACCTGTTGGAACACACTGCGATTTATAAAGTAAGCCCTCATGTGTTCCTACAACAACCAACTGACTGTCGAAAAATTTTAGTGTTTAGAGTTCATCAACCAAAAGAAGATTTTTGTAGATCTTTTGAATAATTATCTTTTTTCCTTTTCCCCTTTCCGACATATAGAACTTACAACAGGCCAGAATATGACCTCACGCAGACTGTCAAACGAGACGATTAAATTAGTGTTAGCCAACATTTTATTTAAGTAATAATACTTTTTAATTAGTTAACAATATTGTAAAATGTTTTATAAGTCGAAGTGCAGATTGATTATATAAAGACCCGGATCGGACACTCAATTTTATTTTTCGTGGATATATATATATATATATATATATATAGTGTGTGTGTGTCTGTTAGTGTGTGTGCTTCTATATACATTAGTACACGGTAATCGAACCGATTATATGAGCCAAGTATCTTCTTCTTGTAAATAATATAATTTACTGTTCCTGTGAAATTTTGTGTACTTTTGTGCCGTATACAAATATAAACGCTGCTAAGAATTTTGACCAAATTTTGTACACTTGGTGCTTTCGATTCTTAAGCAATATTTTTTTTTTGACATACGAAGTTACTACCACCCCTGTGGTGGTGTAGAATACAAAAATTAAAACCTACTTAAACGGCAGATATTTCTATTTGAATAAATATTTATCGTGATTAGTGGGATTGATAATGTCTCTTCCGCGTGTTATTGGTACTGTACTTTTTTCAGGCTCTTTTAAAGTTAGTGTGCTCATTTAAGTTCCCAGGAAATTTCTTGACTCGATTAAGAGAATTCAGCTCTCATTAAGTAGGGTGCGTGAAACGGTAAATCAAAATTTTCACTCTCACTGTTTGTTTAATTACGCGTTGACAAAGAGATTACTTTCCAATAAATACAGTAGCAAGCTATTATTAGTTAATTCCAGGGCAACGTCGGCACCCAGCTAGCATCTAGTATAATACAATTCAATACAATATGCCAAGTGCTGTGTTGGAATTCGAATAAATAATTGTCCAATTTATAAACTGAAAATTTGAATGGTTTCGCGGTAAATACTCGTAGAATTAAGTAAAACGTCTCAGGTTTCCACCCGGGTTTGCTCCGTTACCAGAGGTATTTCGACTATTAAGTCCCTTCCGTTTTAGGCAAGAATGGCCGTAGGGAAGGAAATCCTCCGTTCCCCTATCAAAGTTATCTCCGGCCATCGGAAAGGCGTGGGAAAAGTATGCAGGATTTCAACAGTTTCCCCTACATCACAGTTAAAATAATTCCGGGTAGGATTATTACTACTAAAGCTAAACCTTGGGCAAGTTCCTATCCCTTCCCATCACCCTTAAAATTCCTACTTATGCTATAAATAAGGTTTTCCAATTGGGGCGGGTCGATGTTGGCAGTCTGTGGCGACCTTGCTATTTTGGTGGCGTCTGTATAATTATTATTTAGTCACTGATGCGGAGTTACATGATTCACGTCGAAATGTTAAAACTTTATTATCAACATGAACTTTCGTTAAAGCAAAACGTTTCGCGCGTAGCACCCATTTTATGACAGACAGCGGTGGCCCTTCAAAGTTGACTCTCCAACGTTGGTGACCACATTCGAGATGACTGGTTCGATAAACATTCAACAGACCCTCGAACGTCATACGAACTCCAGATCGGCCGAGAACCTCGCCGCGGTCCGTGAAAGTGATAGCTGGAGGACCCGAGGCAGTCAATTCCTCGCCTGCACAAGAATTCGGCCTTTCGCAGACTTCAAAATGAATTTTGCGTTGCAACTTGAGTTGACATTCATACAAGATGCAAATGTTCCAGGAGCTCAAAGTCAATGACAATAAACAACGTCGTGTGTTCGATTACTGGGCTTAGAAGCGTCTGGAAGAGGATTCCAACGTTGGCCAGAAAATCAACTTTAACGACAGTTTTGTTAACAAGCACGATTGCCGAATATGGGACGACGCCAAGGCACACGAGGTTCACCAGCTGGCAATGCTGTGGATTTTGGGCCAGCGAAGTCATTGGTCCGTACTTTTTTGAAAACGACGTTGGTGATGCTATCGCCGTCAACAACGGTATGTGCCACACAGCGGCCATTCTGCATGATCGATTTGAAGGTATGGGTACCTCTCGCATAGGTAACAAAAATTGGAGACCAAAATCGTTCGATTTGACTCCTTTCGACTTTTTCTTGTGGGTATTCTCGAAGTTTCAGTTCTATGTCAATAAGCCGTAATTGGCCAATGACATTAAAGTTAACATAACTCAAATTCAGCCAGATCTATGCGGCAGAGTCATTGAAAATTGGACCGTGATCCCTGAGAAGCCGCGGCGGACAGTTGAACTGTGTATAGACCCGCTTTCATTAGAAAACTCTTTATATATACTTTTCACGTTTTATAATAACACTGATATTATATATATGTATTAAAAATGTCTTGTAATGAACAAAATTTTTTAGAGAGAGACAAGAAATTTCCATGGTGGCAACTCCACCGAGGTTGAAAGTATCAGCTTTAATAAAAGGTTTTACGTCACCAACACACTACAACTATATTCAATGCTTGAAACCTGATAAATTCAACCGTATACTCGAAATTAAATTGTGTTTGTAATAATAGTTAACTGCAAACATTATTTCCATTTTCTGGCTAAAGTTTCATATTTCAAAACAGCTCTGTTTGATTATTTTTCAGCCACTGTGTGCCTGACTATCGCTATCCTTGCCTGCGCAACTTGTGGTGTCATATCTTCACTCCTTCTGGTGTTTGCAGTTTACACGGTGAGCCAAACATATTTTTTCCTCTTCGAAAAGACGTACGAGAATTCTGAAACCTATTTCAAAAGGAAGGGAAATTATTTCCAGTTGGTTTTTGACTTAATGAAATTTATGTTCAGACAAACATTAACATTTTAATGAATAAATAGTTAAATAAACAAGTGTAACCACCAAGAAGTCAGAACAATTTTAACACGAAATATACATTGTAAGTTTGACATTGACATCAATAAAATAGAAAAAACAGAGAAACATTAAGTTTCGTCTTTAATTTGAGGAAAACAAAGTAATAGTTGACAAACGTAAAATGTTAATATTTAATTTTAGTGATAAAAATTTCAACAATGTTGTTCAAGAAAGTAACCAGATTAATTAACCGTTTAGAACAGTCCCATTTTTATCAAAAATCAAAACATTAATCAGCTTTCGAACGTAAGTTATAATCATTCAAACAAAGGTAATGTATATTAAAAGTATCAGTAAATGACTTGTCAATGTCATAGACCCATCTCACATTACAACAGTAAATGAAATGGGACTGATTGAAATGGAATTTTAGGCTCGTTATTTCAGAATCATAGGCAGTCAGATTAATCACGATAAAATTATGTAATAAATTATATTTTAACATGTGTTAATTAACATAAAACTAAATTAAAATTTTATAAAGTGTCAAGATATTCAATTATAAGATTCCGAAAATATATTTCTTGATAAAAAAGATTTTTTAATCAAATTTAAATTGAATGTTCTGTCTCTTAAAACAATTTGTTACCCAATAATAATAAAACAAATGTTAAATGTTAAAAACAATAAATTTACATACACATCAAGCTTTTATTCAATTCCTAAGAAACTTTATTAGGTAAATGCTCAGGATTTTAAATTATTAAGTATGTATCACATTATTTTTCAAAACCTATACTGGTTGAAATTTATATATTTTTTATGTTATAATCTAAATGTGAAAATTTTGGTTTAACTATCATTGGTACAGGACAATTCTTAATTATATTTTGACCTCTATATTTTTTGTTGAAACTAATATGTAACTTCATACTTCAAAACTTAAAAACCCAAACAAATTTTTTGAAGAAGTCCAAATTTGAGGACGAAACGTTATGGTAATTGAATAAAATTTGATTCATTTGTGAACAGGTCGTTTTTAATTTCATTTCATACATTTTATTCGTTATTATTAGTACTAATGAAGTAAGAATAGAAATATTCTACATTTATTTAAATTTATTGGTTAACATCATCTGAACAATTGTGCAGTGCAGTAGGCAAAAGTTATATTCCTTGCATACAGTCACCAAACCCATGATATGGGGAAACTGCTCATTAGCAGACCTGGGCAAATGATTATGTTTTGCGATGGTAAATAGTAGGGATATTTGAATCTTGGTGCATGATGCGTCTTACATACCACTGTGCTTAAGTAAAAATTCTCAGTTGGATTCTTTTAATTTTTGATGGAGCAGCTGAAAATATTCCACAACCAATTTCCATGTACATAAGTAAATTTAATTTTATTTAGAGGCTTAAGCTGACTGATAACATAAATTTTAGTTACTTTACTTCTAAGGTATGTGGATCCCACGTTGATTATTCGTCGAGTCCCAAGTATGTACTTCTGTAGATGGGAGTATGTTTTCACCAAATAGGGTAATTTGAGAAGTTCTATTTGTCAGAAAGTTTAATAATTTTTTTTACTTCTGCAATGATAGCTTCACACGCCCCATTTTAGTTCGGTCTTCGACAAGATGCACGTACTCCTGCATTTTTGAGGCAGATCCACTATATGATCTCTTAACCAGGACTGCAACGTTGTCTGAAAACTGGGACAGCTTTACGTCAGCTGACACCGGGAAATCCGAAAAGCATATTAGGCATGATGCTCCCATGGGGGACACCAGTGTGAATCTGAGAAGTGACGGGAGTGATATTGCCACATGTATGTTCTTTTATTCTAAAATAACAATCCGGTAAATGGTCTTTTATTTTAGAAAGCAGGTTTTCATGCCACACTCCGTTCAAAAGCTTGATATGTGTCAAGGAATAGGTCTAAACACGTTTTACACGCTTCGCACATGTCATGAATTTCACTCACTGTGTATTTGTTGATGGCGTGAGTGAGTTCTACACTGAAGCTAAGTTGGTATCAGGGAGCATCAAATCGAGACGTGCTCAGAGATGAGGTGTCAGCAGATTCTCAAATATTTTAAGAAATATTGAAAGTAGGCTTATTGGCCTGTAACTACTTGGGCCATACCTCAGCCGAATTACGAGGTAGCATTTTGGGCAAGAGCTGTGTAATTTGGTAATATCCTCCAGACTTTCTTCTTGGTAATCTGTTTATGACGCAAAAGGTGACAACTGAAACGTTTTATTGAGTTTGTTAGTAATATTCTTTCCGAAGGTTGAGTTTGTTGATTTATTTTTTTGTCAACCTTACGTTAAAAAAATCCTCTCTTTCATTCATTCTTTTGTGTAGCTAAGTGAAGTTCAGATTTGATTGGAGGTATCTGGTAAAATATTTAGTTTTATCCACAGTGAAAATCACTGGATTCCAGAGAATTTATTCTATAGCTACTCTTCTTTATTCTCTCAGAGCATTTGGCAAGTCCCGGTTTCCTTAATAATTTTAATATCTCAGTATGCTGATTTTCTGTCTCAATTGCTTCATTAAAAGTTCTAGCATAATATAAGATTGAATCGCTGTCATCTCCAATTCCTTCACAAAGAATGCATTTTAAATAACGTACATTAATGTAATAGTTTACATTTACTATATCACGTTATGATATTGTTTTTAAATAACTATAATGGAATAAATCACGTCATTAATAGATACAACTGATATTCATTTATCCTGCGGATAAAGTGTCAGTTGAGTGACTGACTGAATTACAACAAAGTAATGTTTGTAACATGTGACGAAGTTCTAGTGTAGACAAAAAAATTATAACTTAAGGGTAATGTCTTAATGAATTATATACAGAGAAGTAAAGCGGTATTCAGAGAGAAAATGATTGCTTCAACGAAACTCAGCCAAGAGCCAATTCGGAAGACTAGAATGGAAAAATGTTAACCGGATCCGGGAATGGAGCTTATCAGACGGTTGTATCAGAATATTAAATTTAATATTGTTCACACTGGAAAAATTAATAGTTAAAAGCTTCCAGTTCTAATAAAACTTGGAAATGGGCTGGATTTCAACTTCATTCGTCTGGATTTTAACAGTCTATTTTGACGCAATGACTACAACAGGTGAACCCAGATGGCCTCAATCATCTCTACGGAAGTAATTAGAAATAATCAAGAGGAATCTATTGCACATGATGGCCAAACCACCATGACTCAAACCAACTATAAAGTGACCTCGACATACAAATAAGAAACTTTGAATCATGTTGGCGTCAAGAGATGCGTGCTCATGCATAGGAATTAGATGGCCACTGTAGGGGCACAACACAAACATTCATTACTCAGTACCTATGAACTTCTCTATTTGCGTGTTTCTGGACGCGACAGAAGAGCAGATGATCACCAAACATAAAATAACCAACTAATTAAACAATTTTGTGTTCCATTTTCAATTTTCCAGATAGTTTGTGTAGTGAAAAACATGAACTAAAACCTTTTGCTCATAAGCATTTGAAAGTGACGCTTGTCATTACAGATTATGAAATATAGTCTTAAGTGGTGTTGACCACTTAGTGTTAGAAAATTGGTTGTTTAAGTTACTAGTTCGAGTGATGTGAAGCCTTTAGTTACATGCGTACGAATGAAATTCAAATGTATAATTATCAAAATGGAAATGAAACACGATGACCAGCCATATTGTCATGGAAACACATTCAGAACTGTAAAAAGTAACAATTAAGTAGTTCTAATCTAAGTTAGTGGGAATGCTCAACTGAAGCCCAGTAAAGCATATAGTTAATTTTAGAAGAAAGACAAGAATGGAAAAATGTCAACCCGACTAGGGAATCGAACCCAGGATCTTGAGATATCCAGCCACATGCGCTATCATCTGAGCTAATCTGAGTCGACGTCTTAGGACCGACTTAACACCTCTCCATTTCGTAAAACCACTATTACTAATATTTTTAAATATATAGTACATGCAACCATGTCATAAATGTTACATACTGACTGCGAAAAAAGATTTCTTGTCATGAAAGTGAGAATAATGTGCGCTTTGCATGTTTGTTTCAATTGGAACATAAATTTGGAGTAGAGACTTTCCATGTCAGATAATCAATTTAACATTTTTGACAACACCACTTTCATGAAATTTTGTATGAAGGACACATATGATAAAGTAAGTAATTATTTCAATTCTCTTATTTTTATTTTTAAAAATTTCTTAAATACAAACGTATTGCAAACCTAATTTTAGTAAAAACTCACGGACCTAATTACAAATTGCCATAACTTTTCCCTTATTCCAACAATATCGTGCACAGCTTTCTTACATTACATATTTCAAGGTAATTAATTGTAAACTTTGACCTTGAAAATCTTTTATATAATTAACTCAACCAATAATATGTAAGCGTTAAACTTTAATTAATTTCTTAACACAAAGCTGAATGCTTTGCGAGAGATATTTACTATTCACCTAATAAATTGATTACCTAATACATGATTAGTTCTCGATCTCGCCCTTAAAGAAGAGCACTACTCAAATAACTGAGTTTTAGTGTGCTAGCGACAGTGAAAACATCCGTACTCGAAGGACGTTTAATTGCACGAGCACCTGAAAATTAAAAAAGAAATGCACGATATAGTTTTGGAATATCGTCATAGGATGGTGTGTGAACGCTGCACGGATATCATAGGATCATGTCGGTTGCATATTACGCGAAGAATTGCTCATGAAAACTAGTTGCACAAGAAGTTTTTCATGTTGTATTAATATTTAAGCCGATTTCACTGAAAAGATAAATTATCAGTTTCACTATCTTCCTCGTAATATTTCAGACCTTGCTGTTATTTGATCAAAGAGTAGATAGCTGACATCCCTTTGAAAAAAATAAAATTATTTTTAATTAATAAGGGTTGAGCATATTTGTTAGAAATCCGAAGATTAAGTTTAAGAGTTTGTTATTCATGATCAATACATATATAGACAAGAATCTTTTGTTTCAGGATAGACCGGCGTTGCTCTTTCCTTGGATAGTTACTATGGCGGCCACTCTCATCGTCGACGTCATCCACATAGTTACCACCATGGCCATTGGAGCGGTAAGTTTACAGCTTGACTCCGTTACAACTGTTAAATGTCGTATTAACAAAGCCATAAAAATATTTTCAAGATTCCCACAACTACGCTACTTTTGGGATACTAGACTTTTCACTATGGGCAGAACCCAATGGCAACACAGCCTACATATATACCATAATTACAATTGCTACAATTAATAACAGCATTAATTCAATCCTAATTAAAATTCCTAGTTTTTTATCTTATAATTATGATATTATTACCGGACAATTCACTGCCCTTGGAACTTCTGTTTCGTTTCGCTTCACAGTACATTAATTACTTTAAAACTTAAGGCACTGTTACCGAACCTTCCAGTGCAACGTCATACCTGAGCCTTCTCATCTCCCTAAGAAACATATACATATTTTTAAATTTCAAAAATTTGTATTATTCATTAAATGAGGTCAAATAAATCAGGTTCGAAGAAGCTACCAATTGAACATTATTGAGAAAACGTAAATAGATTTTCTAAATATATAATAGACAACTATAATTAGAGAACAAAATAGTTTACATGAAAGATACTTCTAGTATATTTTAAGCTTTAGGAATTATTATTTGATTGTGGAATAACTTCTAAATAAGAAGACTGATGGCAGTTATTTGGCGTGAGTGGTTGATCTTAGGTCAACTAATCATAATGGGTTGAAAAGCGACGTTGCCCAAAATGTGTACCGCAAAGGTTATGATATTTGAAGAAGAATAACATTGCTTTTCTATGTAACAACAATGTCTCGGTCCACGCGGACAATCCAGGTGAATATCAATTTAAAACGAACTATAGTCTACATAATTTATTGGGACCATTGTGCTTAAAGTAGGGGGATTGTATTTTCGACTCAAATTTAGTCAACATCAGTCTCAAGTTTCCCCTACTCGTATATGGCCACAGTGTTGCGTACGAGCCTCAGCAATCGTCAAATAAAGTTAGTACTATTCCTTAATTATGTATAGTAAACAATACTCTCCGAGTAAATAGAAGTTTATATTAGTCCAAATGAAGTGAAAAAAGTCGCTTCCAGTTTACGCTCAGCCAAATACCATGACACTTAATTTAGGAAATCAGAATTGAAAAATACCGACCAAACCACGAATCAAACCTAGAGCCTTCCGCTTTCCTGGCAAATGATCTAACCACTGGGCTAGTCCTAGTCAATGCCAATGCCGAAGAGATATTCCTTGTATGCCTACAGATTAGTTTCACCTACAGAGGGTTAGAGCATCCAACTCGGAAAGTTGAAAGTCCTGTATTTGATTCCTGGTCCGGTCGAAAATTTTCCATTCTGAATTTATAAATTAGTTCAAGATATTCATGGAGACTTTTGTGGCCCGCGGTTAATGTGCTTCGTTTGATCTACGTACTGTTTCTTGTACTAATCTGAATAAAGCCCATTTTTTTGAAGCTAAAATTAAATTTTTACTTGCAAAGACGTCGAACGTTACAACGCTTAACAAAAGCTTATTTAAAATTGTGTTACCAAGCATTATTTTTACTTCTGATAGTAATCGTTTTAGTGGGGGGAAGTGTGCTCGTAGTTTTTTCCTTCGGAAAGTGAGCCCGTTTTATGCGAAGATATTAAGTCGTTAACAATAAAACTTCAACAGCTGATTATGTATTCACAGAGTATATTATTAATAATTTTGAAATCTACCAAAGAAATATTTCAAGAAAAACTCATACTTCAAATTAGACGGAAATTTGTACGTTTTTTTATAAAGTGTTAAGATTAATTAAATACGGTTAACTGTGAGTTATGTTATATAACGATGTGGGTGTAATGACAAACTGATTAAGGCTACCTCCAAGTCGGGAGCAGAAAGTCAACCTAAACAATTCTAGAATTGGTGATGATAAGGCGACTTGAGACTGGTAAATTGGAGTAAAAATTTGCTGTGTGGCAGCTGATGGCAGTGGCTTGAGATGTACACGTATGTTTGGCAGTCAGCCGTGGTGGCTAGAGAAGTGCACGCACGTGAGTTTTGGCAGTTGATAATTTGGCAAGCGCACGTGGTTTTTCGAGCAGTCTGGTACAGCCTGAAAGAGGCGATCTTTATTTTTATCAGTCAATAGGAGGCCAAAATTCATATGCAGCCGAGATAGGCTGATGAGAATGCTTGCAGAGAATCAATCCTGACACCAGATTCGAGTCCATATGATGATGCCAACAATATCCCCCCTCCAAATACGTTTGATTTTCAGCAGCCAAGTTTTATTTTCATTCCTGGTACCGGCTGCCATCTCTATGGTATAACAAATTTGCATGTATTTACCTCTGTGTACCAATTTTAAATTCTTAATTGATATTTTTTTCTATTAAATTCTTACTAATTCAGTTAATTGGTAACTTGTAGAATCACTGTCAGTGTTTTCGAATGGTTGAAGTGATGAACAGAAAAGTTTGTGAAGTATTGTAATACATTACGTCTTTTTATGTTTTGGTAGTTTATCTTACACATTTCATGTAAAACGACACGAAGAAAGAAAAATTGTAAAAGATTTGGGTTGTGATTAATGAAAATAATATATATTAAGAATGAATTCTCTTATAAAAATATATAGAATGTTATTAAAAATAACCATTGCTGTCGATTTCGATCGCAGGGGTAACGTTAGACGTCTTCGCAAGTAAAAATTTTTAATTTAGTTTCGAAATAATGGGCTTTGTATTCAGATTAATAGAAAAAACAGTGCGTAGATCAAAAGAAACACATTAAGCGCACGCCGCAACAGTCTCCATGAATATTCATGTCCTCTTTCACTGCCAACGAGCCGGAGGAAATTTTTCGATAACTTTCTCAATCCAAGGACAGTTATCACCTCATTCGTTGTTATGTATTTTTACGCGATTAACCGAACAAAGAAGCGAAATTCTTCTTCAGACTCTTAATACTTTTCAATGGAATAGAAATTACTTAACGAAAACAATCATTTCCTCTATTATCATATTACTAAGTAATTTCTCATTCATGCAGAATTCTTGTATTGATCCCATTAATGTGTTTTTATATTAATATATTTCTCTTTACTTGATTCCCTAGAAGAGAACCAGTGGATTCTGTAAATAAATCTGAATGTGAACTGCTTTTAGATTTCATCAGAAATCAATAATTGTTATTATATACACAGGACTGTATGATTAACTTTAGTGCTTCGAAATATATTTATAATATACAGAATACACATTTTCAAGGGTTTTAAGAAGCTGAATTGCAACTATTCCAATGAATACACGTAGAGCAACATCTACAATCAAACGACGCTTTTCAATCATATTTAGACGAGGTATTTAACTTGTTGGAAAAGAAAATGAAAAGAAATGCATAAAAAAGTAAGACTATTAGGTTTACAAAACATACAAATTGTGTGGGAGTAAATTACCATCTGGGGTTGGCGAATTAACAGATGTCTCCAATTGATGTAAATACTTGGACGTAAGGCTTATTAATTATTTATCATGGGGTAAACAGGTAAATTCAGAAAATCTCCAGGACTAAGGCCCTTGCGCATAGAACTTAATGGGATTCATTCTAGAGTACGGGGCAGCCATCTTGTAGCACATTCAGGCACAGGACAAAATTCAGAAAAGGCATTAAAATTATCTTGTAGACTTGGAGATAATGGAGTATAAGGAAACGAGCTAGACGTTGTGCATTATTCAGAGCACACAATAACGAACCGGCCTGGTGGAATATGGACGGTTTTCTTTTACCTCACAATTACTTTTCTAAAAGAGTACAACATTAGGACAAAGAAACAGAGAGCTGATATAGGAAAATTTTCATTTCTAAATAGAACACTTCGGGGATGGAATAGTGTACCTGCTGACATGCTACTTACAGACCTACCCAAAGAGTTTGAAACCATTAAAAAAAAGAACTATTCATGATACGAGATTAATATAACAGTAGTAATAGGGTTAGTATTAAGAAAATTCAGTATAGCGAAGTGGAAAATAAAGTAATATTTTAAAAAAAGGTACGGTCTTTTATATATTAAATATAATATAGTAATTACAGTGTAGTGAAATGCAAGGAACAAGATGCTGAGAATTGTAGGACACCATAACTAATTTTAATAAATCTAATTTAATTAGGATAATGGAGCGGTATGTTTCTTGTTTATTTCTATCTTATTTACTTTTCTCTTTTGGCCTATTTTCTTTTATAACTTTTGTGTTTTAATTTGTGAATTCATTAATTTTATGTATTTTAAGCATTGCCACATGGCCCGTGCCCGTTGCAGTGAAAATAAATAAATCAATCAATCAATCCATATCCTGACATGTAGCATTTTGATCACACTGTGCATTTACCTATAATTACACAAACAAGCGCGTCGTAGCTATCCATATTTGCGCGAGAAAGAGCTACTACACATGATTGAGGCAATTAAGAGAACAATTGACGTGACACCAAGAGAACAATGGCATCAGTTTCCCATTCT
Source organism: Eucriotettix oculatus (assembly GCA_034510155.1). Classification (NCBI taxonomy): domain Eukaryota; kingdom Metazoa; phylum Arthropoda; class Insecta; order Orthoptera; family Tetrigidae; genus Eucriotettix; species Eucriotettix oculatus. Next base: position 91,426,514 of record CM067376.1, read on the forward strand.
TCGTGTCATCACGTATTACTAACATAGACGCTGACAATTTTGCCAATTATGTTTTGTGTTTCAGTTTCTCATGATTGTATTGAAAATAAATTATAAACACAATTCATAGCACGTGTCCAATATCTTTATTCGTTTTATATGACGCAATATAAATCTGTTACTAACAATCTCTTTTTTTGGCAATTGTGAATGTAAAAGCCATTTAGCTACTTAAGTGCCTATTTGTATTATATACTACTTGTATCAACCAACTGACTTTTTCGAGTATTTTATTTAATTCCCTCAATTTTTCCATGGCATTCAAAATGTCCAATCATGTCTTTTAGTTTAATAAAATTGTTCTCCAATTCAAAACACCTTTCTCAAGAATACGGAATTTAACATCCCGCAAATTATTTTTAAAACCACTAATAACATTGAGTGAGACACTGCGAATCTGAGGGACTCGTCAACTACTTACTCGACGCCAATATTGATGTTTTCGTATATTGCAAACCTGCAACCACATTTGGGTGTAGTACAGCGGTCTACAGTGCTTGTTCCTGGACCGTAATTGGCTCGTGTAACACGTTTCATTGCAATTCCCCCTCCCCCTGCACTAATTAATGATTTAATAAAATTAAGTGTAATAGAGTTCTATTATTATTGTATTCGTAAAAAGGCACATTTTGGGCAAATGGCCCATCGGGATATGGACTTGTCAAGGAAACGTCGGGAAAACGTGCATCGGACCAAGTGCCTGTCGGTATTTTATACTAGGCACCTGATATGTGTTTTGTAAGCGGGAAAAATTTATTTTTTTGTAAATTAAATCGCCTTGCTCATGGAGCAAATTACTTTCATTTTGTTTAACAGCAAAAACTGATAAATTATGTTTAAAAACTTCTGTAGAGCAACTAAAAATGTATCATGATTATTATGTAGCGTCACTTTAAGATTGCGTTCACCCAGAAATTTTACGGCAACTTCGTAGATAAAAACTATTCTAAATATATTAACCATTGGAAAAAATGTGTATTAGTCAGGATTTGTCACGAATCAAAGACCTCACTAATAGAGATGAAAAGTACACCGTGAGATAGATTTCACTTGCTGCTATTTGTATGCATATGAACTTGAACCTGTCGGGCAAACAACAACAAGGGAAATTCGCCATGATCTCCATTTTTGCTGAGCATTGTATGTTGTAGTAGTCAGTCTTAACGAACGGAAGACATTCTTGAAAAATTGTTTGCCTTTCAATATCTATCTTTGAACGCCTTTTGTTTTACCTTATTTACGTTATGTTTTTAACTGTTTTTACCCTACATATGTTATTGCAAACATTGATAGATGGAGCACGTTCCATTGCAGATGAAGACAATTTGGCCTCTGAAATTGTATATTTGCGGCAAACGTTAACCAATAATGAATACTCGGTAATGGAAATTAACAAGGCCCTAAACAGAAAGACGAAGGGAGGCATTAATTATCAACTATATCACTGGCATACGCAGGACAAATATAGTCTAAAATTAGCATAATATTGACCAAACATAGCATAAAGACTTTTTTTTTCGTCCACAAAATAAAATAGAACAGATTCTTGGTTGGGTAAACGACGGCATTGACTTTTTTTGTTTTTTTTTATATGGCCCATAGGTCCCAAGCGCGGTTCCCCGAGAAAACATGCACCGACCACATGGAGGTCTATCACTTACTACAACAAGCGTGGTCAGTAAAATTCGTTTAGACAATCATGAGGTGTCGGGTTGGAAGAGGAGGTGCTTGTGGCGTTTGTGTTTAGTGTCGCGGGTGCCCAGACGTTTTCTGATAGTAATATGTGAGACTTGTGTCTTGCTGTACAGACGTACAGCATGTTCTCTGATAACGTCCATTACGGACAGAATATGCTATTCCCGGTGGACGTCTTTAGTGCGTGCCCTCCAAGGTGCCTTGGCGATGATTTTAAGGACCTTGCTTTGCAGAAACTGGAGGTTACGTAGGTGGGTCTTGGCTCCAAAGCCCCCGACTGATCCTGCATGCGTCATAATTGAGGGCGCGAGCAGTGGAAGTGTTTATTGCGATTGTTCTGTTAGGCATAGGGTATAGCTGTATAAGTCTGAAGTTTGCTTTTCTAATTGTGTTCGCGCTATGGAGTTTCCATGTTAGGGCCGGATCCTGTGAAACTCCTTGGTACGTAAGTGACACGAGGACTGAAATTTCGGCCAAAATCTGAAAAAAAATCTATTTTCTAATATTTTCATAGTAATACGCCAGTAAATTTAGTAAACTGAAAAAAGAAGCTCCCAAACAAAATAAGGAAGGTGTAACATATGCAGCAGCATAATTTTAATTAATATTTTTGATTCTAAATTAATAAAGTATTAATTTATTTTTCATAAAAATGTGGTTTTCTCAGCTTGATGATTTCTGGTACCAAAAGCCTTCTAAGCGTCACAAATATTAAGATATTATCTTCATTATTTTTGTATATAATCTACATGCTAATACCTTCAAATACAAGTATTAGTTTTCTAATTGTCCAAGTAGTTTAGGTGAAAAAAATTCAATGAGCTATAAAGTGCCAATTTTTAAGTAACAGTATGAAGCTCTTAGTAAAAAATTATTTGCTCCCCACAGTTTTAATCAATTTCAAAAGTAATACTGGCAATTGATAAAAATGGTCAGACCTACATATTAATGTAAAAACAGTAAAATATATTCAAGTACGTAACGCAGGGAAAATTTTCAGAACTGCCAAATTTTGAAAATATCTCAACAAAAAGAAGTTTATAAAAACAAAATTTTGTATACTGCTACACATGTGTGTTGGTAACACATAGTTAAAAATTTACCTGAGTATTAATTCATTTACAGCAGTTTCAAATTTCAGTCCCTGTGTTCCTTAACCGGTCTCGGAATTGAATCGGGCGATTGTAGAGTATGTGTGAGTGGACGACAGTGTTTGTGTAGGCGTGCGTGTCGTGCCCTACGTGTTGGTAACTTTAATTCGCCATAGTGTTTACCATGGTTCGAGTGCATTGAGTGCGCGGACATTGGCTTGAAAACTGCCGACAGTAAATTGGACAAACCTTGAGGGCTTTTGGGCAACGTTGCACTGATCACCAAAGATCGCTTAAAATTAAGCTGACCAAACTGCTGTTGCTGAGCATGTTTTGACAATGGCGCATAAGATGCGTTTTTCTGCAACTATTATATTAAAACACGCACATAAATGGCGTAATATGGTGATATGGAAGCCATTGAGATTAACACGCGCAATAATCTCATAAATAGAGACTATGAATACCATATTAGTAATTCTTGCGATTTAATTATCTCTAAAATATGCGATAAACAAGTGCAATTGACGTTCCTCAGTTGACGCACAAGGACTAATCAGTTCGCAGCACATGACATATTGCCTGATGATGGGCAGAGAAAGTCCGCGGAAACGTTGAATGATTATATAAACCTGGTCCGGTTGGTTAACAGTGTAGATTTTACCCGTAATAATTAATTGACTTAAATCAATGCACTTAAACACTAATCCAAGATAATGCAGAGCTCACATGAGTTTCAAGTATCTGGATACGAAATTAAAGTATATCAAGGCCGTGTACCTAAAATTTCAATATGTCCTCACTAATGCATGAGACGCTCGAACGAAAAGAAAAATAAATTGTTTCCTAAGGTTAAAATCGGCAGGCTGGAAGAACTTCCAAAGGAACTGAACGCAGCTACAGACCCCAATGCTGTAGGACGCAGCTCAAAACAGACCCAACAAACACAACACAGCTCGTTCAGACTCGAGTGGCCTCCAAAACAATACTGTCCAGTGGCTGTCCTGAGCAACCGTCCTGGCGTCAAGATATCCCTTTTTTATTTCATATAACAACTTTTATCATAAGATTTTTAGTTGGTACAATAATTGTTTCAGTATATAAAAGATTAAAATAATGTGATTACAAGGTTATAAAAGTATATATAATTAACATGTAGACATGGAGACATCCATTGATTATCCTACTTTAGTAGATGGGTTAGGTTTTTTTTATTGTGTACTGAGAGGCATACGACATGGATGGGGTAAGGGTTAACAGGTGGTGAACTGGTTATTGGAGAATATATGAGGATGTGGTCTGCTGGCATGATAGTAAGGTAGGCTAAGATGTGCCTGAATTTTCAGAGGGAAGGATGAGGTCGATTGCGAGTTTTATTTCCAGCCGAGGGAAGCGTAGAGGTGGGGGAGGATTGTCATGGAATTGCTGGATCGTGGGATTTGGGTGGCTGAGGGTCCTTTCAATTAGGGTGGTTATGGATTTGGTGATTACGGAGTTTACTTTGGGAAGTTTGATGTTATAGTGGATGACGGAATTTCTAAGGTACCAGGGAGAATTTGTAATGGTGCGTAGAATTATGGCTTTCCCTATATCCGAAAAAAATACCTAACTTTACCAAAACAAGTGGAGTAAAAATCGTTAATGGAAAGAGAGAATTCTAAAGAATTTCTGACAGAATATGGTGAAGAGATTTGAGAACGTAATAAAGATATGTTGCTATAAAATGGCAAGGTTCTCCTCTACAGCTGACTATTGGACGATGCGTAATATTCCGTTTGTGATGTTTTTGAAGCCCGTATATGTGTGGTGGTTTGCTAGTATGAGGGGTTAATTTACTTTTTAACGGTTCAGAAATTACTTCGGAATGGGTTTTCAAAAGGCAATGGAATATCGGCAGAAAGTGAATAATGATTATGTATTCCTACGCTGGCAGCAACTTTATTGCAACAGACATCGATTTCATATACACTGGAAATTGTGTATGTTGATAGTATGTTGTTTCTGTTACAAAATTATTATTCTAATATTTCATAAAAATCTATCTGTGCAAAGAATTTTAATACGCAACCGTAAAAATAAGACAATTTTTTTTAAATATTATGTCTAAATATCCAACGATTTAACAGAGAAGAACCCGTGATCTTTTGTGTTGTTTGTTTTCAAAATGTCTTTCATATTAATTTCCCGTTTAATACAACATGAAATTTACGATTTTTTTACTATGATTGCACGCATTCAAGCTATAGTCATTAAATTTCTGCCTTGAGCATATTTTAAAGATTAACTTCATTACTGAAACATGTGCCATAGTTTTCGGAATAATGTTTGTATTTGACAACCCGCACCAGCACGAACTATTTTTTTTTCTGTTAAGTTAGTGGAGCGTCAGAGTATCACGTTCGGTAAACAGGCGTGTTTCGATGCCTTCGCAGCAGCTCCTGCGCTCGACAGATAATCAGCTGGCAATCAGCACTACGGATTGTCTGTGGAACTGGAACTCATATATATGCTAATTACTGGCATCTGCAATACCTACCTCGAACTATACGGTCGGTATTAAAAATGGAATAATAAATTTCTATACGAATTTCATAACTTCTAATAGCATTTTCGATTTGAACATCATTTAAATTCTTTCTTATTTGCATTTCCAGAACTTTCTTGATTCTCCTATTGACCAAGAACTACGAATAAGTTGCTTTACATAGCCGTAATGATTTATATTTTCTAAGGATACCGCGACGATTCAGATATAATTTCGATATATTTTCTTAAAAGGCTTCAAAGGTTTCTATTCTTTTCCTTTCCCCAACTCATATCATCCACGTTTCGCATCCATATAACGCCACACTCCATACGAACATTTTTAGCAGCGATTTCCTAATATTCACACTTATATTACCAGTAAGTAAATTCCTCTTTTTCCCGAAAGCCTTCCTTGCTGTGCTATCCTACTCTTTATGTCTACTATGGTTAATATTAAACCAATTAAATATTTCGATACAATAAATATTCATTCGGTTGGGAAGATTAAACACTCACCAGAATTGTTGGACTGTCGCAGCCTTTGAATCTATTTTGAGAAAATGGACGGATACCATTCCATAGTTTTTTAAATGTCTCTTAAAGCAGACAAATTTGAAGTGAAAAGAGCGTTGATTTTTGAAGACTTGAATATTTTTCAATTTGATCAGATCTAACTAATTTTTATTTTATATAATATATTAATATTCTATAATATTCTGTGATAATATTATTTCGCTAGAAGAAACGATGTTCAAGAACTGATCATAATCATTCAACTGAAAATTGAACTCACCTAATTCTTTTTAATACGTTTAAAGTGGATTATCCCAGTATTTCGGCTACAATTCTTCCGGGCGTGCATGAAAAAGAGAACATTTTAATACTTGCTTAAGCAAAATGTAACACAAGCAAGCGATGTTTTTGCGTAAGTATGATGCTTCGAAAGTCGTTGTCTTAGAAACGTAATTTCAATGGCCGACGCTATTCATTGTTACAGAAAATAATCCTAGAAAGACTTTTTAAGTTCCTTTCTCACGGAAATAAATAAAATTATTTGAATATTTTCAGTTATATGTACAATTTGGCATGCAAATAAACATTTACGAATACCAAACCATTGTTAAATTGTGTATGTTAGAAATAAATTCGAGCACTTCCAAAGATAACAGCCGTAATGTAATTTTGTTAGATATGTTTCATTAATTTATATATGTATCCAAAATAAGCGGAGTGTCTCTCTTATATTTCAATCAACAGAAACCAGCGAACCGTTCCTACGCCCTGCTCACAATTGGACTTTTCTCTGTCAATGATTTCTGCCTATTTGTTAATACTGATATCTAAAATCATATTGTTATGATTGAATTGTCCCTTTATTTTATATCATTAATGGGAAATTTATAGTTTTAATTTTTCAAACTAGTCTATATTTGAAACAGTTTTTTTTAATTCGCGTAACGAACGTCTAATTAAAGCAGATAGATTGTAAATTCCTCTCATTTACCAGAACTGTGTGCATCAAGCTTTTCCAGTTGAGCGCCAATTGTAATTTACTCCATACTAGTATTACTCAATGACCCCACGCAGGTCGCAAAATGGGAACCTTTCCTCACTAAATGTGTAACAATAGATCGCTTTACAGTGGGGTTGGCAGAGAAAGATTTTCCAAAAATTACTTACCTTCTTTGCGATTAAATATGGTTTATTTATTTGAAATTTTAGTTACTCTATTTGTAATTTTCAACGCCATTCGCTTACTTAAGCTTAATTTGTAACTGAACTTTATATTCATTGGAAGTATTGAAATATGTTCCATAATAAATATTGATGTATGGCCAAATTCCCTACTAACAAACGTGCACGCACCACAGAAATTACGCTGCATTGTTCTGCAAATACTATACAACGTGACCACAGCTCGTGCACATGACGCTCAATAAAGAAATCCACAGCTTTGGATAATATAAATAAAATCAAAAACTTCACTTTGTTTTTTATCCTACAATATCTAATTTATCGTTAATTATGGTTTTGTTAAGGTGAATAATTTGATGTTAAACACTCTGTTGCAGTCACAATAAATAATTGAGAACACAGGAACATGAACTTACACAAATATAATATTTGTTCTTCAATTTGTAATATTTGTAGAAATTAGATTTATTTTGTTTCCATTAGTCCTCGGTTTAGCAAATAGGATACAACTAACATTACGTCAAGTAACAAATAATTATAAGACCAAAATAAAATAACATAATTAGTTACAAAAATCTTTAAATCCCATAACTAGAATAAACAATATACTGTATAAAATCATTGGAAGCACGACACGTCAAATACAGAGCGCAACACAAATTGAAAGACACAAACGCACGCATAAACAATCAAGATGTCACTTCTTGGAACTATACAACGAGAAATCTGACCTTCCGTAATAGTTCCAGGCAATACATGAAACAGACAAACACTAGAGCGGAAAAGATTATACATGTAATTGGAAATTTTACAAAGCAACACTTTTGTAGGAACATTAATTTCAACTATTAGGGGAACGAGTGAAATGCGCCATTTAATAGAATATTTTTACATTGACAGGACTTTTTCAATTACAATTGTTCTTAACCTCTGGAGGAAGGCTTTTATGGAAAGTTATCCCGGTAAATTATCCTGGTAAAGAGCAAGGCGATGCTTATCCGACCTTAGAGCTGAGTGATTTCTTGTCACTTTTTCATGAAATTTGCCATTCACTTGAAACAAAAATTGCAATATTTTAAGTGCATAGTAATTTTGATTTAGCTTTTATTGCGAATTTGGTTGCAATACTCCACTCAATGTTAGTAATGTACGCATTGTTTGAAAAATGTCCAAATTTTAATTCTTCGTAACTCTGAATTTAAAAGATATTTCGTTGTGAGTTAAAAACGGCACTAATTGACATGATAAATGGCTGTTTATCCTCGAAGCAGCCTGAAGATACCGCAGCGGAATTACGCATGTCGAAGGACGGATAGCCGAATTAACGAGTTTGCCTGAGCTGGAAATTGCAAAAATCCAGGTCCGCTGGATTCTGTCGAGAATTCCAGGCAAACATTGAAACGACTTCATTCTTCTCAGCCACGATTTCAACATTGGCTAGGGAGACTGTTGATAATTTTGTCGTATGGATTAAACGAAATCCGGAGTTGAAGTGATTCAGCACCAAGCTATTGTAAAACGTAAAACCAGTTACAGAGGTATCGGGTCCTTAGAATGTATTCAAATAATTAGGTTGAAATTTTATTAACTCTGTCGACCAATATAACATACTACAATGTACTTCATAAAATTAATCAGTTTCCATATTTATTCGTACATAGATTCATTTAAATACATTCGTCATATCTTGAGTTGACTTTTAAATAATTTAAAAACAGCCAAATATCTCGGTACTAGTTAAGGCGGAAAGAACAGGAAATAAAGATGAAAAGGAAGAACTCGATATGGAATATGCAAAATATTCGAACCTGTCCTTATATAATAAAACTTTGTTGCATAATTAAATTATTTACCAACCGGGTCGTAGGTTGTTCAAAATAAAATAGTATCAAGCAAATACATGAGCATTCGATAAATAAAATATTTTACGTACAAGATGGTGCATTTCCCATGTACAATTAGATACTCTGACATTTATAGACTGGAGCGAACAAAAGCATTTGAATTAGTATGAGTGATAAATGACAAAGATACAGCTTTCTGGTTGAGAGTCAAAGTCGTAGAACAGAATGATAACTGAAGGTTTTAGTTGGACTAATTAGCTAATAAGTATCGAGACAAAAATTAATAAATAAAAACTAATGATTGATCTCTATACACCAGTTTTGGTCAGGGAGGTTGCTAGTGGGTAAAAATTCCACATATCGTGAAGAACGGGCTAACTGCGTCTTTTAAAAGATTTTACACTTGGCACAAAACGAAAACATTATAATTATTTTAGTAAAAAAGCTTTATTAAAGAATAACGTAAGTCAATCTTGTGTTACAAAAGTAAACTGGACAGATTTTCGAAGCCATGTTATAAAATATATAGTATTCTGACAGTAATTTTTTTATGTACGATACTCAATTTGGTTCTTTTTTTGCATGATTTATATGTTTGTATGTTATTATTTTAACAATCATTTCAGAAATGAAGTAATCTAACAATAATTATTCTTCCTACAATTCAAGTTAAACGGTAATATTTTTCTGAATACCCAAAAATTTTCCTGTTAAGTAACATATTGCTAGCATTTCATTCTTTATGTATGTAATAAAATTAAAATCTGATCTTGTGAAATATATTTAGAAGTTTAAATTTTCTTATTCATATTTGAGTGAAATATGGACAGGTTTATTAAAATATCCTTGATCACTACCAAGATCATTGACCAGGACCATTCTTATACCAACTCGATTCGCGTGATCAGATGGTTGGCTTTGCAGCAGGTTCAACGACTTGGAAGAGGCGGTCCTCTGCGGATGAGAGTGACATATAAAGCGCCCAGGGGATAGTGAATTGTCTGCTGATGAACTCAATCTAAAATTCTTATCAGGGATACTACGTAAAACCTGATTTGCTGGGTCCTAAATCCTCATTCAACCGATCGATCCAAAGGTAAAGCAGGGGGACACGATCGTTTTATCGAGACCGAGAATCAAATTCATTAAGGATATTAGTTGTAATTTGTTTTAACAAATAATAAACATTTAAATCGAATACAGTTCAAGACAAATAATGTCTTAAGGTGTAAATATTCTAAATCGAAGAAAAGTTTTTGTAAATTCACCAGGCAATTCAACATTGTTGTCAGTATTATTGTAAAATATACTGATGGCACGCCACACAAGTCCAATATTATTGAACAATAATATTGACTCAATATATTGTATAACGTTTGAAAATACTTTCAACATGTCGAACAAGTTGTGTGGCCATTGCTTTAGTTAAAGCTTTGAGAAGGAAGTATACAAATAAACTTGGGTCTTCATGACCTACTAGAAACTTCATTTATTCAAAATTGGTTATGTAACTGATTCAATTTTTTTTAAATTCTTAATACGCTTCAATTATTTTCTGTAGTGCGAAAAGAATTAGTTTTTTATTAATTGCGACTTAATTAATACTGCAAGCGTTCGTATTGTTAATATTCTATATTTTATTACTATAATCATTAAATTTAACATTCCACAAAGTTGGTAAAGTCCGACACACTCGAAAATAATTTTTCTTTCTTCAAGTTTATTTGCTGCCGTCTATTAAATGCATTCGTAAAATGTTTATAATTGCGACTTTCTCACTGCAGTTAAATGTTCACTGCTTGGCTGCAAAGAAAAACTGAACAATTATTGCGCATTATCTTCCACACTCGATTCTATATTTTTCATATTGCGCAATAAATATATACCTATATTTCACAATAATTCAATATGACATACAGTCAAAACCATATTATATAGCACAGTATATTGATCATCTCTGAATTATAACTTCTTAATTAAATAATAATATAATTAAGCAATACATTTTTAATATACAGCAATATAAGAAACTGCGGATTGCTAGAAATTCCATGCATATTCTATAAATATAAAGATTATTTTGGATGCTTCGGGGAATAGATGTTTCTCTAGTTTCTGAAGAAAGTGATTTATTTATTCCCTTAATTGTAAATTTGGCAGTAATGTGTGTTAGCTTCATCGTCGTTCATAATGTGACCTTCTAACCTGAGCTTCAGAAGCCATTATTTCGTTGCTAACAAGTTTTTAATCTGAATAATATTAGATGTCTTCATTAAAAGTACATCATCAATATTCATAATTTAACGAGGCGTTCTTTTAATAACGAAAACATCGTGTCCCCTGAGGGGTTTCACGATGCGTAGGCTATAGTGTGCACGAGATTATTTTAATCTTCCATTCCCTAGTCATGTTTAAGATTCGGCTCTTGGTGTTCGTATTGATTGAACTTCTTACTGTTATGCTCTCTATAAAGTTTGTTCTACGGAATTACAGAAAAAATAATATTGATTAGATTATTTAATTTCCGTTATATTTTGGGTAATCCGAAAACGGAGGACAAATATAACCAAAAAGAGTTTCAAACGTATAGGTTATTATAGTGTTCATTTTATCTGAATGCATTGAAATATCTCGAGAACCACACAACAGATCAAAAAAACTGTGAATGAAAAATGTTCGTCTTGAATGTGGATACCTAATGATACGAAACTGTATTTTTTGTTTTTTTCTATAATTTATCTTTGTTCTTTCAGTTTATGAACAATTTATCTTTGTACTTTAATTTTATCAACAAACTGCCAGCGGGCAGTTGCCCACCAGTAGTAATAATAAATACAAACTATTGCTTATCAATACATCAGACATTTGTTACATTTATATATTTTCTCAAGGTTCACTTTGTATATTTTATGACTTGTCCTATCTCCTCAATAGTAGATTAATGGAACCAATAAATCTTCAGAGGCCACCTAGCTAGAGAACCATTCTGTATATTGCGGAGTCACCATCAAGGTAATCGTCATTCGTAAGGAAGGAACTATTAATTCATGAAAAAGACGTTTCTACCGCTTGATAGGAGCTAGTCAGAGAACAGCGGTAATGTGTAATATAAACCTTGAAATCGTCTTTAAAGCTCAACTGCAGTAAAACACGAACATTTGGGAACGTTAGACACGGAAGATATCAGCAGTTACTGGCACTTAAATTATTTAACGCGTTTAATAAATCTGTGATATCAATTTGCCTCAGAAACAAAAGGTTTACATTTGCTAAACATAAGGTCCTTAATATTTTAAAAACCTCTTACTTATCATTTTTTAAATTCTGACTGAAAATGTACTTTATTTAACTGTTAGTTAAGTGACGTTTACTAATAAGCTTAATTTTTAATTTATACAACTGTTTTATTAATAAAAAGTGGACTGCACCCATAAGTGTGTTTTTGGGGTATTCAGTTGTAATACTGGTCTAATGAAAACCTTCATGCTAACCCATCTTGCGCAAAACTACGTCATCCAACATCCTCCCTAAACTGCTTAGCGCATTCTACCCTTGAACCCTCTGTGTTCTTATCCCTGTTCGTATGGAATGCTAATTTCACAAGACCCTCATGTCTTAAAACGTGGCCTATTAATCTATCCCTTCTCTTGGTCAACGTCCTCCATATTGTTCGCTCTTCCCCAATTCAGCTTAGAATTTCCCCGTTAGTGACTATCCACCCATCTGATTTTCAGCATTCTTCTATAACACCACATTTCAAAGGCTTCTATTTTTTTTCCTTTCTACAACTATTATCGTCCACGTTTCGCGCATTTTTAGCAATAATTTCCTAATATTAATGCTTATATTACCTGTCAGTAAAATATTACTTTTTTTTTAAAGCCTGTGCTATCCTACTCTTTTATATCTACTATCATCCTTAGTTATAATGCTGCCCAAGTAGCAGAAATCCTTAACTTCCTTCATAATATCCCTTCCCAATTTAACAGCCTTTGTTATTCCACTTACTACACTCCATTAACTCTATCAGTGGCGGCTCAGGACTGTTTTAAGTTATGTACTACATCACCAAAAGACAAATTTTAAGAGTATAAAGACATTAATAATACTACAAGATCTACAGGGTTGTTAATACTCCACGCCCCGTAATATGCTACGTTTGCAATTTAGTCTCCATCACGTGAAACAAAAACATTTGAAACTGTAAAAATATAAAACCATAATGGCCCAAATTTCTAAACCGTAGGTATTTTTACTAATTACATATTTTAATTAAAGAAAGTTAATTTTAGGAAAAAGTCACATTTTATGGGAATATTGTATGCAGGATCTTTAGGTAATATTTCAGAATTATGGTAATCTTCGAAATGCCGCCTGTTAAACGCTATTTTAATTAACTTTGATTAAACCAAATAAACAACAAGTGCATAAACAGTAATTTTTTATTAATTCATCAAAAACAAAAAATTATACAGGCTGCCTACATCTCACTCTGACGGTGCTGTGCGTTTGGTAGCTCATATTATTGCTGTATCTTAGACGAGCAAGGACTTGAAACGGTAATACTGCGCATGCGCATTACTGATTCCAGACAAGATGCTCATGCTATGAATAATGTAGCCAAGATATATACGCGAGGGAGCGCGCTGGTATACGGACAGTTTAAAGGCTTCGAAATCGAAACAGAAATTCACACTCATACAATACTATTATTTTAGAGTTTCTTAAAATTACAAAATAAATAATTTCTCCTAAATTTATTCTCGTGCAGTAGCACTTGAGCACATATGCACCAGCCGCCATGTTCTCTATTAATCCTAATGTTGTACTCTTCTTCTAGGAACACGTTCAAGCGTTTTATTATGGTTTCCAAGTCTTCTTCTGACTCCCCTAATACTACAATATCATCGGCAAAGCGTAATAAATTAATTCTTTAAAAAATGTATTGGCCCTATAATGAATTAATAGATTGGCATAACTCCTTCAATACGGATTTATGATAACGGACTCTACTTAATCTCTAAAAGGGCATTTATCATGCTTCAGTCAACTTGTATAAATGATTCATTTGAAGTCAAATCAACAGCTATCTGACTGAACCATTGAGAGAATCATTTCATATGTCACATAATGAAGGGCAGACCTTTCTTGACGCTTCGCCGAACGAGTTAACTGCTAGACTGTCAATTTCCATGACACATTCTCGATCCTATTGAAGAGCCACGTGGGTAGCGTTCAACTTTTCTTGACCACAGCATGGTCTACGACAAAAATTTTCTCTATTAGTTGTGACTAAAAGAGTATAACAACCATTCACATGCATTCACGTTTAAATTGTTGATGTAGTTATATTGTTAAAATTTAAAATACCTCCTTTTACACCTATTGAAGAGCATTAGACTAAAGCAAATACTTTGCAAGGAGGAACTCAAAGTTATTTCCAAATAAATATTATACTCCAATGGCAAAATAACAAATTATTTAACGTCTTAGATTAGACTACAAATTTTGAAAAAACATTTCTCAACTGAAATCTGACACTAATTTATTTATTTCAGATGACTTTCAACCCTTTGAGCGCTTTCCTCATCACAATCGACTTTTTCTTGATGTCTCTAAACGTAAGTATACTCAAAACTAAAATATGTGAAAGCTGAAGTACAACAATAAGCAATTACTAATAACTTTAGAGAATTATCTAAATATCAATTCCTATAATATAATTATAAGAAAATGTAGAAAACGGTCTGCCATACATACGAAGTAAGATTTATGAAAATGAGAGATATTTTAATTATGAATATTAAAATTAATTGTAAAGATTGTAACAAAAATTATATACAAATATATAGGGCACACAGGAACTAATCTTTATACCACAATATATAAACATAAAAACAATGCAATGCAATGCAATACCAAAACAAATACAGGCTTTTCTCTACACCACCTAAATTTGATTCATAAAATTGTTTGATAATGTAAAAATAATACATAAATAAAATAATACAATTAAAAAAATTATAATCCATGTATATTTTTTAACCTGAGAATGATATGAATTCTAGGAAAGAAAGTATTGAAATATAAAAACACTACACAAAAGTTTAGAGGAAATTAAAATATTACACCTAAAATTGTTTTGATTAAATAATTACAAATATCAAATCTCGTTCATTATTTTGATTAATAATATTTCATAATTTATTCGACTAGAATCATGGTTTATTTTTCAATGCGTCTCAAATATTAACACACATCTGGTAAATTATTAAAAACTGTAGTATTTGTAAATATATATTAGCATGATTTTACATTTTAACTCATAAAAGTTTTGTAAATTCGTGAAATTATACAAAAATACATGTTATTAACATTTACAAATGAGTGTAAAAGTTGTAGTTTCGTATTGTTGCCTGAAATAATTAAATATATTAGTAATTTTTATGCAAATAAATATAAATATTTTCATCCGATTTATTATTTCATTGCGGTTGTTTTTATAGAGTAAGTAATTAACTAAAAGGGCTGTATGAGAGCTGCTCCCCAAAACTTTAATTTGAATTATTCGTGGTATATACTGTTTAACTTAAAGTTAGCTGTTTTACCCAGCATCCAGAAAGGCTGATTAATTTATGCAAGATCATATAACGGAACGAACTTGACGTTCAATATTCTAAGTAAAACAAAGCCCTACAATATGCTAACGAACAATTTTTAACGTATAATTTTTTTTAATTTTTATATAAGAATGAAGTAACTTTATGAATGTGAATTAAGTGTCCGTAGCAAATAAAATGTATTGTCAGATTCAACAAAGAAATATATTCACAAGAATTGTAATATCCTTCTTAGATAACGAGGTCGGTTTATTGAAATAAGCTAAATATACATTCATAATGAATCATTCAAACTTAGGCAAGTTCCTTAACAGATACCTTTTACTCTGAATCGTATGTATTATTATAATAAGATTAAACACATTAGTACAATAAATTTTAATGAAACATGATTATAAAAAACAATCTACATAAATAAAATCGATTTCTTATTATCATAAATATTAAACACAGTAAAATTAATAAGAATATAATCCCTTATATTAATATTTATAAATAAAAATGAATGTATGCGAAATTTAATATAATTTGGTTCAACTGTTCTTTCAAATATAATCCTGCATCATAGAAACGCAGTTCACATAACATTTAATATCGCGTTAAAATATTAAGAAATCTCTTGAAATTTAGTCATACAATGGCAGGAAAAATAGACAACGAGTTAATAGCATCCTTTCAGTAGCCGTATGGTGTATATGATTTTAGACGAAGAGAGCCCGGCACCAACGCGATCACTATACTTGATAAGATTAAACTTAAATTAGGTACTATAATTCCGTAGAGGAATTAGGAGTTTGAATATACAGGTCACTATAAAGACTTATTATCTATTCAAGATTTTTGT
Organism: Eucriotettix oculatus; assembly: GCA_034510155.1. NCBI lineage: Eukaryota > Metazoa > Arthropoda > Insecta > Orthoptera > Tetrigidae > Eucriotettix > Eucriotettix oculatus. The sequence continues at coordinate 91,442,868 of CM067376.1, forward strand.
AGAAAATATTTATAAATATTTATTTAATATAATTTAGAAATTTCATAATAATGTTTTTTATTTTTTAAATTATAGGTAAGTAATGTTGATACCACATATAAAATGACATTGTAAGGTTAAATAATGAATTAATTATTAGCAATATAAGCATTATAAATAAATATTAGAGCCATGGTCTTTACAATATATTTTCTAGATAAAATTAATGCCGTAAAATTTCATGGAATTTTTAACGTTCAATAAGTTAATTCTTCAAAATATTCCATGACCGTAATCAAAAACTTCTTTCCAACGTTTCGGCGAATCACATTTTCTTAAACTGTATTATTTCATGAGTCGAACGTAATTACTTTCGTTCTGTCACAAAGAGAAAATAACATTCCATTCGTTGAACACCTCAAATACGATTAACGGTTTTGAAATACTATTTCTGGAATTTGTTAGACTAATATGTATGTTTCGTAGTTTATTTTTTGAGAAGATACAAGATGCCAATGATTCAGTTGCTTTCTCCGTTTATACCCGATGTTAATCTTACATTTTCACATACGTATTCCTGTCTTCTATAACTAAAAACCCACCTAAAGTTTTATATTTTTTATGTTTTTGGATATGTTTTATTTCAAGTTTTGTTTGTAATAGAAAATTTGAACCTAATTTGCACATATTTGGAACTTTAAACTTTTTTATCAACTAATTTTATCATGCTACGATTGAACTAGGTTTAATAAAATATGTAAATCGTTTCAATAAGGCCTTAATAAATTGACGTAGAGCTTGAAAGAAGTCGGCTATTCAAATGTTATACATACAGAATATACATTTGACGGTTTTTACGTCTAATATTCTAGTTAAGTTGGAAAAATTATATAGATAAAAACGATAATTTATGGTGATATATTTTGGTTACAACTGATAAAAGCACTTACTTTCTTGGTGTAAGCAAGATTCTATAACTAGGACAACAGCTTAAAGCTTCTTACCCGATTAATATTTGTAAGAAAGATTTTGACAGAAGATGCTTATTTATATCATTGAAACTGATGATAATCTATTAAACTACTAACGAAAGTTTATATTTTCACTATCTTGGTCCTTAGGTGTTATTAATTCTCATACAGATCAATTATGATGTAATTGGACCTATAAGTTAGTACTTTTCTCAAAAACGTTTGTCCCATTTGTAATATAGCATTTTAATATTGTATTCAAGAGATCTTAATCTTATATAAAGTCAAATTAACAAAATATAGTGAGACCTTAAAGAAATCAAAAGGAGCATTGGAAACAAAAGGAAGAGAATGTTGACAGAAGGAGCGTGCGTGTTGCACGGTAAAGCCCGTCCTCACACAGACTTAGCCACCAAGGTTGTGAAGCTTTGAACCATACCCTGAATTCCTCTACCTATGCTTCAGATTATCTTTTCATCTCCCTGAAGGGCGGTTGAAATTAAATTTTCAACCGAGGAGAGATTTTCGAGGAGGGCATAAAGAAGCTTGTGCCGCGGATCACCGTATGCACTGAACGGGATGGTGATTATGTGGAAATATAGTCAGGAACTGTATCAACAATTCCTTTAATATTTTTCAAATACACTTTTTCTAAAAACTATATAAATATCTAGGTGGCTTACGTTTTGAAAATTCCTCATATTAGAAGTCAAACAACCAGGAAATTATCAATATACACTAAACTACCCTTTAATATAGTATTTACTTTTTCAGTAGTAACAATTGTTAAACGGTGTCCTCGTAATGGAAATGAAAAAGTTCAAGGATATGTTGGGAAATGTTAGAAAAACGACCCCAAAATTTATCTCAGGGTTCTTTTTAGAACCTATGGAGGCGAAAAATCATTGTAGGGAAAATCTGTCAAGGTTTGTAGTAGAAAATTACTGGAGAAGAGAGGATCTTAATTGTAAAATTTCAGAGAAACTTTAAAATCGATTTCGGGAAATATTCAGTTTTTAAAACCGGATTGTACTGGGTTTTAAATAACTTACCTGCAGAAGTTTTTTTAAAACATTTCGTAGTAACTGTTAATTTTTCCAGGGAAGAATAAGGAAACTTGCTAGCGACGTTAAAGTGTAGTGCGACAATAAACTACCTGAACCAATGTTTAAATTTTATAGGAAGTTATTTACTGTGTATGTTTGTGTGCTTTGGTTTTTATTCACATGCTACTTGAAGAAAACATTCTCAGATTTCTTTCAACAATTACACCGGGAAAACCTTCCATATTCTAATGCTTCTTCTTTGTAACTGCCTTTAAGTGTATTATTCTTAAATTAATTGTGATTTTCTTTTGGTTTTCAGATGTACGCTCTTCTTTGCGTAGTTTCACAGTATCAGGAGTACCGAGCTGGGCGTGGTACGGCAGCTGACGACGAGTGCATTCAACACGTGAGTAGCACCAAGGTACTTGTGAACGTTCCCAAAACTTCCACAAGAATAAATTATAAATTACTTTTTAACAATTCAATATAATTTGAAAATTAAATAATTTTGACCCTTAACATATATTTTATGTGAATATGAACACCATTATTTCTACAAAATTATCACTTGCTTTCATTTAGTCTCACCTACTGTAACGCTCGACCCCCCCCCCCCCTTCTCTCTCTCTCTGATCCATTCACTTCGAAAGCCGGCCCTGGCGCCACTGCATATGTAAAATTAATGTATCTATTTCTATAATAAACGAAAACGGTTATCGTGAACTACGTGATCCAGAGGGAGATGACCAGCGTCGAGCTAAAGACACGCGAGTCTTTGAGCCGAGCATGAGACTCTTAGCGGTCTTGGCTTTCATTAATTATTTACGGGAGGGGAAGTTTATTTAATAGTTAAACAAGATTTAAAAATTCACACAATTTAATTTACCAATGAAATTACGGGCAAAGCTCAGTCGCACGGCTCCAATATTATTGAATGTTGCTTTTACTCATTCACGCTCACGTTCATACTCACATAACTTTAATTCCTAAAATAATTACAAGTGTTTCAAATTTCCTAAATATTAAATTCTTCAATGGCACGTCTGAAATTATCGAAATAAAATTGCCGGTCATTGTAACCACAGCCACACGAAATAAAATAAAAAGCCTTACTATACGCTGATCTCGTTGCATCGGCTACAATGTCCATTGGATTCCTTGATGCAGGCACGATCTTCGCTGCTCATACGCACGCGGACACGCGCTCCAATCGTACTAAATCTGTACTAAATCTATTTCCAAAAACACACTGTCCTCACTCGCCGCTCATGACAATCTCCTCCTCCCGCCGCTAACAATCCGTCTCCTTTGGTGTCCAAGACAGTACTGTAATTATTTCTCGCATCGTAAATTTCCGCCACATCCTGAGGGGTTTCAATTAAAATTTTATTGTCCCTCTGACCGCTGCTTTAGCGGCCGAGTACCGCTCCAGGATCAATAATCCTTCAACATATCAAAACATTTTATCTGCTTTCAGGGCTTTCCGCCAACCCACAAAATCAAGGATCACCGTCGCACCCTCTGCTACAATGACCGACCGCAGTGACGAAAATTCACAAAACGCCTGAAGGACGAAATCACTTATTACACTACTGCAAGGTTATTAGTGAATGTGTCCGATTAGAGGGTATCAAATTATTATTTCTGAAACATCAGAAACGTCCAAACCCCTGCTAAGATTCGAACCCGGGTGGTGCGAGGCAGCGATGCTAGCAACTAGACCACAGGAGGTCAGCCACTTGATTTTGGAACCTTTAATAAGTGGAACATTTCGTTGGAAATTTTGCAGAAATATTTTAAGTTTTCTTTGTGAATCAATTATTTTGTATTTATGTTTAAAGCTATTTAACAGTTTTTAATTATGAATAAATGAAATTGATATAACAGTCCAATTACTTTCAAATAAATATAATTTATTTCAAGACCCATCCCGAAAGACATAATTAATGCAGTAGTATTTGGGTTCCAAAACAAAGGAGTTGGCCTTTACTTGTTGTGACAGGAGCCGTTAAATTTGACTGAAACAGTTTTCTAGGCATCTGAGAGGTAAACAAGTCATGCCTACTGTAAATATATTTGAATTCAATAAACGTTTTGTCTCAGGAAAGAAGTGAATCTCAAGACGAAATAGTAAATCTGTAATGTTTTTCAATAAATATTTACGTCTGATTATTCTGACCTTGAAAAAAAGATTTAATAAGTATCTTGATTCAGAATCAGAACTGCAAGTACAGATAAGTCACTTCTTCCAGATTAACGTCAAAAATACAGTTTTTTAAGTTATTACTTCTTACGAAGCCATAAATTTATATCCAGAAATGTGTTTTCGCTAATATTTTAGTTTACAATTTGAATCCCTTTCACATTTTTCTATTGTATCTATCATTTTTAATATACTTGACGAAATAATTCATGAGTATAAATTTGAATGTTTTTAATCCTGTAATATTAAACAGGTGCCTCGTAATTAAAAGATTTATAGAAGCAGTCACGTCTCAGCTCTAAGACAAAACATTACAGCTGTTACATTGTAATGCGCAACCAAAATGAAGACGTCTCAGTATTCTGACACCGTAGGAAAATCTGCTGCAAGACTTCTACAGCCACCTGCAAACTAATATTGACTGAATTTCCCCAGGAAAGTTCCCTTCTCTTTCAACGATGTTCTATTCATACTTGCCGCCCAAGGGCCCGGGTTTTAAGGTGAAATTTTGAAAGATAGATCAGTGGAATAAACTATTACACCATGTGCAATGGAAGAATATTCTCATACTGCTTGGATATTTATATGACCTATTGAATTTCAGCGTGTTATCTCGAATTTAAGGAAAATTTGGAAAGTTCCACTAATTTTAAAACTCCTACATTGTCATTCATTTTAAATTTCGACAGTAACCATACATCTTACATTACAAACATTATTTTTTAATTATCACAGAGAAAGCGCAAAGACAGCTGTTTTGACGTTTGCAATAAATTTATTAATCATATAGATTTCCAGTTCTGTAAGGGACAGTAAATGACAGAGAATTCTTGTTGGTTTCATGCAGGCAATTAAGACGGTAAAGTACCAATATCCGTACTAAATAGCAGTAAAATGATAGGTGAGGACGTAATTCTGTCGTTACGTGTAGTGACTTAGTACGTTCAGTCTATCAAATGCCAAAGACGTTATACATATTCTGATGTATATACTATTTTTGTAACTGCCTCATCAATCAAGTAATTATTAAATAATAGCTAACTCCCGCGACTTCGTTCGGACCGAAATAGATCTTTTTATTTTGCCCTAGAAACGAAACCACAGGTACTGAATTTCGATAAAATTGAATTAATTGAATATATGATCGCTTAGGGCAAACCTTATAACTCGCAGTTGGTTTAGAACAGGTCCCGCTACCATCCGTTTCGGAGCCAATAAAAATAAGCATTTCGCGTGGAAATTCAATGCATTTATAAATATTTATATAAATATCTTCTAAACTCTTCAAGATTTAGAATGAAACATATACGGAAATTTAAGTTAGAATTCCCGTTTCAATCCCTGAAATTTTCATTGAAATCCGTTAAGCCGTTTCGAAGTATAAATAGATCAAGAGATTAATCTACTCGCATTCAATTTGGAGATTTTAACGCACGTATGGATTAATATTAATATATATATTAATATCATTATTTAAATGAAATATGCACTAATATTTAAGTTAAATTTTCTTTTCTAAAACCCTCAAATTTTCATTGAAATGGGTTTTCGGAGCGTATTTGATACAAACATACGGACAAGCAGACACTTCAATTTTATTTATTTTATATGCTGCATAAAGTTCGGAGCTTAACTTTATTTGTTATTAATTTTAATTCTTTGTAGTTTCTTTTGTTAATAGCTTAATTATTGTGCGCCAACTTAAAAAAGTTACGTCTGTTAATTATTAGATTTATTTTATTCTTAATTTAAGATACTTTAATACTGTTTGTGTCTTGATAAGGTTGCTGCAAATAAATTCTAAAATATTATTAAGTTTTTAATAATCGCATCCAGATCGCTAAGGTTATAAGCGAATTTCTTATTACGATTCGGAAAAGTCATTTTTGTTGGTTGTAAGGGTTTCACAGCAACAGCCATGCACTTGCAAGGAGTCAAACTCGGGAACCTAGGGTTGCTAGTCATACACCACAGAAAGCCGGCAAGATATTATTTTTAAACTCCCTCTTTATTTTCATTGGTTAAGCAACACCTTAGCTTCATTTGGTGCGCCATTAAGTTGTCCCGCGGAATAACGACGCTATATGCATGCAAACTTTACGTGCAGTGCTGCCTGCTGATTTCGTTGGAACAATCGATAATCTACTCGTCCCAAATACAGGAATTGTATTTATTGTCTGCCGTGAATATAAACGATATCTGAGTAACCCCCCGCAGTCTGCTCCGTATCACCAATCACTTTAATATAATATTAGTATTAAAATGATTTGTGGTGTTATTATACTCCATTTAATTGCAAAAAATGAGATTTTTTAAATTCCAATCCTCATTTAGTTCATCCCTAAGCACTGATATTCCCTAATCATCAAATTGCATTTGGTTGAGATTTATGTATTTAATATTATTTGTAATTCAAAACACAGTTAATCGGATTTTATAAGAAAGATGAATTTTTTTCACAATTTAATTTACGATAAGACAGTAATGTTCCTTTTACTGCAGTGCTAAAAGTTCTGTTCTGAATAAACTCTTTGACACTTTATTGAACCTAGTCTTTCGGTATATACGTGATTCACTTGAATTGAATTTGGATACAACGGGACAGCTCGGTCAATTGAACCTTTACTTTGAATCTATTACTACTACTGTGCTTGAAAGATTATAATAACATATTTTAATATTATTCTGAGCAGTGGCATTTGTCGAAAGCGTTAGTTATCATGAGAGAATTCAGGAATTGTTTAGACATAAAGTCTTCCCAAGGAAAATAAGTCTCATTAAGTTATTATGAAGAAAAGGTGTAAATTTTTTATTGAAAATGTCAGATAATTTTGTAGCAGTGTTGAAAGTCCTCCTGACTAGACAAAGGCTTTTGGGTACTGTCCCGCAGCACAATACACGCTGCAACAGAAAACCAGACTTAAAACGTTTGAAGCGTGAGAGACAACAACATCTTTCAATCAACTGCTTAAGTTTTAAATTTTTTAAAGATCAAATTTCGACTTACCTCCCTATAAAAATAAGTAAATTTCAACCAAACTTGCGACACAATTTTGGCTTACTGACTAAGAACAAACTGTGGCGGTACTACATCCATGATACTCACAGGCGTTCTATTTAAAAAGAAAGCTACTATTGATATTTAAAATTGGGCAATAACATTTTTCTCATTTATGAGCCACATATTAGTTTGATATCAAAGCTCTATAATATTAAGATATCTTTAGGCAAGTAACAATACTGAATGCTCTTTTGCACTTGAACAGCGACCATAATTCATATAGGTCTTGTGTATCCTGATGCATACCGAACATGAACCTGAACGGCTGTGCTAACTTTCCACAACCATCAACAACTTTTGTTCTCTCTCACTGTATTCCACTTCTATTTCTTCTACAAATCTCTAACACACACAAAATCTAATGTATTAATTATTTTTACTAAATTTCAAGATTGAACGAGGTGTTATTCAATAATCCAGTGAAATAAAAAAATTATAACATTAAATTAAGAGGTATTTCTGGTAAACAGCATGTATAAATCGCTTTTGGATTTCCAACTGGGTTTAAGTGATAATCAGTGACGTTTCATTGGCTGGCACAGCTATCTTCTTCAGGCTGAAGTGTCAAAATCAATTTTTTAAAGGGGCCAGAGTCCCCAAAGGTGGCGCCCACGAGAAAACACGCACCGCCAGCATGGGGGTCTACCACTTTATACACCCCCTCTGTACGTGCTGTTAGTAAACTAACTGGAACACAAGGAATAGGAACTTATGTTTGATCTGTACCTTAGGGCATACCCTTTAATACGGTCGTTCACGTAGATATATTGTGAGAGAGACAGAATTGAAAGCGTAGGGCTGAGGAAAAATATTGCCGACAATTCCATCTGAAGGGTCTTCTTAGCGGGCAGAAAACCTCAGCGATATATGAGTCGAAGGGATGAATAAGTAAGATAGGCTACTGCTCTTGTGCGACAGCATATATAGTTAGTAGTTGTACTTGGGTATCATGCACGTCGACCCTCTTCTTCCCCGTCAAGTCCGGATCACCAATCATGTCCTGTAAAATTCCATTAATAAGCGCGGTCAGTAAAATACGTTTAGATAATCATGGGGTGTCGTGTTGGAGGATGAGATTCTTGTGGCGTTTGTGTTCAGTGTCGTGGTTTTGATCATAGCTACCCAGACGCTTTATGATAGTGTTATGTGAGATTTGTGTCGTGCTGTACGATCGTACAGCATGTTATCTGATAACGTCCATTAGTGGCAGAATATTCAAATCGCAATGGACGTCTTTAGTGCGTGCTCTCCAAGGTGCCTTGGCGATGATTCTAAGGCCCTTGTTTTGTACAATCTGGAGGTTACGCAGGTCTTGGCTGCAAAGACCAGACTAGTCCTGCACGTGTCAGAATTAGTCGTATGAGTGTTAAGTGTTTATTGTGCTTGTTATGTTAAGCATAGGGTATAGCTGTTTTAGTCTAATGTTTTCTCTGCAGTGTTCGTTGCATGGAGTTTTCATGTTAGGGCCGGATCCAATGAAACTCCTAGGTAATTAACCGTGCCATGGAAGTGAATCGGGCGATAGTGGAGAGTGAGTGGACGAAAGCCTTTGTGTAGGCGTAATTGTCATGCCCGACGTGTTGGGAGTGCCTCGCATTTGCCAACGTTAACCTTTATTTGCCATCGTGTTAACCAAGATTCGAGTGTATTGAGTGCGCGTTGTAATTTATTGTTAAGTGCCGATGGTCGCCTCGACTGGGCAAAGATGGCGGTGTCGCCTACGAATATGGCGATCTGGGTTTCTGGGGAAAGACTTAAGTGTCCAAATCGGATAATATGAGTATTTATATAGTCTCAGCTAAATCTGTGCGTGGACAGAGCACCTCTGATTGGGTAGTTACTATTGCGAGAGCGAGTTCGTCTCTCATTGGTCCGCTTGCTTACTGGTACTCTAGTCTCCAGTCTCCAGTGACCACGCTCCCGTGGCCCCGTGGCTCAGCATGGCACTCATACGGTGAAGCTAGGCTTAACTCGAATCCAGAATCTCTACTTGTAGTTTCTGACTGGCCCTGATGGTAATCACCTCCAATATAATGCTTTTCCAATAGCAATTAGCCCTGCCCAGGATCCGTGTCTTGTCGAAAGCTATTTTGTCGCCGGTAAACAAGGCATTTTAAACAACAGATAGCTTATCTGGTTGTTTTAACCATAGATCTCTTTCGTGCTCCTTTATCAATTCCTCTATGGTTCGTATGACCGCAGTCGCATGGTATTTCATCAATACCAGGCCTCTTCAAGCCTACATCGTCCTTCACATTTCGAAGCATATCTTTTATTTTTCGTTGTTTTAGAAAGACTGTTTTTATACCATGTTTGGTTGTTTTGCAACTAACCTTGGCATATGAAATATAGACTCGTTTCCCCTTTCCGTTCCTTGTTTTGATTCCCGTAATATTTCAGCCACATGATGGTATTATAATGTAGAGAATTTTAGCAGGCCTTATTATTTTAATGATTATTTTGAATGTCATAATTTATGAAGGATAATATATTTGATCGGCTATTACAAGCACTTTTCGCATACAGTAAAGTGTTTTACCTATTATTACGAGGATACATTTAAGTAGCGCATGAGGTGTACGAAAAGACGAGAATGTCCTGACACATATAAATTAATAATCTGAGTATATGGCGTATTGTACATGGATATTTTTTGTATATGTGTGCAGGTGGCGCGGTTCGCGACGGCCAGCAGCCGGCTGAGCGTGACGCGTCCTGCGACGGCCAGGATAGAGACGAAGGCGTCGCCCACGCATCAGGAAGCGCACCTCAAACTTCCCGAGCCGCGGTCGCCCTGCGCCAGAAACCGCGTTCACTTCCAGCCCGTCCTCGTGTCCGACGGCACGCAGAGTCCGTCCACCGAGGGCCACAACGGTACAGTCCTAAATCGAACTGCGGCCGGATACTCTCACCAAATATGTACTTTAAGTCAATACGGGAGTACTAATGAAAGTTAAAACTGCATTGCATTACCACATAATTTCATGCTCACTCTGATCGTTGCCTCTGTATTAACGGTCAACAATTTCCAAAAATGTCGGGCGAACGAATTCTTGCCCAGATGAACTGATTCAAAGAATACTACTAAGTATACCGATCCCGACTTAAGCCCGTAGCTTTCTTCTATCTATTCCATTCTCGGTTTTGCAAGTGAAGGGTATTAATTAAACCTTCTAAATCTTCAAAATTGTGTTATTCAACTTTAGGAAACTAGTTTTGTATGTACAGATCTCAGGATCGATTCTCGGTTTGTGGAGAGTTACAAACAAAATGCGTGCTAAAACGTTCGATGTAATTCTAGTTGGTTAAATTTCAGATATAAAACAATCAAAGCGCTGTGTTTAGTATAAGTAAACAATTAATATATATGCAGACTGTTACAGAAGTAAGTGCACAGACTTAAAGGAAGGGAGGCTAAACGTGATTAATAGAAACAGTTTTCCCTCTTTACATTTTTGCCCGACTTTTCGTTACTGAGCAATTTGGAAAAAGAAAACTGTGATGATTGTGGTGATTAATTAATAATGATGAAATTTCTTTGTTCATAAAGAAAAGGTAACAATTTTATTAAATTAATTTTGAGCAATTTGGATTAGAAATAAAATAAAACATTAATTTACAAACATCATTAAAATTTTGGGCCGGCTGCTTGCTAAACTCATCGGAGAGCAAGAGTATCTACTAGGGATTAAATGGGTATAACAAATAAGCCAGGGACGATAAACGTAAATCTGGTACATCTCCGCTTGTAGATCCATGAGCTGGTGATGATAAGACATCTCTTCTTTGGTCAGGCTGTGGTTAAGCTGTGATCAAGCCGTCTTTTCCAACAATCAGCTATTGGAAGCCGATTACTCCAAGTCGTATTTCCTTCATACCCGACGTACTGATATAATAATGTAATGTAATGTACTGGTGTGATGCACTGTAAACAAATGGAATGCCCTGTAATTGCAGTACGTAATGTAATATAATGATGCAATGCTGTTATGTCTTCTCCTAAAATCTCATCGCATAAAATCTGCCCTGTTTCTTCTTATATTAACCTTCTGCATGGTGGAATGTGTTAACTTTCTCTGAAGCTTGGTGTTGTTTCTCGATGGCTCATGTCATTTTTTCCGGGTCTGACCTGGGTGCAGGTTGGAGTCCCTCCCTTCTTCATTGTAACAACACGTATTTATGTTGCAATGATATGTTTTGCGAGTCCTAAACGCAGGCCTTTGACCCAATTTTCAGGTCTAAGGGCTGATCTGCCGCTCCTCTAGTGATACTGATTTGCGTTTTTCGTTGTGGCTATCGATATCATCTCCATTGGATGTTAATTTAACATTAATCGATCGCGATCATTATTTTCTCTATCATTGGCCTCGCAAGAAATAATAATCCTCTATTTATATATATATAATTAATAAAATTTATTATGGGGGGAAATTGTTTCTCATATAAATATATGTATCAGGTGCAAACGCACACCACAAAACTGAGAAATATAATCTAAATAGCATGCCTCTGATCATCCTCGGTGGACACAATTCTGCCAATGGTTTTCTAGGAACAGGCGAACTACCCTGAATTGCAAAGCTTTATTATGTATTCTGATGAGGCCACATTTTCACGGGCGGGGTTGTTCGCCGATGCAAGCCCGCGTGACAAACACACGCACAACATCCGAGAGCCATGTTCTATTAAGTTTTGTTATGGTATTGGCGAAGCTGTTTTAGATGCACCATTCCTTTTACCGTTCATGTGTTCGTCTAACTTCAGTGATAATGCGGGAGGAGCTCTTTTCGGATTCCCAGTTTTCTTTTCTCAAATTGTGCAGAAAGCTAGTGCCACAAAATATCTCCCCCTTCCCTTTTTTAGATTTATGCACTTACTTCTGTTACTCCCTGTATATTAAGTTTAATAAAATTATTTTACGACATAAGTATACTTTCATTCTTTACCTTCATGTTATGAATAAACTGAATACTAGAACACATTAATTATTAAAATGTTAATGATATATTTAATAATTCCATTAATCAAGTAAAAGTTTGTAGTATGACTAAAAAGAAAAAGAAAATTAACAAATATTTGCCTAGTACGAAAAAGAAAAGATTATCGTCTTTGGTGGGGAGGTATGTCGTCCCTGGGCATCTGGTTGAGATTATAAAAGTGAAGTTTTCTGATTTTGAATCGATAATATAAAGAGAGAGACGATGGATATATATAATATATTCATACAAATTGATTCTGAACTATATAAAAATGAATACTGGCTTAATATCACTTCACCATTAGTAAAAACAATTAATTCCGAAATTTGTGTTGGACAATTTAAAGTTGGTTAATATATTTTGTGAAAATTTATGTAAGTTTTATTCATTTGATAGCATAGTAGTTTATTTGGTTTCAAATGAAGTCATGTATTAACCCTGAAAAAGAGAGTGGAAATTTTATTTACGATTTTTTTGTTTTGTTCAATAGGCTATATGAGGCCTATTGTGACGCAGGCAACTCCCATTAAATAGCATAGGAAGGGAATTTAAAAGGGGGGATGTGGAAAGTAGTCGAAGGTTGACCAGGGTTGACTAGGACCCTCGGGCTGAAGTTTAAGGATCCTACCCGGTGTCACATCTATGTATGAAATATCAATATTCCATGTCAACCTAGCTGGGGACCCGACGTGGCGTGAGTATTTATGTATGTTATCCCTGTATATTACTTAATTCTTGGTCAACATATGATTAAATGGACATCGAAACCGTCACAATATGAACTTCAAATATATTCCCAGTATTCTGGTGCATAGCAGGGCTAAAAATATTTTCAGTAAACTGACTAAATAAAAATTGTCTTAACACTTTACGAGAGCATGAAAATACTCCTGGTACATTAAAGAAAAAAAAATTAAAGAAATAAAAATTGCCACCAGTAATCTAAGAGTGTACAAAGTATTTCCGGTAACCGAATAGAGTAAGAAACAGACACTGTTTCTTAAGAAAGGCAAAATTATGTTCGGTATTTTACGATGGTAATAATTGGCATCGGTATCATCAGACAGAAAGAAATACGCGCCAGCCACTCCCCTGTAAGAGCCTGGGGTTATTTTACGCATTAAGTATTCAAACCGGACATACTAAGTTTGACTGAAATAGTTCTAATTGTAAAAGAAATTAATTATCCTCCCTGATAATCACTAAAATTAAACGTACGCAGAAATGTATTTTACCCCGTCCCACTTCCTGTTAGGAGATGAACTGAAATTTTAATCGCATGCTAAATGTCAGAAACAAACTCAAAGACTCACATAGCACCGATTTAGATACCAAACTTGACTTTTTTCTTTTAATTTTCATATAACGCCACTCTTATGGATACTTCACTTGGACGCAAAATGGGGTTGAAAATATGCGCAAACGAATTAAGCGCAAACGCTATCATATTAATTGACCGAGATAAATATATATTAAAAGGAAATAACGACAATTAAAATTTTACACACCCTCCGCCCAGCCCTAAGTGGTGGTAGCCATGTTTTACCTCGACAGTGCTGATTTCCGGCTTGTCAAAAACACGTGTTCTCCATTTAGTCGAAATTATTCGAGTCGTTTAAAATGGTATACGGAAGTCTACTTTACACTCTTTCAACCCCTCATAGGGGATGAACTATAACTTGAATTCCATTTTTGATGTCAGAATTGAACTCAGTGGCTCACATTACACCGGATTAGAGCCCAATATTGTTTGTTTTCTGTTTATTTTTATGTGATGTCTCTCTATACACACCCCTTAAAATACTCCCCTTTAATTATGGATGGGATTGAAATTGTACGCTAGCAGTATCAAGAGGAAAACTATCAATTAATTGAACTAAGAATATGACAAAAATATTGGCTGTTTTCGCGTATTAAAAATTTTCCAACCCTCCACCTCCGCCCCTGGAAGAGTTAGCCGAGTCTAACTACCAGTGTTGATTTCCGAGTTGCAAAGAACACGTGAACAAAATGTGGTCGAAATTGGGCTACTCGTTTAGATTTGTATGTTGAACACACAGACAGATACATACACATAAATATGAATTTCATTTATAAGAATAGGTAGTTGATTCATCTATTTGGTCTGTTTTGCGCGAAATAACTTGAAAATTTAATTAACGTTTTATATAAGTAACAATATATTTTAAGTAATATATAAAAATAGTTTATGTCACAAGTGCGACCCACACACTGCGCTGTATAAAAGCGACGAGTCGGGCCGTACACAAACAATTTTATTTTGTTTAAAAGTATTATAACATATGATGAATATATAGCCAGTTATCAGAAATCATTGATGGGAGCACAAGCTGTAAATGAAAAAAAACACATGCTAAATAAAGGTCAAGAAATTTTGACATAGATGATAGAAAGTGCCATAAGATGGGAACTTAATTTATACGTAGCTTAACGGTAGAAGAGTAAAACAATAATAAAAATATTTACTAAGAAGAAAATTTAAGGGAACACTGAGAAAACGAAAGCACAAATTATAGATGACGATAGAAAAACAAGGTTGCAGATTATAGAAATTATATGCGTGATTAAAGAATTTTCCGTACAATATTATTATCGTGTTCATCCAATTAACATACTAATATATAAGTACGAAATTATTAATAAATAGAGCTGAAATTACATAAAATAATTAACAATATTTTTACTTATTCTGACTTTTTATTAAGAGCAGATGAATAATGTTATTAATATTCTTTCTGATATTGAATTTTACTGTGAGAAATCTGAGCATCAACGGTCTTACTCTAAAAACACATTTTCCTGGTTTCCATATCAAGCCATCGCATCTCCGTATTTATTGCTCGTTGTATACTGGCAAACTTTCTTGACGTCATTACTGTTTGATGGAGTAGAAAGTTAGTCTGGCCGTTCGCAGTAAAACAAGCCGAACTTTGAATGCGTGGTCAAATAGTCGTAAACCACATGTCGTAATCAAAGATACTTTGGGAGTTTTATTACATTCTATATTGGTTTGAAAATAATTACTTATTTGTGTCAGTGTGTGTTTAGTTGAATTAATTAATTTTACACATCTTACTGTCTTGTAATCGTTAATCTGAGAGAAGTTAACTGTTAAATGTTCAATAATAAAAATTCTAAAACAAAATGTAGCAGTTTTCATATTAGAATTATTCTAATCATCCTTAGTTTCGTAGTATGAGTGACGGTTATGTTCAGATTGTAGTCAATGTTAAGAATCGAATCTTCGTACTCATTTTCTGCAATATAAATCTTTAAAATTCTAAGAAATTATGGGTGATGTTAATAAACTATGCAGAAAGTAATAAAAATTAGTGTATGATAAGAAGTAAATTTATTTTTAAGCTAATGCGAAACGTAATTTTTTTAATAACTTCTAGTTTAAATCATCGTATCAATGCAATCACGTACTTGGATTGGTTAAGCCGAGTAATAATTTTAAAATACCTGATGTTTTTAAAGTAAAGTTAAATATTAATAACCATGCCAAACGATATTTTATGAAAAAATACAATTTCTTCATCAAATATATTATTATATTAAATAGAAACGTTCGTTAAAATGCATGTAGGTAATGCACGATATCGACATCTATTTCAGTTAATTAACGTTGATCAACATTGTTGTTGTTGTCATATTCATTCCTAAGACTGGTCCTAAGCAACCCTCCATGCTTACCTATCTTGCGCAACAATTTTTATTTCCACATAACTACCACATCCCGCATCCTCCCTAATCTACTTAGCCTCCCTCTCATGTTATTACACCACACACTTCCCTCTATTGCTAATTTTATAAGGTCTTCATGTCACAAAACAAGGCCTATTAATTTATCCCTTCCCTTGGTCAAAGTCTTTCAAATTGTTCTGCCTTCCCCTATTCAGTTTATAACTTCCTCCTTAGTTACCCTATTCACCCACATGATTTTCAGCATTCTCCTAAATCACGACATTCTATTCTTTAACGTATGACAATAATATTTTACTTAAAGGAGTACAGTTTTACAAATTCTTCACTGTCAAGTCGTTTATGCAAGATTACACTTGAAAAATATTTTTAAGTTATGAAAAGTATCTTACTACTAGTTAATCTGTTTCGATATAATATTCCTGGCGTATATTAGTGTAAGTTGAAACTACGTCGCCAAGCATATAGTCTATATATATATATATATATATATATAGCAGAAAAAGTGTGTTTAATAAAACCCAGCTCTAAAACTATTAAAGCTAGTTAATGGGTTAGTCTCAAAACGTGGCTTATTAATCCATCCCTTCCCTTGGTCATCGTCCGCCATATTGTTCGCTTTTCCCCTATTCTCCTTAGAAATTTCTCGTTATTCACTTTATCCACCCATCTGATTTTCAGCAGTTTCCTTTAACACTACATTTAAAGGTCTTATATTTTTTTCTGCTACTTCTACCGTCCACGTTTCACACCCAATGATTTCTTATTACACACACACTTTATTACCCATAAGTAAATTCCTCTATTTTGCAAAATACTTCCTTGCATGTGCCATTCTACTCTTTGTGTCTCCTAAACTTCTAGCATCCCTAATTATTATGCTGCCCAAGTAGCAGGATTCCTTAACTTCCTTCAAAATATCTCTTCTTAATATAACACCCTATTTCCCATACCCAACTTTATTACCTTGGTTTTTCCTCTCTATTGATCATCATGTTGTACTCTGATGTCGACGTTCATGCCATTTATTATGTTCTCCAAGTCTTCTTCTGACTTCCCTAATACTTCTATATCATCGGCAAACTGAAGGGTTTTTATTGCTTCTAATTTCAATATGATTCCTTTTCCATATTCCGTTTTAACGTTATTCATCGCTTGTTCTGTATATAAGTTAAAGAGCATGGGCGACAGACTACATCCTTGTCTCATTCTTTTCTGCTTTCTTTTTTTCCCTTCGGTTACTGATGACTGTCTTCTGTAGGGGTTATAGAAAAGCCTTCAGTCTCTATATTTTATTCCTGTCCTCTTCACATTCTCAGTAACATTACCAATTATTAAATAGCATACGCAAATACTGTTTTGTTGGATTTCTAAAATACACCTAGTTCAATTACCCTGGAATTGTATTTGAAACCGGAGGAACATTCTTTAGTGTTTGTTGCAGAAGCTGGGAGCGGTGACGTGGACAGCGGAGCGGTGGTAGTGATGGTGGAGGAGCCGTGGACCGTTGTTGGAAAGAATTCTTCGCTGCTGATGCCCGGTTTCGACACTGCGCCACTCATCAACCCTTCAGCTGAGAGAGATCTGCAGATAAAATGAGTATCCCTCCACCTTTCATCAGTAAAGGGCTTGCCTGATGAACCAGATTCACCAGATTATATGCGATGAAAACGCCGATTGTTTCAGAAAATAAAATTTTACCTTGTTGCCATCGATTTTCTTCCAACTAAGATGGCCACTTTAATGCAATACCAATGAAGAAAATATGACGCGTCCAATAACTTTTATCAGAATTAAAAAGAGTCTTGTCTTAATTTTCGGTCTTTTGCTATTAATTCGTAATCTTTACCCATCATTTTTGTATCAAATTTATAACGGCTAAGAAACTTATCGCTCGTACCAGACTTTATAAAAGACACATGTATAATAAAACTAATTTCTAATATTTGTTTATTTACCGAATTTTTGACGTAATGGAAATTATTTATATTTCCACTCTGTTTATACTGTCTAAAGTTTGGATCAAGTGAAGAGCAAGTGACTCGTTTAGTTATATTAACATCGTATAGGTCATGAGACATCCAAAGAAGCCAAATTTATTACTATAATACCAGATCAATCGATCAATTAAAATTTCTACCCTCTTTTCGCTAACTCGGTGAATAAATTAATCTCTCATCATTGTTATCATGCTCATGAATTTGGCTAGAATACAATACAAATCATTCTGACGAGTTTAATACATTATCAAACCATTTTCCCATCTCCTTTCATTTAAAACTACGATTAATGTCGCTTTAAATAATCTTGTGGTCTTCATATGCTTGTCTTACATGCTTCATTTTAATAGCCACACTTTATTTCAGTGGCGGTAGTAAATTGCATTAGACTTTCTGTATCTAAACAGAAATATCATTTGTCAGCCAACCATTTACAGATGTTAGTGTTAAATATTCCCAGAAAGTAGCTTCCGTATTAAATACTGAACATTAATAGGACATTTTACTTTTTTTGCAGAACATGTACGTTTATTCTCTAAATGAACCAACTTATCAGTACTACTTTTTTCCTTTCTGAAAATTCAGCCGCCATCAAATGTTACGCACATTGTTAATGTCTGGCCTAAATATCAAAGCAGAGTGTACCAACTACGAGTGTGTCACAGTATTGAACGCGAACAAGGAACATCAGAAACCTTGAATTCAAAAGAATGACATCTTAATTTTACTACATAGAAGGCCTAGCATCTGATGATCTCTCATGAGATTCATCAATAAAATTTTCGAACGATATAAATTTTACACACAATCCTTTCGCAGCTACTCAAATTTGTTTTACTGCATCCTACGTTCCGTTCATCAATAACACAACCGAAATTTTAAAATAAAACTATTACTCCTTTGAAAACATATGTGTACATTCAAAGGTATCATATTGTATCAAAACGTAAAACATTCAAATTTTGACTGTTTGGAGCATTGCAACCGAATTTAAGAGGCATTTGTCCTAGTCAATTGGTCGTTTTATACACGTTTCTTAAGTGTCAATAAGCAATTCGATGTATTTTAAAGTAAGAAAATAACTCTTCACGAGAACGTTAGTTCATCACATTGTTTGTTTTCAGAAACTGATGTTGATAAGATATTTTATAAACGTCTGTACAACTTTTGTATCTTTCAACAACAAAAAAATGACCTCTGTGTAGTGCATAGAAAATGTTTGTACTCGTATATTTATGGAAATTAAATTGTGGTTTAAATAAAATTATTTATTATATTATTGTTGTTTTTTTAATGTGTCAATTCCTCTGCGTGTTTCCTCAAGACGAAGAACAGAAGTATTTCGTTTTTTTAGGTATCAATGTTTTAATACTATTGACGCGTTTTACGATATCATTAAAATGATGTATTGCTACATGGACTTTCTTTTCTTCAAGCAATATCGCATTGAACTCTTTTGAGACAGAGGAAGATGGCTACAGTTTGTGTGTGCTGAGCTTTGAGAGGCTGACGGAAGACTTGAAGGGGTTCGGAAAAGGTAAGGGAGACGAGGGACGATGGCAACGTCATATGTCAACAGATTGCATTACCCCAGAGAGTAAAAGCCGCGGGCATAATATTAATTCCATCTTATTTGATATAAAACTGCCGTCAAATTAGCTAAAGTGAAAACGAAGTATACATCATTGCGTGTCGAGAGGATTCAAATATATGATAGTATACCTAAAAATTTATATTTTAATACGGAAACAATTTTAAAAAGTCATAGACATGCCTTGCACTGAATCGAAGAAAATTCTTAGATAAAATGGAAGAAAATTATTACAACCTATAAAAAGTTATAAAATGTGTAAAGATCGACATCGCCATTTATATTATTCATCAATCAAGAATCTAAATTATTATTCCTTATATATAATAGCCCTGAGTAACCCTTTTCGTGAAACGCTTGGGTCACATCGAGTACAAAGAAACCACGGTACAGAGAGTACACTTGAGTTCAAATGAATCATCATAAAAATAAATATCAAGTATAAACCTAGCAGTGTTAACTCAATAGATTATTAGTCTATTTTATGAACTATAACTTAGTACTCCAAACTACAATACGAAAACATGGAAGGACGATGATGACAAATACGAAATCCTTAAATTTTTCTAACATTTCAAGTAACCACGACAGATTTTCAAACATCATTTACCTAATTCAAACTTATTAAATCAAAGATAAGATTTTTTAATAGTTATAATTTAATAGAATTTTTGCGATTGCGTAAATGAGAATTTTCTATAAACTTGGCTATGTGTATATTTTAAATTTTATGTTGTTTAAATTGTATGCTCTTGACATCATAATAAAGTTGCAAAGTTTTTTAATATACAATTTTGTGGTTAGAGCTTATCTTTTGGGATGAGTGCGCTTAAGTAAACTCCTTGTGATTGTAAGGGATTGAATGATGACGTCTCGGTGACTTATCTCCGTAATCACGAGTCGGAATTTAAAAAAAAAACGGGTTTTTAAATCATGATGAGTATCTACAAATTTTTATAAAGAGGTTCAAATAGTATATATATATACATATCTATCCCTCTATTAAAAAGACATTCAACAATCGTTCTTACAACCAGGGGGTAGGAAGGACTGACAACGCGCTCTATACCGCTTAAATTACATTACGGATGAATTAAATACTATACTGTATTCTATTCATGTTACTGTATAGCTGCGTTACCCGTAAGTCCGCAAAAGGCGGATCTTCGTTGCAGCGATAACGTCTAAATGCTTGCGCATTCACCAGAAAAGTACCAGATTTCTTCGTTTTAACTCAGAAGAAAATAGTTTTCTGAACTGTTTCAATAACAGCTTAGGGTGAAATATTTTCAATAAAAATGTCAAAATAAATTATTTTCGAAATTGTGAGATCAGCGTCGGGGTCAAGCGTCGCAACGCCGATCCTTCTCTCTTTCTCGACACGTATGTACTTCCACGACCAATCAGATCCGTTCTCATTCCAGTCTACATAAGCTCTTCGCCAAAAATTGCCTTTTGCACCGTGTATTAGCTTAATCATTATTCAAATATAACGGTTAATAAATGTATTTTCTGAACCGGGTAATCAATAATGTAGTCTGGCCATCCGATTCTGGGTCTAATTAAAAAAATGAAAAATAAATAACTATTATTCAAAAATAATCAACTTTGCACGAAAAACATATCATAAAATGTCCGTTTTGCAGTTTCCCAGAAAAGGTAATCCCTGTCGAGCCAGTTAAAATAAAGTTTTGGAGAGTTCATAATTTTGTCTTTAAGATACTTCCCACAGATCTAATTATTGAAAAAAGAAACAATTTAATTGAAACCAAAGTTACTGGTTTCTTGTGAAAAACTAAATTTAATCGCGTCAGACAAGATTACATAAATTTCACCAGTAAATAAATAAACTTAAAAACAAAATTATACCACTCTAACACAAGAAATATACAGACACACATATTATTTTGTTTAACATATATATATATAATAAGTTAAGGAATTCTGCTTCTTGAGAAGCGTAATAACTAGGGATGGTAGAAATATAGTAGACATAAAGAGTAGGATAGCATAGGCAAGGAAGGCTTTCGCGAAAAAGAGGTATTTACTTAGGGGTAATATAAGTGTGAATATTAGAAAATCGTTGCTAAAAATGTTCGTATGGAGCGTGGCGTTATATGGGTGCGAAACGTGGACGATAGGAGTTGCGGAAAAGGAAACAATAGAATCATTTGAAACGTGGTGCTATAGGCGAATGCTGAAAATCAGATGGGTGGATAGAGTAACTAACGAGGAAGTTCTAAACAGAATAGGGGAAAAGAGAGCAATATGGAGGACGTTGACCAAGAGAAGGGATAAATTAATAGGTCACGTTTTAAGGCACGAGGTTCTTGTAAAATTAGCATCGGAGGGAAGTGTGGTGTAAGAACAAGAGGGAGGAAGGTGATGTAATACGCTAAGCAGATTAGGGAGGATGTGGGTTACTAGTTATGAGGAAATGAAAAGGTTTGCACGAGATAGGTTAGAATGGGGGGTTGCACCAGAACAATAACAATATAGTAAGTTTTATTGATTAAAATTAGTATGAAATTAATAAAAAAAATTAATTTCCAAGAAATGTTTTCTGGATTGTAACGAAAACTTTAATGATACAATAGATTACGTATGGCTCAAAATGATAAAACTGCAATACCAATTAATAGGACTGAGATGTTCAAATGTTAAACGGAAACTGTGGACGTAATTCGTCGTCTTCAAACTACAGCTGTCATGGAATCCTGGTTTATGACCAGAAACACATTTACATAATACATACTCGGCAGACCCGGACAACTGTGAGGCTTCCGATTTATGTTTGACAGTCGAAGTGATGAACTGAGGCAGGCATCTCACTGCCTAGTTTTCTACTTCTATAGTTTACGCATGCCTTGCCTTTTATTTTGATTTATGGCTTAAAGAAAATGATTCAGGTTACTGACCATTCATTGTCAATTCAACATGCGAACTGCAGTTTAACTTCCCCAGCTTGAACGACTTTCTCCTATTATATATGGTGTCACTTACCCAAGCCCGCACATCGACCGTCTTTTGGCCACTTTCATACATAAAACATTGAACAAACTACTCTCGCAGGTTTACATTCTCTGCAGAAACAGATGCGGATAGCTGGAATCACAGCTTTTACTCTGGCGTGCATAGAAATCTAGTATTTATCTCGAAGAAGGAACGACGCAGAGTGTTGTATGCATTTTATCACCGGCGTGCGTCAATGAGTATATGTCAATAATACATATTATGCACCGCAGTGAGTAAGATATTACCCTTAGGTTGTTGTTGTTGTGGTATTTACTCCTAAGATTGGTCTGACGCAACCCTCCATGCTAACCTATCTTGCGCAAGCATTTTCATTTCCGCATAACTACCACATACTCCCTAATCTGTTTAGTGTATTCCATCCCTTCCTCCCTCTTCTGTTCTTACCCCACACACTTCCCTCAAACGCTCTCATGTCTCAAAACGTGACCTACTAAGCAATCCCTTCTATTGGTCAAAGTCCCCCATATTGTTCGCTCTTCCCCCATATTATACTTAGAACTTCCTTGTTAGTACCTCTATTCACCCATCTAAATTTCAGCATTCTTGTATAGCACCAAATTTGGAAGGCTTAATTTCGTTTTCTTTCTGCAACTCCACGGTTCACACGTGTAACGCCACACTCCGTACGAACATTTTTAGCAATGATTTCCTCTTTTGTGCGAAATCTTTCCTTGCCTGAGCTATCATACTTTTCAAGTCTTCCCTAGTTGTAATGCTGCCCAAGTAGCAGAAATCCTTAATTCCTTCAAAATATACCTTCCCAATGTAACACCTTTTTTATTCCACTGTTTTTCATACTGCACTTCTTTACATATGTTTTCCCTTCAACATCATATTGAACTCTTTGTCCTGGACCACGTTCAGGGCATTTATTATGGTTTCCAAGTCTTCTTCTGACTTCCATAATACTACAATATCTTCGGTTTAGCCGTAGGGGTTTTATTTCTTCTCCTTGCAATATGATTCATTTCCCATATTCCGTTTCA
The DNA here is from genome assembly GCA_034510155.1 of Eucriotettix oculatus. Lineage (NCBI taxonomy): Eukaryota > Metazoa > Arthropoda > Insecta > Orthoptera > Tetrigidae > Eucriotettix > Eucriotettix oculatus. The sequence goes on from CM067376.1 coordinate 91,466,446, forward strand.
CGTTTCTTACTCTGGGGATCTGGTTTAAATGTTTTATATTACTGTTTTTGTAAGAAACCTTTTTATCCTTCTTCCTCTAAAGACTACTTAAAACCTATAACCCAGAAATTAGTTTGTTTGATTGCCTATATTTTTGTGTGCTAAAATATCTCAAATATGTTTCGAACCATCGTCTACATTACAAACTTCAGAGTAGGTTAGTGCAACATGAAAGATACAGGAAAAATCCTGATTTAAAAGTTAGTTGTTTAAAGTCACATGAACCTTGAGATCATAATTGTTGGTTATAATGTGTTACCAAGCTATGCGTCGGTAGTAAATTTTATTTGTTGGGATGCTGTTTATACTGTTGGGTATGAGACCTAGTTTATTAGTTATTTGAATTGTATTTCTGAGCTCTTTTTTAATTGAGTTGGTTATTAGCGTCTGTACATAAGAGTTTTTTTACATTAAATTACATTACATAAATTAATCATTTTTTTAAACTTAACTTTATCTTTTTGATTCTCGGAGAGTTATCCATTTCGTCAACGCTTCCAAATATTTGGTCTCTTTTTTGATGTAATCTGCTGCATTCAAATATAATATTTTTATGGTAGTTATAGTGTTGCATTCGTAAGAGAATGGTGTAAGGGATTTTTTATGATTAAGTGAAGGTGGGTGATTTTGTAGTGAGCAGTACGGACCCTTGTGATAGCTATTTGGTCCCTTCTATTTAAGGAGGGATTTAATTTTATGGAGTTGGGTTATAATTATTGGATTTAATTTCTTTGGATTTAGTTTCCCAGTGCTGTTGCAGTTTGGCTTGTGTATGTTTCCAGACATCCCGGACGGTATTTATTTACTTTGCTGTTGTGTTGTCTGAGTTATTGGTAGAATTCTAGGCTTTTTGGTCTGCAATGACGTTTCCAATTATGTTTTTGAGCGACGGAATCCATACTATTATTACCGTTGTTCCAGTCTCGGAAATTTCTCGTGTATTTGCATTTGAAGTTCGTTAAATGTTTCAGTTTTAGTTTCTGTATGGAAATAAGTGAATGTGTAAAGACTAAATGCTTGGTTGACATGTTTGAGGGCCAAGAGGATAGCGTGCAATTCTGCGGTTAAGATCGAACTTGTATGGATTAGTGGAGGTGTTACATGTGACCTTAATATGCTTGATGGTTGACTCGGGCTAGCTCAGTGGTAGAGTGCCCACCAGTTACTGGGTTCGGTGTCTAATGGTTGGCGTAGCTGCCTCACAACACAGAGGCCCCGGGTTCGAATCCTATGCTTGGCTGTATGTGCGTCATGGTCACGGAGACTGGGGATTAAGACTGCCGGAGAATCGATACGCTGACCACGTACCACTTCTAATTCGGAATGTGTTGTGTAAGATGACAGTCCGCAGGAGGAAGAAGATGATATGTTTGATGGTTATAGAGTTATAACAAAATTGGCAAACAGTCAACGTAGTTTTGGATAAGACGTGTTTATATGTTAGATGATCTTACATCTTCTTTTATCTAATAGAATTTGTTTTTGTGTGTAGAAGGTATTTTTCATGTCGGTGAGTTTAGATAGTCGTTTTTGTGTATCTTCAGGATTTTATATCTCGGTGGAGATGTCTGAAACCGGAGCCACATAGTGCTATGTACTCCGTCCAACTTTGGACGCTTGATGGTTAGACGCCTCGAGTGGCTGATCCCCCAAGTGTCGAGTGACGAGCGTCCAACGTTGGCGTTGAAACACGTTCGGACTGTCTTTGGACCCGAGTCAAAGGGCTTTTCTTGCTCGACGGCTTTGTTGGGAAGCATTTGACACAATCGTCCAACCGAGTGTAGTCGCAGTTGAATCAAGTTTTGTTTAACATTGTAGAACCCTTGGCTACCTTGCTCTACCTTAACACCCCAAAGTTACTGCGGGGCTTATTTGATCATGTCGGGAATGCCTCGCATTTCTCTGGGTATTTTTTATCAAAGTTCTCACATGCCGATACACCTTCACCTATTTTAGGAGGTATATGTACTGGTGTCAAAGACCTTGGGCATATGGCAAGAGTTGTCCGCTGATCCCATTGGATCAGTCGGCCAACTGCCTCCTGAAACTTGTGGAGACACGGAGAAGGGAATGTTGCGACCCCACAGCAAACTCGTGTCCCGTCATTCGGAAGGGCGTGAGAATAATACCCAATGCCCGACCTACCTAATGCAGGTTTTCTAGGGTTTTCTCAGCATCTCTTTAGGTGAACCACCGGGTAGGATCCTTACACTTTAGCCCGGGAGGGCTAGTGAACCCTTGGTTTACCTTGCTCTAACTCCACACATCCCCCTTTTCAATTTCCTTCCTATGCTATTAAAGGGGAGTTGCCTGTTTCAGGATCACCTTCATGAAGTCTGTTAACCCCCCAAAAATCAACAGATATGTTTTATATATTAATAATTTCTATATTTTGAATAATATTTATTAAAGAAATGGTTTTATTTGTATGCACCAGAAGTTTATAAAATAATGAGTTTAATTAATTGTTTCCTAAAAAAATTACTGTTTTGATTGAAATTGCACCCTTAAGTAGGGTTAAAACTTACCTACAATAATGAAAGTAGAATACGTTTCATCCACCAACTTTAGGTTATATTCTTGTTGCTCCTCCAACGTCGAAATATAACCTAAATAACTGTGGAGGTTCCTAAAGTTGGGGGGCAAAATGTATTCTAATTGAATTATTTCCATTTCTGTCTTTTGGCCATTATTATGTTTTATTTACAATATTAAGTCAGATAATATAAGTTCTTTATTTATAATAATGAATTTAGTTAATACAAGGGTTTTTTGTAACCTATTTTCTGTATTTTAATTTTTTACACATTATTTTATTTTTCCGCAGTTATAAACAACACATTTATGTTAAAAATTCTTTTAATATTTGATTTTTTTATTAATTTAAATTCATCACTTTACTGTAGAATGGATAATAACTCGTCAATAGTAATTTCCAATAAGACAAGAAAATTTGCGGCAATAGCATTGATAACATCGTCATCATCCTCCATTTTAAACATAATTTTCTGACTTTGAGTTTAAAATACATCAAAGCGGCCAATCAGTCATCAATTATTTGTATTACTATTTAATTAATACAAATACTACACTTTGTCGACTTATTCAGGTTATTAAATGGAATTTGGAAGCGCGGACCATCTCCCGCCCCTGCTACGGCCGAAATGATGAAACGTAGTATTCGTATGAATTAAATAGTAATAAAATTAATTTCTGACTTATTGGCGTCTTTTTATTTAGTTTCCATCTTATCTTGTATATAAGATTCCCAACTAGGATAATATTGAGCCAATGTTTGAATCGAATGTATTACATCAAACATTCACTCCACCGTGAAGCAACTAATAATCATAGATATTGCCAACATTTCAGTCAAACGTTGAAGGCATCGTGTGACACCGGCTTGAGATCTCAGTGAAGCAGCGTCTATGGGTGCATCCATGGTGGAAGAAGATAGGTGACGCATTAAACCTGTTGCGCAGTGCAAGCCAATCACAGCTTTAGCCATAGTGGCTTCCTGAAAAGCGGCAATTCAAACGTTCCTTGCTCAATGGTTTCCTATACAGCTGAAGGCGTGCTTTTGGTTGGTAGCAAAGTATCTAACTGACAGCGTAAGTCTTGCTGTAAATCTTATGACATTTCATTGAATGATTAACAACAAATAAATTATTAAAATTACACTCCTAATATGTAAATTATTTTTTTGTTTATACAAGTATCTAAAAGATATTTTTTAAACATGTATTTAATTATAAATATATAAAATAAAGAATGGTAAAAGGTCAGACATGAAATAATTTTATAAATAAAGTAATTTTATAAAAGACAAGGAGTGGTAAAAAGTCAGAATTGAAAAGAAAACTTTTCGTCCTCGAACTTTAGGACTCCTCAATTCTTTAATTAAAATAATACCGGGCGTTGCAGAAATAAAGAGAACAGAGTCCTTGGGAAATTTGGAAAGGTGGACGTTCCTTCAGCAAATAAGCCTAATCTCAAACAGGCAGATTCCAAGCGCCAGGAAAAACCCACCTCTTGCTTGCCTATCTACCTGTTTTCCGAGTTACAATTTTCTTGCTGGATTTCAATCATTTCAATATCTAAAATTTAAATAAAATTAAGGACGGGCTCCTTCTGCGCTATGACACAATAATTGTATAATTATTTTTGAATATTAATAAACTGTGCACTCACGATACACGTCACAAAACTATTAACTGACAATGTTTGTCTTTCATCGTTTTCACTCGTTTCGCCCTTGACCTAACAGCCGCAATAGGAAATGTTATATTCTAATTGTAAGTACCTACAACATCCCATTTGCGGATGACAGCGCTGCGGGAGTTTTCTCGCAGGCGCTTGAGCCCAGAGTGACTGCGGGGCTCACCTGATCATGTTGGGAATGCCTCTCACTCTCTCTGGGTACTTTTTATCAAAGTTCTCATACGCCGAGACACCTTCACCTATTTTAGGAGGTATATGTACTGGGGTCTAAGACCTTGGGCATATGGCAAGAGTTGTCTGCTAATCCCATTGGATCAGTCGGCCAACTGCCTCCTTAAACTGGTGGAGACACGGAGAAGGGAATGCTGCGACCCCACAGCAGACTCGTCTCCCGTCATTCGGAAGGGCGTGAGAATAGTACCCAATGCCCGACCTACCTGATGCAGGTTTTCTAGGGTTTTCCCTGCATCTCTTTAGGTGAAACACCGGGTAGGATCCTTAAACCATAGCCCAGGGGTCCTAGTTAACCCTTGGCTACCTTGCTCTACCTTCCGCATCCCCCCTTTTCAATTCCCTTCCTATGCTATTAAAGGGGAGTTGCCTGTTTCAGGATCACCCTCATGTAGCCTGTTATCCAAAATAAAAAACATCCCATTTTTATTTAGTTAATTATTGATAGTCAACTATATCTTCTTCCACCATGAGTGCACCAAGGTTATTTTAAGTTTGACGGATCATTTCGTACATACTAAGAGACGGTAGTTTTTAGTAATTGTTTGAAAATTATAGTAAAGTTGAGTGGTATTTACGTGTAACAACAATGCAACATTTTTCTTTGTTACGAAATAGTTTGAAGTATTGCCTTTAGTTTACGAGTTATCATATCGTATTTCACAGTGCCGAAACTGATAAACAGCGTGCCGAGTCAGGAATTTTTACGACATGCAAAAGCGAAATACAAATAGCGGACAAAGGGGAACGTATATAAATTCTCAGTGAAACATTTCGGTTGAAATAACTGTTCCAACAACAGTAATCCAGAATTGAAAGCAAATGTGTGCCTTCGGTAATCACGCAACAGACGTCACGGCGTGTCACACCAGCACGCTCTCCCTCTCTCCCCCCCTCTCCCTCTCTCTCTCTCTCTCTCTCTCTCTCTCTCTCTCTCGTCCGCAGTTCGTAAACATCCACATAAATTAGGTACTGTACAAACTCCACTGACAGCTTGCAACGTTGCCATAGCAACGCAGGCGGCCTTCACTTGGCTTCAAAGAAACCTTCAAATCTCCTGAACTTGAAAACTTCGGATTTCGAATTTTCTTTCCTAGCAACAACTATATGCCATACGTTCTTAACGATAACGAAATATCGATGTTCCGATAAAAAAAACTTCATTACATTTTTAAATAAAAAATAATATTTTTTTACTTATCAAACATCAGGTAGTTAGTTTTCCTCGGCTATTTCCTTAATCCTGTACCATATTCAATAAAAAGAAGCTTGATGTGAACAACACAAAGCAGATGTCGTGGGAAGAAGAGAAGCTCAAAAAAATCACCGAATCAACAACGCATCAACATAACATCTATTACATGGACATTTATTAATTATTAAATTTTATAACATGTGTAATAATATGCAATGTAAATGTAAGGTCGCTAAAGATCCAGGTGATGATACGAATTAAAATAAAACTTTAATAACAATGAAAAAGAAATTATGTAACTGAAATTAATGTAAATACAATTGTTAAGTTAGTGTAAATACTTTTAATTTGCATAGCGTGTAGCACCTAACTTATAATTTAGATTATTTTTATAAAACTATGTAAGTGAAGAGCAATATAGATGTGTAATCGTTAATATTTAAGCGTAAATATTACTCAAAATAAAATAAATTAATCTCTATCAATTAAAGTCGATGCAAGCGCCGAGCTTCAGGGTTTGCATAACACACTGCGTGTTATGCGTTCCTGTACAATTCATCCGATTTCCGTGAATTTGGTGTTGAGTGATGATCACCCTAAAGAAGGTTTCTGTCGATATTTCGTTAATTTGGGAATTTTCCCTCACTCCCACCCCATTTCAGTCTAAGAAAGATCCTGCGTCAATCATCTGCTGTGCGACTTTATGATTGCCCATTATTCGTTCCTATACCATTCATCCTATTGCCATGTTTTTTCGTGCGTTTCAGCCCAAAACAGATCCTACCAGAAAAGCATATAGAACTGCAACAGGATGCATTGTGACTTCAGGTAGCCTGTCAAAATAGATTATTTAATCGTACTTTTTAATTATTTAATAATGCAATTTTTATAAGTCGCAATGTAAATGGTTCATGATTAATGCTCTGGAGCCCAAGACGGATTTTTACGAAACGAAACGTCGCTTATCCAATGTGACATTCGCGAGTAACAATTAAAAAGTAACATCACTTGAATAAAATGTTACTTTATGCTTAATAGCTACATAATCAGAAAAAAATGTTGTATCAGTCAGAGTTATTTTTCGTATCTATACGCATTAATTCTCGTTAATCAGGCAGAAAGATGGCTCATAATTATCTCTCTTTATAAGTATGCCTGTTTTTTTAATATTTGGCCGCATAAAAATCTAAACGTGTGGAACAATTTAAATCAAATTTCGTACACATGCTCCATACAATTGGCAGCAAGAAAGGACTGTAGGGGAAAGACATCATTACCATAATTAGGGGCTTGTTGCGAAATTTAAAGTGTATATTTGAGGTACGTTATTTCATCACATCTGGAAAACCTTCCAAGCTTAACCAAATTTTAACGAATAAATGTATTTTAATATTATTTACCACTAACATTTTGTTATATAAATATAACTAAGACTTTATTTCATGGTGTCAAACGTATCTAAATATATTGTGACCGTTGTATAAATTAACTCCAGAAAATAATTTCATATTAAAACAGAATTCTACTTCACTTTCACATGACTATGTTCTATTGGCATTGTTACAATGTAATTTTGAATGTGGATTGTTTAATCAAAGTAAGAAAGGACGGCTTACTATGTTTGTTGGCATACTGTTACTTTTCTAGACACAGTTACACTAACATACTTAGCCGTTTCAGAGTACTGATTTATAAACTATAGGGTACCATAATTTTATTACATTATGTTAAAATTACGTTTTTGTGTCAGTTATGAGAACGTTAAACTACGACATCAGGTATGATACAAGACTTTATTCAAATATTTGAAATGTGGCCAATATACAAAAACAGGTGCAAAGTTAACAAATGCTAACTAACAAGTTAGGATTTATTTGAAACGATATTTGATATGTGAGTAACGAAATTCCTGTTGGCATTATTTGAAATTATTTCAAACAAAATGAATTGTTTTAATTAAATATAACTTGCTAAGTTTCATTTGGGATTTTATAACTCCTTAAAAATAATGTATGTTTGATCACATAATGACAGTGCAAATTGATTAATAGAATTAATCCTGTGAATTGTAATAAACAATATTCCATTTTACTGACTTTTTTAACTTACTTTTCTGGCGAGATAATATTTTTAAATGAATGGTTTTGAGTCGCTTCAACCCTAGGGTTATTAGCGACTACGTACTGTATAAAGTACATGAATAAAAAACACACACGCAACTATTTTTTCTTTAAATTTATTAATTATCAGCAATTCTTGGAATTTTGTTGGAGTGTGTTCATCGGTGACCACCTGTTTAGTTCTTTTAATACTATTGAATGGCAGGTAGACTAACAATGAAATGTGCTGCTCCCTTAATATGAAAAGAAAATTTAAATTTTCTCAAACCATCAACACTGTCTCTTCTTCTACTTTTCTATACATATAAGCACACTAACTACGCATTACTGCTCACTAACTTATCTCCTTGAATGTTTCTAATTCCTTCTCTTACTTTCTGTGTTACTAACTTTCACATTTACGAACTATTTTCACCACAGTTTGCCTACTCAATTTATTGAGTTATTAAAAATACTAATTCATTCTAATATAGACCTCTTGATTGGTATGTAAAATTATGACCTGAAAAATTATATATATATACATTTTATTAAGTTTGTAATGCAAGGAAAAAGCCGTATTAGTCTTTGATTGTACCTACATTCATGGCAGTATGTCCAATATGCTGGAGAACATATCATATTTACGACAAGGCATCCCATAAATAACCTCTTTAAATTCCAACTAATTCATTTTACCCTTCATATTGACAAATAAATTTATCAATCTTGTTATTGACCTTGAAAAGTATTTCAATCTCATTTATTCAAAATTATTTTTTGTGCTTCCAGATAGTCCTTAATAAAAGTTATGATTACATCTTTCTTATCCAAGCTGCTAATACAATTGATATCCATTGTTATTACTTAAGTATCATAACATTCCCCCGTATTCTCTTCACTTTTTCTTATTAGTATAAAGAGATTATATTATGCTATTGTAATGAAGTAAGGCGTTGATTACGATTTTGTTCAATCAGTAGTGATACTCATCAGAATAATTCTGCTTATCAAATTCATTTTTGGCGCCAGTCAGACGACGATAACGTGCAAGTAATACGCTGATGTGGCGGCGATGAGCAACCCGAATAGTGTGAAACATTAACCCCTCTGAAATTTCGAAGGATGTTTCTCGCTCCTAGAAGTCAGATGGTCCCCGCAGGCCAACCTTGAAATTTGATTGGAGCAGGGGGTCATGTGTTCTAATATCCACCCTCTTGGTAGGTGTAAGAGAATAACTGGCCTGGGAAGGAGACGAAGTAAATAAGTCAGTGGGGGTAAGTATTATTGAAAAAGGAAGACGAAGGTAGAAAAAGGCAGTCAGGAAATGATTTTTGAAGAAAAATAGTAAAAAAAGAAGAAGTGGACAGGAACAGTCGAAAATGGAACTTTGAAATAAAAGAGTGTAAGACAATAATGTGAGAGTTGGACTATGAGAACGAACAATCTAGTCTCGCCGTAGCATCAGGCAGAGAGGGAGGCGAGAATATTTGGTCACCAGTGAATTATACTTGATAGAAGTTTCCTTTAATCTCTGGAGACAAACTGAGAGAAGGAAAGGCAGAGGCAGGGTGCATTCCCAATCACCATAATCATCGCCAGAGACAAGGTAGGAGACCAGAGTTCTAGCAAGGAAGACCAAGGATGCAGTTGCCACAGAAAACAACAATCAGGATTTTTAGTTCCACGGCATCAAAATACGTATGACATACTTGCTGCAAAACAACGCCCACATACTCATGACCCTGTAATAGGTTAAGTCCCTTGCTAAATTTTAAATCTGAGATAGACATGCATTTTAATGGGTCCTAACTTGCTATTAGTCGTGATTTTAAGCAATAAATTAATTTATAAGGTTAACGAAATATAATTTGGTATAATTTAAATTAAAAAACTCATTACTTCCATTTATTCATTATAGTATTTACAACCGTAGTAGATTCTTAATTATGAAACGTGTCTTGTTCAAACATCATTGACTACAGTGCCTCTGACACAAAACTTTTTAATAACTTCTACTAATACCAATTATTTTAAATATTTAAGTGTTTTGAATTTTATCTAGTTATAATATTTTGTAACATTTGACCTTAAAGCTTTCAACGTCATACAATACACAGCATTATACTAAAACTGATGAATTGAATAAAAAAATAGCATAGTGTCTAATGAAACATTTTTCGTATACCATCTAGCACAAATGACTTCATTCTTTATAATGAAATATAAATTAGATCATTTACTTCATTCTGAGAATAAAACTGTAATCTCGTGAGTATATTATTCACCTCAGCTAAAATAAGGATCACCCTTATGCATCCTTCTGCCAAAAAAGACGTTTCCTGAAAGCTCCTGTTAAAATTAATATGGTATTAACACAGTATTTTACCATAAATTGTGCATTGTATGGTTGATTCAACATTAAATTTCTCTATAGAATCCAGTGTCAGAATAATGCACAGCAAACTTCTCTCCCATTATTCGGAAAGGTGTGAGAAAATTACTGCATAGCTTGACTTAGCTAATGCAAGTTTTCTAAGGTTTTCCTGCATCTCTTTCAGGTTAATCATCGGGGGCCCTTGGTCAACGACCGTATAATTACCTAAAACACAGTTTGAGAAGGACCTACGCTGGGTGATTTTACGACCTGCTTCCACACGTCGTGGCTTTGCACCTTGACTATCCAACGTATGTAATCCCATTGCATCCTCTTCTTGAACGAAGTAAGCTCGTAAAACATGGGGACTGTTGGCGGGGATTTCCCAATTCAGCGGGAAGCAAGCCTTAGAAGATTATCTGAAAATTTACTGTTAAAGGAGCAGTAGAGAACGCCTATGGCACAGTCGCTTCGAAACGACGAAAACAATTCCACATAACGTGATCTTGCAGTCAATTACCAAGTCTCAATTTCTTCTTTAAAAAATTAGAATTTTGATGTCGTACTTTTGCAGTCACTCCTAAATCTACTATAAAACTGTAAAACAACGCATTCAGCGTATTATACACTGCATAAAATTTTATATATTACATTTCAACCACGAATCATACTCTAGACATCCGATATTATATTTTGTAATGAACTAGTAAGGATTAAACAAAAAAGAACGACGAAGAATTAAAATCGACGGTCAAGTTTGTATCTTCTCTAGCATTAGTTATTAACTGTGTTTTAAATGGAGACTGACCTGCTTTTTATATTGTCTATAACATGCCTACTAAATTTCATTTACCACATACATATTTACAGTACGTTTAAGTATGTACGTTTTTCGAGAGAAAGAAGGTGATGATTAATAAAAGCTATTCTATTAATTTTAGTTTCAACTAGCTGTACATAGTGTTGGTTGGATTTTTTTATATTAACTCCGAAAATGAATTAAATGGAGTCTAATCTCTCTATCAAAACGTCTTTAAACCGGCATCGGGAAAGACAGTTTTTTGGACCTTTATCCCTTAACGCCTCGTCTCCGACCTATTTCAATGAGATTAGGCTTAAATATAACGAATTAATAAAACTTGAACCAATTATACTAATTTAATGAAAAATTTCCCGGTATCCAGAAATTTTTTCTTGTTTATGTTAATTTTTTCTTAACACTACGACCAAAAGCTGTTTGTGTATTGTTATATAAGAACCTTTAAGTTATTTTAATAGAGAGAATAGTGAATATTTGATTTCTCTTATATTTTTAATACTTCTCTGCAGTTACCTAATTTTTTAGAACATATTAGACAATTATTAGAAGCGAATAGCAAGAAACTACATTAAACAAATGCCTAAAATTTCAAACAGTTATAAGTAGAAGTTAAATTAATATTTTGAAAGAAAAACCAAAGTCATTAAAATTTATGACATTTTTTTTTAAATTTAAGATCTACAAAAAATCTGAGCCCTTAACCTTCATGGCCACTTTCATCTGAATTTTCTTTTAAGCCAACCATGTAACATGAGAGATACATTGAATTACGTTAAGTGTATACTATGATTTGTAAATTATTCAGTGGACATTGCCAAAGTCTTGGCTACTTTGGTTTGGACAGTTAACTTTATGAAAAATTATTTCAGTTACAGTCAACAAGATTTAATGTTTTTTAACATAAAAATGTTAATTTTTGGAGCTTACGATAGTGCATTACTAATGCAGCTGTATTCCACTGAACTGAAACAGAAAAAACGCAATTGATTTTGGTGACCCAACCCATATTTCGTAAAAATATTCAATCTGTACAATATCGCTATAATAGTTAATTAATTGTATCATTTTTATTCCATTAACTTGCAAACGTATTTTTAATTTACTTCTTGTGACGTATGTACTCTATAATATAAAACTTTGGAAACGTAAGCAGAATTATTTTGACGATGGAATATAATTTCAACCGTTTTTAAAACAACTCCTGAAAATGAAGTTCAAAATATTTTCTGAAGCCAATAATGTGTCATATCTCAAGAAAATAATGATAATAATCAATTAAATATAAATAGCTAATGATATTAAATACAAAACGTTTTTGCTCAATGAGCCCATCATCTGTAAAATCGGAGATGTCATGTTGGTTGTGAATTGTCCACCATTTTGTATGTAATAACCAACTCACCGCTCTATTACGTGGACAAAACCAAATTTTATTGAAGTGTGAGAGTTCAAATTTACTAGTAACGAAATGTAAAGATGAACTAAAATCATTCTAACCGACGAAAATACAGACAAACGTACTATTTTTTATGAGTAAAAGCTTTTAATGCGTAAAAATACTATGAAATAATATGTACTATATTATGTACTATGAAATAGATCAAAAATATGTTTGCTCTTTTGGAATATTTATACAGCAAATTGTAATACATGCATATGTTACGTACGGCTCAAAATTATAAACCTACAATATCTGCTAATGCAGGTGAGACAATTAAACGTTCAGCAGGGTCTGTGGACTCACTTTCTTGTATATAAAATTTCTTCCGTCATTGTGCTAGTTTCTCAACCCACAATCTTTTTTAGGTCTTTGAGAAAATGTATACCATTTTAGGTTTCAAATCGTCCCTGATTTTATATTTTTCTATAAACCGGTAATATTTACCCAAATACAGTTTAATTGGGCAAAAAAATGGTAATTTAGAATATGTTTATGTTTTTATGCAACAAATGATATTGTCCGTTATTATCAGTTAAGATTAGAAACCCAATTGGCTATTAAATTAAACAATTAATTTCCTTCAAAATATTTCAAATTGTAAAACTACACTGTAGCACAGTATCACTAATCCCTTACTTTCTTCACATATTTTTAGATTTTAAATGATCTAAATTCAGCAAGAATATTCTAACTCGCATACTGGCAGGTAAGAATTCCCCAGCACCAGGGTGGTTGGTGGAAAACGTGTCTGCCTGTAGCTACAAATGATTAAGCATGTTTTTCTGAAGGAAAGTTCACCTTTCAAATTTTCCCAAAGACACCCTTCCTTCGTTCGTAAAAAAATTTCCGCAGTGGATGGAGGACGCTTTCTCTTGGAGAAGGGGAAATTGTGAGTTTAGCTGGGAGGTGAGAACACGAAAAATGAGCAGAGTTGATCAAGACGTTAAAATGACGTAGATCAGACAGACAGGCAGTGTTGCTCGGAGATTGAAGTGAAAATGAAGCAGAGGAAGTAAGAGAGAAAAATAAATGAAAACAATTAATAATTCAGTGTCGATCAAGAGTTGAAAGAGAGCGAGCAAGGAGGGCCAGAATTTCAGACTTGCTTGTAAGTTGAAAGGAAGTGGTAGTAACTGTTAGTTGGAATGAAGAAGAAAAACTGGAGTGTCCTCAAACGTTGGGCAGTACCAGCTTCAGAGCCTTCTTCTGCTAACAGAGGCCAATCACAACCAGTCCTGCAAGTGTGAGCGTGGAAGAAGGAAAAATACTACACAGAACTTCCGAAATTGTTGTGATGATGAAACAGGTTCGTAACGAACGTGAAATCTTTTCTGCACGTTGTTAGCCCTGAGAAACCCTTTGAAATTTAAACAATCACCCCCTTTAACAAATATATATATGTATGTAATGTATTGAACATTCTATCGTATCATGCCAGAAACTTTCGGGGAAGTGTATTCAACAACTTCCCAAAATTTTATGGTGATCCGATAAATGGTGTAGTAATGCTTAAAGGAGAAACAGTCAAACAAACACATGAATTTATATATACATATATTAACAAAACAGTGTTGTAAATATTTGAAGTCGATGTTTCCTATTCGTTGACAAATGTTAAAAACATACTTTTATTCGTAATTATTACTTTTAGACTAACTTAGGGTAGCGCTAAGAATTTAATTAAAAAATGGAACGAGGTATCAATCATTATATCACACTGCATAAATTCCTCTAATTAATCAATCTCTTTTAATTGGATAAATTTCAAAACTGCCCAAACGCTTTGCTGTGCACATTCACTGAATTATTTTTAGCTCGTTATCGAGAGCTTCACATAATTAATGTCCTTATTCTTTTTATGAAGCAATTATCTCCTGACGGCGTAAACAATGTCCACGTGAAAATTTAGTGGACAGTCTTTTACATGCGCGCATTATTAAAATGCGCTACAAGCCTTTGTGTTTCATCAAAACACTTCCTGGAACAGCAGGGAGGACGAAATTCGGTAACAACCTATTCATGGATTATGGCCTAGTTACAGACACACGCAGAGATAACAATGACATTAAAATTATAAATATATACAGAGACAGGTGGGGGGAGGCTGCAAAGAAGTGGTGTCTCCACTTTACCAGCAATGGAAGAGAGATGGAATGAGAGACCAATGTAGTTGAGGGTTAAGTATGGCACCCGGGCTATGGTTTAAAGAACCGCCTTTAATTTAATAAAATTCATCATAATTTCAACCCGGAAATAATAAGAGAAATTCATGAGAATGCAAAGATCATTGGGCGTTCGCTATTTTTAAGCAGATCTAGGAAACGGACGACCGTTAACAAACGAACTAGGACAGATAGTTAATCTACACGTGTAATGTATAGTCAATCCAATGAAAGAACAGATTTTCCGGTTACCACATCGTTTTTTTTTTAGAAAATCCTGATAACTACTGTATATGGAATCGGAAGCTGATTGGAGAAGTTGCGTCTGCTGGTTGGTGTTTCAAAACTGGGTGCCATAATAATTAGACATTATTTACTCCTTATATGAAAGATAATTTGTGACGTCATCAGCTATCAATCCGTCCACTTAATTTCTACGATGGCGCTCTACATAGAAAATATTAGTAACAACTGTATCTTGGTAAAATAAATAATGGTGAATTGATTTTTCAACTCATATTTACGTACTTGTACCCGAAAATTTAGATTTTCGTTTATAGAATCAATATATATACAGCCAATCTCGTGTGGTGTAATGACTAACGCAGCTGCCTCACAGAGGTCTCAGGTTCGAACTTCGGCAAGGGAGTGGATATTTGTGTGTATGTGTGTGTCTAATGTATTTTAACAACCATCACAACTTCGAACAGAAGAGTCCTGGAAGGGCGCTTCATCAACCACTATGCTTAATTTCCCATGAAAGCGAAACCTTTCTAGGTAGATAATTTTCGGCACTTCGGCCTGCCGTTAGGCAGAACTCGAAGTGTTTATTATTTATATATAACTCTAATTGTTTATATATATTGTAACATGTAAGTTACAGTTCCGTCCCAAAAAGCAGAAAAGTCAGCCTGAAATGGCCGGACTCTTGTTAAAAAATAGTCGTTTGATGCGTTTATCAAGAGCAATAGCCAGCATAAAAGTTAGCCCGCGTGATTCGGTTCGAAGGGAGCTCGAGAACTAAGCGTGGAAATGCTATTGGTTAACAGGGTACATGTGACGTATTACTTGAAAGATGGAGTAAGATAAAAGTTATAGTGAAGGGAGTAGCCGGTATGAGGCGGTGAAGATTGGATACGTTTTGGTGGACTTGCGATAAGTCGCGACCACGTAAACAATGTCGGCTAACGAAAAAGCCACTAATTCAAGTGGGATTTGGCTAAGGTAAAAGTGAAAGCTTTAGCAAGGATTTTATTTTGTTTTCAACGACGAATATTTATATTTTGGTGTTTCCGGTGAATTGGCCGAAGTATGTCTTATTTGTGTCCAAGTGTGTAATGACCACGCCCTACTTTATATTACCTTTTTCTCATTGCTGTGATAAATAAATGTGTTATTGTTTCTTAAATCTTTTGTTATTTTTCCCATGTCAATCAATCGAATATTGAACTACGTATCGATGCTACGAGAGCTGCAGCTAGCTGAGAGGTAGAATGACGCGAATTAAACGGTATAGTTCCCAGTTTTCGTTACAATATATATATATATATATATATATATATATATATAACGGATCGGTCGTTTCCCCATTCTAGCTCAGCTCTTACTCGATATTGGATTTTAAGAAATTTTTTGTTCATAAAAACACCAAAAGATTTAATTCAGAGTTTTCATTAAGATTCAGAGCAGAAAATTGATAATTCAAACAGGGCATGGTCACTTATTCATCCTTAACTCCACGAAATACTGACGACTGCCCTGAACGCTGAATGTGTGTCTGTGTTCAGAACGTGTTCCTGAATAACCTCTAAAACTTTGTCGATAGAGTTCTGATTCACCCTGCACTAGTAATGCGGATAAATATTATTGTTGACCAGGTTATAAACTTTTCGTAAAGAAGGATTGTATGTAAGCATACACTTGATCACACAGAGTGTAAGAAAATTAATTTCATAGGATAGGGTAATAATAAACGCTAAACACAGGCAAATATAAATAGCAAGATAGAACCACTAATTTACTAGCAGAAACTTAATTATACACTTCAAAGTTACGTTCATTCACTGAATAAATATCAAGTTCATATGAATTCCCTCTCGTCAAGGATTTAATTTAGGTCAAAATATCACAACGAAAATTTCAATTCACCACTATAATAGTTTATGACGAAGTACTTATCAGAAGGACCTATACAAGGTATTAAATGGAACTGTCTTACAGTATTGTTTCGAATTCTCTGGCCGCCTGAGGTCGCTGTATGTTGAAGAACTTTCTATTCATTCGTGAATTTCCTCCACACGCCAGACGGTTTTTACATGCTTTCAACTCGGTTTCTCTCAACCCCCGCACTTAACTCGTCCTGTATAATCACGTGAGTCAGTGAATTACGTATTCGAATATGTTACGGACCCTACTTTTACTCGTCTTGCGCAGTTTATTTTGTGATAATATTTTTAAGTCCAGGTGGCCTACTGAAATTACATTGTTCATTTGTCCAAGGATATAATACGCACAATTGTTTTAGGGATTAAAAAACATGAAGGAAGCTGCTTATCTTTGATTACTAAAAACAATTTAAAATAGCCGTCATTGGTGTCAGAAGTGAAAAACAAATTTAAAATATTAAGAACGGCGCAAACAATCAAATAGAAGATATCTGGAAGAGAATTCTATTCAATTTATGAATATCATACATACACAATTTCAGAAAATATTCCCAGTCCAATATTTGCAAAATTGAGTAGACCGCACCTAAATACATTTGCATACTTCGAAGCCTGGAAATAAAGTTACTTCCAACAGCACGTTCGTCGTTGTTGCCTCGTCGCATAGCTAATGAGATTGTGTCAATTAGATTCGAAATGTTAATTGCCAGCTAATCTAATTTATTATATCCCTATTCGGTCTAACTAGTGTCGGTTGATGTAACTCGGCCGTAAAACATTGCAAACGGAATCTAGCCAACAATGTTCACATCGGCGTAATTAAATTAAACAATTTTATTCCCATCACACAATAATAAATCACATTCCAAAAAGCGTAAAATAAGCCAATGTATGAAAAAATTGAAAAAATTATTAATTAGCCACACCCTAACCCTGATAACACAACAAATAAATCATTTTGGATAATTTAACGCAGTAGGATCATACCCAACTTAATTCGTATTTTAGAAAGAATTAAATTCATATAATTAATTGACAATATATGGAGACAAGACAGAGAAGATGCGGAAAATACAGGATTAGAAAGGCGCAGATTGTAGTCAAGAAACATGCTTACTAGCTAGATGTAAATGTTGGGGGTTTAATATGTTTTTCCATCAGAGAACGTTGACCCATGGATGTGTCCCAAAATGTATGACCCCTTCCTTCGGAAGTGAGGATCCCAAAAGGTAATGACGATTGGCGAAGACACGTCACGTGGAGTTATTTCTTAGAGCATGATGAGGAAGAGATTGGCTCGAAGGTGACATGGCGATGAAATATTCATTGTGGTTTTGAAGTTGGGAGAAGTAGGATGTCAGGACAGGACAAATTCAGTCTGTGTGTGTTTGAATTTGAAAGGAAGAGAAAGTAGGAGAAGAGCGGTGTTCCTCAGAGGTTGGAAAAAATATTACTTAGAGATAGGAGAAATTCAGTCAGTGTGGTTCTGAATTTAAAGGAATAGGAAGTAGAAGAGGAGAAAAGGAAAAGTTTTTGTAAAAAGTTGGAAGGAAGAGTAATTTAAGAATAGAAAAGAAGATCCTTTCAATAATTAGTAGAAAGCAAACAAAATAGCTACATAACAAAATTGTTATATCCCACCCAAAAGTCTACTGAGACGTGAACGACCTCAACAAGACGGAAGACTGATTTTTCTTAGTCAGCTACCAGTGCAAAATCTCCTGGTTTCCGCCTGCCGAACATCAACCTGTGTGACGAAGGGTCGCTACACCCTGCTGTCCACCTGCATCCATGCTAAATTCCCGGAAGGAAGAAATCATCTTGTCCCTGCACGAGATCTGAGTCGCCGAACAAAACGAGGTCTGTACTATTCGTTGTTGCCCCACGATAATTAACCCAAATAAATTTCATACATAAAAATACCCAACGTTAAGCCATTTATACTTCAATAAATAATTTCACCTTAAACAACAAAAAATGATTTTTCTTTTACATAAAATCCCAGTCAAAATTTCTTAATTCTTAAACAGATAAATGCCCCACGCCTTTCTTTAAATCACAGGCAATTTTCAAAAAACAATCACAATTGAATTTACTTCATTACAGCAATGAAAATTAAGCTAATTAAAAGTAATTAATTCATTTTGATAGTAAACAGAAACAAAGAGCAACAGTTCACTTGCTTAACTTGATAAAAGTTGTTGTATGGCGGGATGACAATGAACTTATTAATAACCTCAGATCCCTAAAATTAAAGTAGATCACTAAAATAGCGATCTTAAGGCTGTTTACTTTGAAGGACATAAACTGATCACCCTTTCTTTATAAATCTTCACTTTGATTTAGCATTCTAACTATCTCCGTTTTTCAAAATAAATTATCTGACATTAAGTATAATAATAGAAATACAACCAAATTTATCATATTCGTTTCGGCCGTTACCTGCGCTGGACGAGGTCAACCACACTAAATTATTCGCATTATGTAATGGGTTTTTCTATATTAAAAATTACCTGACACAGTCCACAAAGGTGGACAAAATGGCGTAATCGAAATTCTATCAACTAAATAATAATAAAATGTTTTTTTCTGATAAAGTTGGCTGTATTTCAATTACCTCCGTTTTTATTACGTTTAAATAAGCAGCTCACCGTACACTATTGCCAACCTTTCTATATAAATCACAATTTCTACCAATCTCATCAATAAATAATTATGCAAGAATATTATATTTTTTCACTGTTTCGTTACAAAAAATGTCTGCTGCTCAAAAGGTATTATTATTTATATTTGTCAATTCATCGAATGGGCGCCAAGACTTATTTTCAAATATCGGTTATTTGCACAACCCGGCTATAATGGCGTGAGCTATTACGTACACTCCACCTCTCAGAATAAAATTATTATTTCCTGAGAAACCCTGATTGACAGTCAATATCTACCTTTGTTCTTTCGTTGACATAATACTCATTTCAAATTTACTATTTATTCGTTTGTTGTCATCATCAATCAGCTCATGTGAATTAGATTATATGATTCAAAAAGATCAACTGTTTCTCTCATTTAACCTCTTCCCTGACTCGGGCGAGTTATCTTGTCCTGAGCGGTCGAGAAAAAACTGACGCAGCCGAGTTAACTCGTCCTGTGTCAATTTTATTTCTTCTTACTTGATTTGGATCTCGTCCCCCTCACAGACTTTCGTAGTTTTGTCGCGAGAGAGCGTAATTCTCATCACAACGTATGATTTACTCCAAATTTATTCGTTTTTTCAATGTCTGAATGCGGAATAAATCACGATAATTCCTTCAAGTTTAACCACCTAAACCTATGCTATTTTCGAGATATTATTTGCAATGAACAAATAAATATATTTGAAGCATTTTATAAATAACTACGATGAATTTTTAAACTGTTTTTATCAATGCTTGGTGCAGCCGAACGGAGCTGGTATGCGAGTTACTTGCCATCTTGCAATTCTGAGAGTCGTGCGTTCGAATCTTGCTATCGGAAAGAATGTTGCAAGCCTGTATTCAGTGAAGAAACATTTTAGAAAATCTTTATTACATGCTCTTCGGTGTTTCTGATTGGACCTACTAAATGAATTACGTTCCAGGCAGTTGTTCTGAATGTAGCGCGTTCGAAACCTATTTCACACAAAAATAGACTTTTAGCTTACATAATATGTTACTGTGTATTAAATTTAGAGTTAATATTATTATTCTGACACTATCACGTGTTTTTAATGCGAAGAATTTTTGTGATTGTATTTATTGTGAAACATTTAACTTCATTTTTATGCAAAACTTAGCAAAAATATGTAAAATAGGTACAATAAGAAAATATTTTAAAATAAATAACTTTGTGAAACACTTAAATGAATATATTTTTTATATCTACCTGTACGCTTTGCCGACTATACTGTAGTATTAGGGGAGTCAGAAGAAGACTTGGAAACCATAATAAATGGCATGAACGTAGTCCTGGAGAAAGAGTTCAATATGAGGATTAAAGACGCAAAACCAAGGTAATGGGGTATTGTATGGAAAACGGTGGAATAACGAACGGTGTTAGATTGGGAAGGGATATTTTGACGGAAGTTAAGGAATTCTGCTTCTTGGGAAACGTAATGACTAGGGATGGGCGAAGTGTAGTAGACATAAAGAGTAGGATAGCACAGGCAAGGAAGACTTTCGCGAAAAAGAGGAATTTACTTACCGGTAATATAAGTGTCAATATTAGGAAATCGTTGCTAAAAATGTTCGTATGGAGCGTGGCGTTATATGGGTGTGAAACGTGCACGATAGGAGTTGCGGAAAATAAAACAAAGGAAGCCTTTGAAATGTGGTGCTATTGGCGAATGCTGAAAATTAGATGGGTGGATAGAATCACAAACGAGAATCGGGGAGAGGCGAACGATATGGAGGACGTTGACTAATAGAAGGGATAGGTTAATAGGCCACGTTTTAAGACACCAGGCTGTTGTAGAATTAGCATTAGAGGGACGTGTGTGGGATAAGAACAGAAGACGGAGGCAAGGACGGAATACGCTTAGCAGATTATGGAGGATGTGTGTTGTGCTAGTTATAAGAAAATGAAAAGGCTTGCGCAACTGAGGTTATTATGGAGGTTTGCATCAGACCAGTCCACAACAACAACAACAGCATCCAGGTGTCCAACTGCGACGTTGATACGCACTCTCTCTGCCTCTCGCTAATATAGCAATAGAAAAAATTAATACATAATCATTGCATTTTTATAACGCTTCCATAATTTAACTAGATTATTTCTAGCCCCCATACAACTTATAAAAGTGACTCAAAACGTCTAACTTTTAATAAAAACTTTGACGGTATTTTTTGACACTCTATGTAAATAACTGGACAAGCTCCATACAGTCCACATAGCCTTATTAAATATTAATTGTAAACCCCAGATGTTATTCGTTCGCGAATGAGCGTCCATGAGCCGTTGCAGAGAGAGAGAGAGAGAGAGAGAGAGAGAGAGAGAGAGAGAGAGAGAGAGAGATGATTAATGAAGCGTCGCAGATGCACCCCCTGCTATGACACGTGTCATGTGAGCTCTGGCGTCGCTATCTCTTCTGGCTCGTTTATCCCCGGCCTCCGCAGCACGCAAAAGACACATTCGCCAGCTTCGGGAAATGGGCCGATTGAGACCAATACTCAGACACACGCGCTGGACGAGGGAAAAACCCAATGACACTTAATAATTCAGGGAGTCCCAGAAATTTCCACGTACGAGTACATATATTTCCGGACTGTCAGCGCAGATCTCGGCATTCATTTCGCGCAACTGCTACATCCACTCACATATTCAGCAGACCAGTCAGATTACACGTGAGAAATAGGATCGGGACGAAGGGGCAAAGTCTACTAACATCAGCAAAAACGTATTTCGATTTACGCAGGTCCTATTTGAAGGGTAATGACAAATCAGCGTGTGATGGATAGTCGGATAGTAAAAAAAGTTGTCACATGCTACAAAAATTATGCTACGCCCCTAATAAAAAAAAGTTTACGCTGTGTATCATTCT
Organism: Eucriotettix oculatus; assembly: GCA_034510155.1. NCBI lineage: Eukaryota > Metazoa > Arthropoda > Insecta > Orthoptera > Tetrigidae > Eucriotettix > Eucriotettix oculatus. The sequence continues at coordinate 91,488,747 of CM067376.1, forward strand.
TTTCTGTGAATAAATTTTATGAATAATCCCAATGTAATTATTTGATAATTGTACTTTACACACTCCAGACGTTTTGGTAACGTAATCACCCATGATATTAATCTTACTCCCGTTATAGTCAAAGACAAAGAAAATGGCGCTTTAGGGTCAGTGACGTAAAGGGCTACACCAACTAGTCTTAGTGCGCTTCTTTTCTCTGCTTGAAGACACTTCACTTTCACCAACAGAGAGTTCCACAAAGCTTGTAGTACTACGTAAATGAATTTTGGTCGCATACTACAAGCTCAGTACGTACAGGCGACTAAAATTCATTTAGAATTCAGATTTGTGGCAACGAATTTCTTTCTCTTTAATGATGAAACACTATATAAGTCAGAAAAAAATAAGATGAACTTTAATAACAGTAATTATACCATGATTTGGAATGTTATATGGTGTTAAGGCACTTAATAAAATTCTTATTACATTTTTTAACACGCATAGGCTGTTTCATTATTTATTGATTCCAAACAGACAGATTTGTCTTTATTGTGTACCAATCAGAAAACAGTATTTATGAGAGTAATAAACATTACATTAATATTTCTTCCTTCAGACTTGACACTAGTTGAAATCATGATAATATTTTCTTTTGTATATTTTAATTAAATCAACAAAAATGGACGCATAATTTATATGCAATTGCGTGTTTATGTGAGTTGAACAATAACTCTCAAAAATACTATTTTCATAACGTTTCTTCTAAAATTGTAGACGACGTCCGGTGCTGAAAGGACTGAGACTCTCCCATTAATGTATAATTGAGTTGTTTTCAGTGGCGGTTGGTATATCTGTGTTACAGCACAGAATTATTTTCTCTTAATTTCAAGAACACTGATGGCAAGTTGTTTTTAATAGTGTGAATTTCTGCTTTGATTTCGAAGATTTTAAAATACTCGCCTTGATAAGCAGTCGCTCCCAATAAATTAGACAGCACATGAATTTTATCTGGAAAGAGATATGCGCAGTTTTCCGTTAGCGCAGTATTCCGTTATACCCTACTGCGATACCCGTAAAGCTCCACAAAATCCTACTGTGGGTCACCCTGTAAAATATAGTTATTTTCGTGCCGTGCCTTAACATTGAACCATTTAATGATTAAAAATATAAAAAATTGAAAAACACTTAGCGTAGCCATTTTGAAAAAATAACAGTCTAAAAAAATTTAATGGACATCATATTTAAGATTTGCATCATACTTGGGCAAAATACTTCAATATTTTACCTGTCGGTAGTATTTTATTGAACTGACCCAATTATTTTAAAACTTATACTTTCGGTAATTTTTAGATAATCGTTTGGTTTTAGGAATTCCTAAAATGACACAAAGATCTTACTAATACGTTTTCGACTATCAGTGTTGTTTATAAAATTATTCTTTCATATTGCGGTTCTCGGTATATCGGTCAAACGAAAATAAATTTGAATATATGAATTAAAGAGCATGTATGAAATTACAAGCTGTCCACGTAAAACGATCCTATCACTAAGTACCGTATATTGTAATTAACTTCTGTTTAGATTTTGACAACGACTCTATTTTGGACAAGGAACCACATTAGTGTAAGAGAACAATTTCTGAAATGTTGTTCATAAAATTAAACCTAAATATGTTAACATTAAGTATGACATGGAAAATATTAAAACTTTTATGATGTCTTTTTTGTTTGGACCTATGTACTTTTCATCTCTATTAGTTTTAATTACCGGTCTTAATTTTTGTTGCCGTTATAAAAACATTGAAACGTCCGGAACTTCTAAACCTTGTTGAATTGTATATCAATTTAAAGGTTGTCTGCATGAAGATCGTTATTTAATATAGGAACTTATGATGTGAACAAATAATAAATCAAACTGATTGTGTTGTAAACCTTTTACTGGCTCATAAAAAATTCCTAACTGTATTGAGCTACTTTCGAAGCGGAAAACAATTTCTATGGATTCTATATTTGTTTACCTTCTGCGAGATCCCGCACTGAAACACGAAAATCACTCGTTTACTTCCTCCTCCCAAAAAGTTAAAGTATATGTCAACATACATCCCCATTCTCCCCTAACCCAATCACAAACTTTTACCTCAATGGCGAAATAAATAACCACCTTGAACTACTACAACGGTCCCCATTGCCTTCCCAAATACACACCTTCATCAATAAACTCAAAAGAAAATCATCTCCTGGACACCATCTAATATCGGCACTTCATTTAAAACACATTCCCAAAAAGAACACTGTTCTCATGACAATCCTATAACCTATAACCCTACCACCTGGAAGTGCCTGCCACCTGCGAATAAACAACACTCGCGCCTTGAAAGTTACAGACCAATCAGCCTCCTGCCAATCCTTTCAAAACTCTTCCTTCCCCTCCTCTCTAATCAATTATTATCCCATCTGCTCAATATGGATTCAGGCCTAAACATTCGTGCATTCATCTATTATATTCTGTCACCACCTTTATTAATAAAGCATTCGAGAATATAAATTCCTACATCGGTGTATTTATTGACGCAGAAAAAGCCTTCGACAAAGTCCAAAAAATTCACTTAACGACACACTCTTCAAAATCCAAATTATCTTGCCAACCGTTCGTGCTCGGTCAAAATTGACAATCAATTATCCAAATACTTCCCCAAATTTTCTGTCGTCCCACTAGGTAGCATATTAGCCGCCTTCCTTTTTAACGTTTAATTCCACGACATCACCCATGATAGTTACACAAAAACTATATTTTTTTCTGATGACATAGCTATCCTCCACCAAACCTTGAGTTCTCTCACCGTCTAAATAGCACTAAATGAACTGAAAATCTGGGGAAAAAACTGGAGAGTCAGGATAAACTCCTAATCCCTCTAATCCAAGCACCCCATTACTCATTCAATCTATCCTTTTGGCTTCCAAATCCCAATTAAAAATTTTCCATCACTTACATTGGATTCCAAACTTTCCTGGAAACCCCATCTTAGCCACCTTTAACAATAAAATAAAATTACTCTATCCACTCCTCAACAGAAACGCACCAATTTTCATCTGCATCAAAACACTCATTTACCTCTCCCTAATCCGCCCCATGTCGTCACACCCATGTTCCATTTGGGAATAACTGCCAATTCCAATTCAAATGAAATTCAAAACAAACAAAAAATCATCTCCAACTCCTCATGGTACCTTCCGAACTCGGTAATTCACAACGGCATCCAATTTCCACTGATCTCCACCTCAATAAAATCTTCCATATCCTCCTTACAAAGGAACCCACACAACCCACTCAAACGAAAATTACCCACAAACTACATCCTTCCACTCTCTCATTACAGTATAAGTTAACATTAATTTATACCCTAGCTATCTGGCACCCAATTCTTCGCCTCTCAGAAAACTTTTCCTTTATTTGACTTTTAGCTGATAGCACCTAATATCATCAAAAAAGACAATATTCACTGCCAATGTCAGCTAAACAAATATTAATAACCGTAATAACAAAATTATGAACACAGCTCAGTCCTTTCTCTCGCTATTGTCACTGGACATTACAATTATACGAAGTAGCCATGTGAATTATTTATTCGGCAAATAAATACTGTATATCATGTGAAACAACTGTACTATCTCCGTATATAAGTTATCTAAATAAATAATACATATTAATTTGATAAACGTAACAAAAAAACTAAAATTATTATTTTTCGGACCGATTCCCAGTTAATAGACAGACAATGTCCAGTCTAAGAGTAATATAACTGTGATGAATCAGAGTGAAAGTTCAATTTCTAAATTTACGAGATGCCGTGGAGTATTGTTTTTGTATTGTATTGTATGTTAATTTAATCTGGGTAAGTCCGGTACTTTGAAATATCTCCGGCCACTTCAATCGCGATTGTGAGCTAGCACTAGCCCAGGCGTAGAAGCTATCGATTTCACCCTCTAAACAGCTGTGACGAGAAAATGCTACGAGACGCTTTAACTTTTACGGTTATTTATTCCTCCTAGGATGTCTGCCACATGTCCCTGAGGACGAAATAAGTCAAGTAACTCTAGGACCTACGTTAAGAAGTCTTAATAGATTAAGGCTCAGAAAATATGTGAAAAATACATTTTAATTAAAAATAAACTCAGAATTTAATTTATATCGTAGTCAGAATGACTAATGGCGTAACATACAAGTTAAAATCAAATGGATAAAGCAATAGAAAGCCAATAATAGGAAGAGGAACTATAACATTCTCATGAAGGTGTAGCAAATTCGGTATTTAAGACAAAAAAAGAAGCTTATGTTATCACTACATTAGAATTATACATTAAACAATTCAATAGTATTATTGAAAAGTAACTTAAAAGTAAGGACGATATGAATACTATTTATCAAAACCTCTGTTACGAATTAGGACATTTTTCCTACACGTTTAACGTGGGTTAAGCGAATATTAAATGTGTTTTAGCAAGTGAGGAAGTATAACAGACCTTTTTAGTTTGTAATTTTTGGTTTTACAATTCTCTATTAAAGATTAAGGTGGAAAATCTGGTCCTGAGTTCAATGCCCGGTCTCATCTGGATTTTCTATTCTATTCCATTTCATAGTTTTATAGCTGGGTTTAATAAAACTCATTTCTTCTGTGACACAATTCCAAATTTTATGCTGTTTAATATATTATGATTATCCTTTTCCATTCAATTCCCCCTCAATAGACATCTATTATTCTAATTTATATGTGTTTGAGGACGTAGGCTCAACGTACACTAATATACGCGAGGAAAATTATATCGAAACGTATTAACTAGTAGCAAGATACGTTTCATAACTAAAGAAAATAAAAATTACTTAAAATATTTTTCAAGTGTAACCTTGCATAAACGACTTGGCGAATTATAGAACTTGTAAAACTGTACTATTTTAAGTAAAGTATTATTTCACATGTTAAAGAAAATACAAATCTAAATCAAGTAGAAGAAGAACTTAAGTATTAAGGAGTTTCTGTGAAGTATAAGGAAGTTTACTAGTACTTTTAAAACAGAACCAGATTGCACTTCTGCGAATTCTTTGCGAACCAGTGTGTCAAGAGACTGTTTGGTACTGACGTGAATTTTGTCACTGCAATATACCATTTTTGCCAGGGGCGTGACTTACGAAATTAAGGATGGTGGATTTTTAAGAGCAACGTTTCTCCATAAAGTTTAGTTTCAAGTCCGGGAAAGCTGCAGCAAAAGTAGGTCGAATTTAGAAGCGATAATTTGGGACGTGAAGGAACATACGACTCTTTTAAACATTTTAGAGTTGACAGAACATGAATTTGATGATCCCCGGTGACGAGGTCAGCATAAATCAGTATAGAGATCGTCCTCTGTCTGTAATATTGTCGCGTTATCCTATAGCACGAGTTTGACAACTGAACAATAGACGGATTAATGCTGGTGAATTACAAAATGGCAGTTGTTCATCATTCGTAATATTTACCCAAGCTCCTCCTAGTTATATTTTCCTTTTACCGGGTATTATGATACACGATCAATTTTTAAAGTGACAGAAAAATACATTATGTATCGTTTCAGTTGTCCGTAATATCACAGTTATAAAAATATAAATAATATGTTTTAAAATATAAATGTTCTCAGAAATAAACGTGAAACATGTTCAACGGAATAGAAAAGTAAAAAATTTAATTTTCCAATAAATGCAAAGAAACGTGAAGCCTCAGACAAAATGGTTTTAAATTCCCTGTCGCAAATATACTTGTTAGGCGATAAACGGTTTAACTCCAATAGTTCATGTAAAATCAAATTGTGCTCAGGTTCGAAATTTTCGAATACAGTTCGGCTATTTTCAGCACAGAATTTCGGTACATATTTGGATTTTTTTAAATATGGGCGGGCATGGCTAAGCTGTAAGTTTTCCTTCGTGAGATATTCCGTTTCTTTGAAGCAGCCCCGTCGTGAAGAGGAAAAGAGACTTTTAGTGTTAGAACGTAAATCCCTTCATTTTCTCAACTCTGTCATTGCGTCATAAGTCTCAATTTTTCCCATTCCCTCAGCTCTCAGCCGTTTTTTCTCTAAATAAGACAAGGAGACGTACAACAAAAATAATCTAAGAAACTCCTAGCTATACCATTAATTGCCTGCATTAATAATTGACAGAAGATAAAAAAATCATCCACATATTTCCAAAAATGTCACCATTTTATATTAATTCTTGTCTCAAATGTATAATAACATGACGTTCTGAGGACGTTGAACCGAAACAACATTGACCATTCCTTCCGACAGCTTATTTTTCATCTGGATGCATGCATTTACACCTCCGCTTTCTTGCGTTAAACGAGCGAACAGTAAAACACTGAAACAACTTGTAGCATAAGAATTTAAACAAATTAATATTTATTTCTGTTTCAACAGCTACTTATGAATTTCCGTATATTGGCTCACTTCAATTGCACTGTTGTGCTTCGCCAAACGTTTGGGTACTTTTAAAGCGTTTAATCAATAATAATACTCTGCCATTCACAAAAAGTTTTATTTACAAAAAAAACATACTATTCCTCCGTCTCTGTGAAACTACTAATTGTTTAATATTGCTCAAATTGGTTTACTCAACCTGTTGTCCTCTTAACGTTAACTGTAAAAGTTCCGAAAGTATATAAATTTCGCTCTTTCCTTGAAAAAGTCTGCTACCCATTATGTCAATATAGGACAATGTCAAACGCCAATTGGTAGGTTTTGGTAGAGCTAACAATATACAGCTCTAAAGAGGCGAGGCTTACTCACTCCAGGAACGTCACTGGTCTTAGGTTCAAACTTTATCATGTCCGGAATCTGCCTTCCATCTCTTGACTTTTGTTGTCTGCGGACGTCCGGTAAACTCCGTGAAGCCACGACCGTTCCGAATCACTACCAAAAGCTGAACATCCATCGTTGGATCGACCATTTAATAAGTTTCTACTGTCAGCTCTTAGACCAATATTAGCCTGCAGATCTCAGGAGATCGAAATTGACCTAGGTTAGAAGAAAAGCCGATCCTACGCTACTCCAGTGTGAATAAATATGGTAACGAATAATAACACAATATATTATATGACATATATATTATATTAGAAGACAGGATAAGAAAAATCCGGCCAACGTTCATGGTAATTGTAGATTTAGAAAAACCGTTTGATAATGTGAACTGGAACACACTTTTTCTTCTCCTTGGCTCTACAGCCCATTGAGGGCCTGGGCCTACCGAGTCGACTATGGACTGTCATCTTGCATGACACATTCCGAGTTTGGAGTGACACGTGGTCAGCGTATCGAACCCCCAACAGTCTTAATTCAGGTCTTCGCTACCATGACGACACAAATATCCAAGCCAAGATTCATACCCGGGACCTCTGGGTTGTGAGGCAGCAACGCTAACCACTACACCACAGGAGGTTGGCACTGGAACACACTATTAAGTATTTTGAAGAGCACGGGAATAAAATATCGAGAAAGCAGGGTTATACAATCCAAATACTTTTCTGAGAGCATCACACTTCAAATACTCTTTACGATCCAGTGTGTCTGTTCTAAAGTTTATGAAATTTAGAATTCGGCAACGACCCTCACACAATGATGTCCAGCGGGAAAGCTTTTAATGCTACATGGATTTCATATGCCTCCAGCCATCATTCTGTCAACTATATTACACTGGCAGCGTTCCAGCATGAACTGATTTTTCTTCCGTGTCCACCTTAATTTCCACAATCATCCAATTAGAGCCCGCTTTTTAAATCATAAACAGAAAATTTGTTTCATATGATATCTGAAAATTGGTGGGAGCACTCTAACAAGAATCACGTAAGCTGTACGTTATCGTTTTACTCCCTCAAAATCAAAAATTCGGTCTTCACAAACTATAATGAGCGTGATTTATTTAACACAAGAACATTAATTGAATGATTTAATGAGAACAAATACGTAAATTATGGAAACTTAATGCATTACTTGTTCATTAAAATACATGCATATATATATATTAATTGACGTAATAACATGTATTTTTTAATGTAAATTAACCAACTATTTTGCTGTCGAATAGGAAGAAAAGGACAATTGTCTCTGGGAGCAGGAAGGAAGGAGTATCTTTGAAGAAGACATCGATGATTGACTGAATAAGTCTTACAATTGTACTTGATTTTGAAGCACATTAAGTATTGCATTATAAACAGTATTAACAGCCTAAGCTATCGTTATTCAATTTTTACTTAATTTTATAGGAGAACTGAGACCAGTAGACGGACACGTCTAGAGAAAGATTGCGAGAACGATCCCACGAAATTTTCAGTAAAAGCCACCAAATTACGCACTATGCATTAGTTTATCCATTAAATAATTTATCTGAAATTAAATTATTAATTAAATACTAATTAAATTTGTCTCCTTATTTATTTGGCCGTATTTTTATGTTTTCAGTTTATACTTGATTTTGTAAGATTTAGATTTTTTGTTGTTTCCATTAGTCCTCGATTGAGGAAATAATATACTTCATACATTAAAAATGAACAAAATAAGGTACATAATTAAAGACAAATAATCTTAAAATAAATTAATAAAAGAAAATGTATATAGACAAAAGTCAATATAAACACAACACGGACACACGACTGAGGCTATTGATTTATCCGTCATCAATATTCAGACCTGAGATAAAAGTAGTTTTCTGAGAAATTATTGGATAAATAATCTTATTTTCTATCGCTGAGTTAGTTCTATTAGGTCCATGTATAATATTTCGGGTTATTATAGAATTTAACCACTTATACAGAAAATAATTTTTGGACAAAGACTTAAGAAAGATTTCAATTGTTTCTTAAAAGAGGCACATAATTAAAACGATTAGTTTGTCCTATATATAACTTATTTTATAAACAATAAAATAAATAGTTTTAATTAACATAAAAGGTCATGTATTGTTAACCGTATCATGTGAATAATGAGGGTAAAACTTTTATGAGCGGGCTTTGGTGTGAAAAGTTTTGGACATCGAAGTCAAGAGTTTCTACACTCCCGATCTCGATATTTCTCACTCCTGAAACCCCATGCACATAAAGAAAGCGAAGAAGCTTATCAGATTTTGGTTCGAAACTTTTAACGTTATCCTCTTGTATTTCTTATATGTTGCAAGAGGTGTAACATTGCCCCAGGTTCCTCCTAGAAACTCCCGAGCTCCTCGAGTGCCCCGGAGTATTTATTTTTTAATAAAGTTATGACGTATACTAGCAAAGGCAAAGACAGAGCTTAAGTTCTTTTGTATTCGAGGAGCAGAAAGTTTTAAGTGAGTCATTATTAAGTTATAAAGCAAACAATGTAGCTTAAATTTTAAATCTTTGCTTGTAATTAAATTTAAAATGTCTTGTAAAAGACTTTGCCACATCTTTTTTAATATTAAGGAGGTACCCCTATTTAAATTCTTGGATGCAGTCACTTTCAAAGTCACGACTAGATTAATATATTTAATATTATTGCATTTGCGTGTCCTAAACGATTTCCACTAAGTTTCTATTTGCCACATAGACTTTGTTCGTTTCTCTCAAGATTTCGAGCTAACAGTTTTGATGAAAGCTTTTTTTCTTGCTATAAGAAGGTTTTCATCAATTTTAAACTGCAACCGTCCCTTTAATACAAAGTTTTTAAAATTATTTAGTTCGTTATAAAAAGACAAAGGTCGGACAGTCTTGATATATTTTCGTTCATAAATAGAGCAATAAGAAGGTATTGACAGTCTTGAGACTCAATCCAATATTTTACGCAGACCTCACGCAAAACTGCCAAACGCTTACGAATATAAAAAAGTAAGGTTCTGCCAACCGTCTCAAATAACGAATGTTGGGAAAACTTACTACAACTAATAAATATTGATTCTAGCTCAACATAACATTCTCCATTTCAAAATCTTAAATATCTGCCATAAGTGACTATTCGAGTTACAGTTGAAAAGTAACAAACAGTATCAAACAGGTCATACAAAAATATTAATTAGAAATCAGTTGTTAAAGAAGTTATATAGACATAAACAATAATCAAACAATAGCATTCACACTGAAAAATCTTTATGCAAAAACTATGTCAGCCGTTATCCTCTGAGTACAATGATTTAATATTCATATTAAAAACAATAAAATTCTATACTTTATACGCAACTAAAACATGTAATATTTATTTGATTAAGCCGCAGTGTTGAACCCTTTATATTTATCATTCATAAATTTTTGTGAGGTAAATATATATTAATATGCAATAAATAACATAATTAATAAATTTAAATAAAATTTAACATTTATTGAGCAACAGTAGATTAAACACTCAGGGTCATGATGTGTGGTAAAATCAGAACAATAACATAACAATTTCTAGACATAACTTAGACCATGGCTGTTCGACGTGTTAATTGCATCACTCTTACGATTATTTCTCAAGCACAGCGCCTGCTGGTATCTGAAGTAGCTGTAATGGAGAGGAGCCAATCGGTAGACATCCGACGACGTCGCAGACCCAAACTAAGTGGGAAATATTTTCACTTGTCTAGATAATAACTCTTGCAGCCTCTCTCTGCTGAACAACTATACTCCACTGCTAGGCCGTGTCCTCGAAATGCAACGATAATAAAGAAGCTTTTTCTCGCAAGAATTTTTTCCTAGAGTGATGATGTGGTTTATCTTCTGGAATGCCTCGTTCTCTCCCCCCGCGCCCCTTTTCATCTGTGTGTGTGTACGGGTTTTAAGGTTCTCACATGCCAAGGCACCTTGATCGGTTTTGAGAGGTGTATTTACTTGGGTCACATACCTTGGGCATACTTTAAGAGTTATCCGCTGGTACTATTGTGTGGTGACTCATGACCCCTACATTGAAGCGGTAAAGCAAAAATAATTTAGTTTTTGGTATTTGCGTACAGCAGGACGAAAAGCGAGGGTGGTTTGGTCAAGGCCGAGTAGGCGGGAAACGTCGCCGTTTACAACATTATTTATTGCCTGGAGTGTATTGTATTTGGACAGTTGGTCCCGGAAGCTGTCCTGAGAAAGACGGGATGAGAGAGCAGTGGCTGAAGAAGAAACATGCGTAAAAGTTAAATTCGGCATGTTTTCGAGAATGAAGATTCATTTTATGGGAGTATGGAAAACAAAAAGATAACATTTGATGGAGATTTAATCTGAAGAAGAGACGCTAGATGATCTAGAAGACGTGATCCAGCAAAGGAACCTCCGGCAACGGCAAACCAAGAACGACGTCACCACGCAGAACATCTGGTATCGGCATTTTTTCCCGGTTTCCACTTAAACCATTCTCGTTGATTCGCGATGTTTTTATTTCAATTATATCGTTCGTCACCCGCGTTCCCGGGAGCAGCCGTTTAGAAGCTGCATAGATTCTTTTTGCTTTACCGACTGAGCCAATTTGATAATACATTTTACTCGTAAATTAATATTTTTACTAAAACTTAATTTGAGTTATATATCTTTTTAAAATTTTATATTGTAATCCCACGATTTCGATTTTTATTATTATCATCATTAAATGCAATATATTCATATTAAATATACTTTTTTTATTATTTAACAATTTCTTGTTATAATAATATATTTGCGCTGTAAACAAAGAGTAAACACCACAATTGGTTCATTCGGCCAGCTGCCACCTAAAACTGGCGAAGGCGCGGAGAAAAGAATGCTGCGACCCTACAGCAAACTTATCTCCCATCATTCGGAAGGGCGCGAGTCAAGTGCCCAACAGGTCAACCTTCCTGATACATCGGATGAATTACCCGGTAGTATCCTTAAAATATAGCTGGAGGGCCCTAGTCAACCCTTGGCTATCTTGTTCTATCTTCCACATTCCCTTCTTGAATTACCTTCCTATTCCTGATTCAGTATCATCCTCAAAAAAGTGTCCTCGAATCCCGCTTTATAATTCTCTCCGAGAATTTATGTATCTCATGGTTACTTGGTCACAGCTGATTAGGATTCTTTGGCTGCAAGACGCACAAAAATAAGATTTTTATCCACGCAAACTCTTCCCCAATCCTTCTCTGGAATGCGAGACGGAAAATCAGTAGCATTGCCAACTTCATGGTCATAAAGTTGTCGTTGAGTAAAGTTCTGACTGAACCCCCTCCCCACCCACCAGTTTCTCCAGCACCGAAAAACCCACCCACACCAATTTGAAAGTTCCTCCAGACTGTATATTCAATTCATTGTATACATGCATTCCAGTATGTTTACTTTTAAATAAATAGTTAAATAATCGATTAATTTCTACTTTATTCGTATGTATAATTAAGGCATAAATAAATCGTAACTTAAGATAATATTATTGCTACTTTTCACTTTGACACTTCTGCGAACGGTTAATTGAAAGATTAAAAGTGACAGGAAGTGTTGGCTACGCCTCAATAATCCTTATAAGGATTTATCATAGTATTAAACATTTATATAAAATTTAAATAGACTGCATTCACTACTATGGTACGAAATATAATTAAAATTTAACTTATGCCAACCTTTCCCTTTAAAAACAACTCCAAAGCCAGCAGTTTGTCAAATATAATAATTATCCATTCAAATTTAAAGTAAATGAAACTTCATTCTTTTATATCTTCTTCTTTAGATTACTTAAGCCGAATATGTGCCAATGACGTTATTTTTCAATTTAGGTGATTTGCTCACCCTGTCTAGTCATGGCGCAAGCATGACGTGAGACTAGCATCTCAAGCAATCTCAATACAAACTGATGAGATGTTGCGGAGAGCTTATAAAAGATTCAAGCTCTACGGCGGACTGTTATATATGTTATATATATTATATATTAAATACATTTAACGTTTATCGATATCCAGCCAAGCGCCACGCGACTTCTCGCTTCTTTGAATTTAAATCACAAAGACTTAACCATTCAAAACATATGCAAACTTAAATATATTTGAGAATAATTAATCTGATACATTTAGTATTTAAAAAAATAATTAAAATAGTAATTAAATCATACTGGAATGCGTGATCGAAAATCCGTAGCATTGCCAATTTCATGGTCATAAATTTGTCGTTGAACAAAGTTCTGACTCGACCTCCCAGTTGCTCCAGGCAACCCCGTAAATACACTCTTTCTATCTTTGACCCCTCCAAAGCTTCACTCCCAACTTTCTCTTTTAGTTTTAAGATATCATAGTTAGTTGCTAATTCAACAAAATTTCACAAAAATGACGAATTCTGAAACGGTTACTATAATTCTTAAATTGTATTAGGCTTGAACTAAGCTATTATCTGCCAAAATTGCCTTATGTCCAACATTTGGAATGTGGTGTCTGAATTTTAATCTAATAATACCCAAGTTGAATTATTTTTTAAAACATTACTTGCTTGTCAGCATTAAAGTTTTCATTTACCATAATATTTAGAGTATTGAAACATCACCCCAGTAACTATTCACAGTAAATTATCGCAGAATAAATAATGAATTATTTCAATAAAATATCATTGTATGTGATTTTTTTTGCACTTCAATAAATTTAAGGTTTTTATAATTGTTTTTATGCGATGTGTTGGTCGCATTAGTTTGGTGGATATTTTGAAATAACAGAATACGATGTATACATATATAAACCGAAGCATATACATAATAATATATTTATATAGCCTCATATTATTTGCTCTTCAATATGTAATTATTATCTGGCTGTCAACCAATTACTATTACCCAGAAACTGTTAACAACGGAACAGAGCATTTTGCGGTTTTGAGTACTTAAGTGCGTTACCCACCTCACACTGAATAATTGTATGCGGTTTGGCTTTTAGTCTCCAATAACTCTGGCAATAAAATTTCTAATTTCACCCACCGTTACGAGCGAGGTATGTGATACATTGCGATGCCAGCTACATTGCAGTCCACTTCGTTTAACAAATACTTGCAATTCATTAATGATCAAACAAATCGATCGAATATATGTTAGAACTGATGAGGAAGCAGTCAGATATTAAATACTGCCAATCCAGTCTCAGGGGTTTACAAACTATGAGATTCACGAAGACTATAATTAAGAACTGCTTACTGTAACCGATACTCTATAATATGGGGATAGCTTTTACAAATAATTAATTCCTTTTCTATATTTTTTATCGTCACACTTAAAAACTCTTTTTCATATGCAATCTTCTCTTCTTTAAATCTGTTGTGTGTTCCTCTATGTGTTACATCTCGTTCATACCAACATTCATTACACATGTGGATTATTATAGCTTTAAATATTCTCTTTTTTGTAAAAAATATGAGCATTATTCTCCCAGTTTCCAATAACTATGATAATACAGCAAGATTTATTCATAAACAATTGAAATATTTAAAAATACATGTTTCGGCATGATATGGACACCCTTTTTTCCGTTACAGAGATAATGAAACAGGCGTACAACGTTTAAACGGGAAGCAGCTACGAAAAATTCCTGCAGATGAGAAAGTTTTTGTTTAATATTACTTATATTGACCATATAATATAAATACAGATAATTAAAAAATGAAAAGTCACAAAAAAATATGAAATTATATAAAATATTTAAATTTAATTTAAATTGCAAGGAATTAAAACACGTACGTATTGAAAAATATTATTAAAAATGCAGATGAAATTTTCAATTACATGTCCCTTTTAATGTTAAACGACCTTTTTAATAATCTGAAATTTAACATTTACTGAGCAAATATAAATTCGTAACATATTTTTGTGTTTGATATTGAACTCTTGTTCAACTTAAAATGACAATTTTTGTTGTGTGTATATATTATACTAAAGGAATATTTTATAGTACGGACTTCAATACTATTTTTACATTCCTTGATTCTAGACTTTATAGTTTGTTTCATGTTAATTTTGGAATAATTTATTCAATAGTTTTTAACTATATTCTGTAAACCATACGAGAAATATTTTTGGCGTATAGTAGGTTAAACAGTATATTGTACGATTTGAAGAATTTGAATAGTGAAAAATAGGTACTTTTCTACAAAAGAAGAACGTAATAAAAGATAAATTATTGTCTAAAATATTTCCGTTACTTTCGTTACTATGATTCTGTAAAATAATATAAATGTCTTTGTTAAAGATACTGGATGCGAATGTGTTTCACTTTATTTTGTTATGACGTTGTTTTGTTTGAGATGAAAAGTAAACCCCTATTTCCATGACAGGTGTCAATGAAAGTGTATCTAGCAAGAAACCAATCAAGTTTGGCGTACCACAGGATAGAATATTGGGCCCCTTCCATATGTCCTGCACCCGTCGAATATACCATTAAATGACAATGGCAATACTACAATTGGCACCATAACAGATGACATGAAAATCCTTTCCACCAAGAAAAATTGGTTTAAGTTAACTTAACCCTACGAAAATACTAGTAACCGCCTCTTATATAAAACGAATACAAATTTCAGCATCATCTATTGAAAAATGCCTAGGAATGAACTTAGATAACTCTTTAACATATACTTAAAAGTACAAAGTACAAAAATTATGGAATTGAATAGGTTGGAGGTCCTAAATTCCACTGGAAAATAAACTCTTAATAAATAAAACAATCCTAGAGCCCAATGTGTATATAGTATTGATTCAACAATTCTTAAATGATAAAATCCAATGAAACAAACAAAATGAATAATCTCTAACGACATGCTTCATAGATTTGAAAGTAGTTCTACTATGCGTCAAAGATGTCACAACTGAAAAAAAAGTATTAATCATCAGAAAAAACTATAAAATCATACCAACACCGACCTCAACTCTATACTGGAAAAATGAAATACAAGAAAGTTTAAGTTAAAATGGCCAAGTGACCTGAATGCGTCCAATAAGAAATACCCACTCCTTTGGTCAGCTCAGTAGCTTATAATTACATTCTTTTTTTAAGGTAATGTAACTAAAACAGGTTCCTCATACAAGCCATAATAAGTATGCAGAACTTTACAATTACATTTGTGGGTTATAAATGCTAAATATATTTATATAAATACTTCAGCTTAATTGAATTAAACAAATATTCATTCGTCAAATTTTTCCTTCTAAGATTCTGTCGGAACATTTAATTTAAATACACTCAATTTCTTATAAAATATCCCTTCGTACTATTAGGTGGCCAAATGAAGGATAAAGTAATTAGATGTAATAGGAAATATTAATTATTTCTTCCAGAGTCATCCTATAATGAATATATCTGTTTAAGCAACAATTAGGATACATTTTTGTTTTCTTTAAATTAATTGTTATCACTTCGAATATGTATTCTAATATCTCACGAATTTGAAAGTTAATGACCCATTTACAAACAGACAATTTTAGTTCGTATTCCTATTTTTCTGTCGTACATTTTACAGCTAAGGAGAAAGAGACACGTGATATATCGGATAACAGCTTATTACTGTCGAAGGGATTCGCTGTGACTTTGACTACAATCTCGAGAACCTTGCCTCACGCCTGACTACTGCTACTACCTACATGTTTTCGTTTGTTGCATTAATTTGTTTCTTTGACGAAATTAGTTCGAGGAACGTTAATGCCTTATTCTAATAAGCACCGCACAGAGTATGATGATTAAAAACTTTAAACATTCCGGACTGCGAAGGAAAATTAATTGCGAAATTTAGTATTTCTCTTTACTTTATGTAACGTTCGTTTATTTTCCAGAGTAAATTTTCTGCAACACCTCCGGTAAACGTATAGCATAAAGTGTTGCTCCATTATTTCCTGGAAATTTGCATACCATAGTACTACTTGAAGGTCTTCGTTCTAGTTCATTGAAACTGCACAGTCGTCTGGTGCCTGTACCTTACGTAACTTCATTACCTTATTAGCAATGCCATACATTTTGATCCTTAAATTAGTCATATATGTTTATCACCACGTAATGTGAAACTTAACTTCAACTGATATTGCGTTACGTAACCTTCCTTCTTTCATTTTTAATATTCGTGAAGGTCTTATGGTCGTTTCAACACATAACGAAAGCGCATCACCTTAATTTCATACAAATCATCTCCCGAAATGTAATATTCTTAAATGCAGCATGTAGAAAGTCTGAGCAGACAGTGACTTCAGGAAAGTGGAGTCTCAGTCATTAATTTATTTTGAAACAGTATAACAACGTGAAAACCACATTTAAGACCTACAAATAATCAAAATTGTGATAACCAAAAGAATAAAATGAGTTCTAAAGTAGCCTTACTTAAAACTGGCAGGTAAACCTACGACGGAGTAGTATCGCCAATTAAGTACAGTTATGTGAACCAGGAACAGGAAAATAAATAAAATTCGTATGATACGAATTATTAAATCCAAGATAATTAAGAGTGCCACTATTAAAATACACATACAATATTTTAAAGACTCTATACATTCAATTTGTACACGGAATTGTCTGTATTACGGCTCAAGCGCAAATATAATGCATATCAAATGTTTAGAGAAAACATAAAAACACAGTATTAAAAGCAAATATTATTAATGTTTGTTTCTGGTACAGAGAATATCTTCTCCGCAGAGATATATCTATATAAAATGGGCAAAGCGCTACGGCTGACAACCAAGTTTAGAATTCGACTAAGATAGACTCTGTATGATTCATGATGGATGAACATTTAAAAAAAAACTTTGATAATGTAAACTAGAACAAACTATTAAGGATTTTGAAGATGACACGAATAAAATATCGAGAGTTATACATAGCCTCTACATATTTCAGTCAGTGGTTATTAAAATTGAAGGGCAAGAAAAGAAAGCAGAAATCATGAAAGGAGGAAGACAAGGATACTGTCTTTCACCCATGATCTTTAACTTACAAACACAACAATCGATGAAGGAAGTTAAAACGAAATATGGTAAAGGAATCATACTGCAAGGAAAAGAAATAAAACCCATAAGCTTTTCCGATGATATTGTAGTATTAGGGGAGTCAGAGGAAAACTTTGAAACAATAATAAATTGCTTGAATGTGGTCCTGGAGAAAGAATTCAATATGAGGATTAATAGAGGTAAAACCAAGGGGATGGAGTGAGGTATGGGAAACAGTGGAATAACAAAGAGTGTAACATTGTGAAGGAATATTTTGATGGAAGTTAAGGAATTCTGCTACGTGGGCAGCATAATAACTATGGATGGTAGAAGCATAGTAGACATAAAGAGTAAGAAAGGCTTTCGCAAAAATAGGAATTTACTTATGAGTATTAGGAAATCATTACTAACAATGTTTGTATGGAGTGTGGCGTTATATAGGTGCGAAACTTTGGTGATACGAGTTGCAGAAAGGAAAGAAATAGTAGTTTTCCAAGTGTGGTGTTGTAGGATAATGCTTAAAATTAGATGGGTGGATAGAGTAAGAAAAATGTGGAGGACTTGGACCAATAAAAGTCGACATTTTGAGACACGAGGGTCTAGTAAAATTGGCATTTAAGGGAAATTTGTGGCGTAAGAACAGAAGATGGAGGCCAAGGTTGGAATACTTTCAGCAGATTAGGGACGATGTGGGATGGGGTAGTTATGTAGAAACAAAAAGGTTTGTGGAGGATACGTTAGCATGGATGTTTGCATCAGACTAGTCTTAGGACTGCTTACCGCAGCAACACAAGTTTGTGAAATACGAGCTCATAAAATGTTTATGAAGAATAATACCAAATTTTTAATTTTATACACACATTAAAAAATTAAGGAAATATCGGTGAGAGATAAAAACCCGTATGTAAGATCTTTTAACCATAAAAAATTTATAGATTTATCATTCACTAGGTTAGATGGAATAATTAACCAGCATTTTAGGATTAGATATTAGTTTATCCGTCTAAGTGTATTAACTTCTACACAATTTTCACTGAATATTCATAAAGTAAGACTGAAATACAGCTAAAATATGTACTACATGTTAATTCAAAAGTATTTCGATTTCATACATTTTTATTTGTATCGCAAATCTGCTAACAATTTTTTAAATGGTATAATGTAAACTATTCAATTTTAAAGTAATTTTGTTTGGCTGTAATATAAATTTATTGCAAATTACTTTGGCCGTAATTGACAAAAACAGTACATTTAGATTAAGTTCGTGAGAAGAGGCGTTTCAAGAATATAATAGTTCTTCTATTACCGGGTTAATATAAATATATTAGCTGATTATAAAGACTGGCATAGCTCATTACGCAATTAAATTAATATTTGTAACGGAATATGGTTCTTCCGAAGAATAACCAGACGATTTTTATAAAAAGATTAACTCTGTCAATTTTGTTAAAAAAACGTATGATTTATAACAATTCCAAAAAATTAGGCCAAAGGTGAAAATTTAAGTCATTTAGTTAATATCCTTTTTTTACTGAAAATTGGGACCGTTCTCGAAAACTTTTAGCCACTTTCTCCAACAAGTATCTTTCAGTTCCGTTTATTTCCTCCCAGAACACATGTTTTAGTACATACAGTGCCCGCGGTTTTTATTCATTCACGTCTTCTTCAAATATCCCCCTACTAATAAGTGACACGTGGACAAGTCAGGTCCCGGAACATATCCAAAACGTGATATGCATGGCTCCAAGAACCTCCGTGTAATTTCTGGCACCATCTTGTTGGAAGATTAATCCTTCTTCGAACCTAAAATCACAGAAACCTTTTAATCACTGCACGTAATTACCCAATTATTGTTATAGCCTCTCCGCCTTCCAAAAAGATATGGCCCAATTATGCAAGTGGGTCCAATTGCACACCACACAGTTGGACTATCAAGATTATTAAGAAATTATTCATGCAGGTCTGCAGCCCAGTACCGTCAACTCTCCTTATTTCCTGTACGACCATTAACACGTAAAGATGAATCTGCAAATTGTCGTGCAAAATGCATCTAACTCTATGAGAACTCTTCAATGCCGTCGAGAGAACGCATGGAATTTTCAAAAATAGTGCTCTCACTTCTCTACTTTTTCAGCTGTGCGGTTTTCTGGTGATTTATTCTTTATCAATAAACGTTCTGAGAGGAGATAATATAACTAATGAAAGAAGGTGTTTCGTGAATTTGAATTTGCGACGAAATTCTTGTAAAGTCAAGGTAACGTAGTCATCATTTTTAACATAGCTGTCATACTCGAATACATTTTGTGGACTGTTCCCTTCAAGTGAGTTAGTTGAATGCACACTCTTCCGTTCCCTCCCCCCCCCCCCCAACAATAACGAAGTACTACCCTTTAAAAATCAGTTTTTGCTTCCCCAACCAGCATATATATATATATATATATAAATGGCCGATTATTCACAATTTTGCCAATAGAGCGTTTCATTCTACATCTGTACATGTGAAGCGATGTCTGGAAAAACTTGAATAAAATTAATTTATGCAATAAATAATTTGAATTATTTACATTAATTCGTCATAGTGTATTATTTTCCTAGCTCCTAGGAAAATTCCAAAATTTAGATTTTTTGGATACTTCCCCTCACAAACGATCTCAAGACGTTAAATAAACATAATGCCAGAAACATAAAATATTCGTCTGTTTCGGCAAAGTTTTAATGTTGGCATCCTGTTTGACAGTTCAGAGGTCCCAGATTTGAATCCGACTTAGGCATGGGTGCTGTGTGTGTGTTTTCATACCGTGTAAACCACTACAAAGAAATGAGTTCTACTATAATAGAAATTTGCGAATGACCGTAGCAGTTAATGAGACTATAAATAAGTAAAAAATTAAATCATATATTAGTAATAAATCTTGAATCAGAGGTTTTTATAATTTCATACAATGTATATTCAGATTACACTTTAGTTTCTCAGCATTTGTGTTACACCGCTGTTTATTAAAAGTGGTATCCAAGAAATAATATGTATAATTCTTAATAATACGCTTCTGATAAAGTTTTATTTTAATTGTTCTAATTTTATTTTGCTAGATCCAGTACTATTAATTCAATTTGTTACAACATTCTTTATGAATAATTTTACGAATCGAAGAAAATAGTGTAGGTTTGTAATACGTTTTAACTCTTTCGATGAAACCTATCTTGTGTTTTCTACTGCCTACGATTACCCTTTGTCGGGAACGTTCTGAATTAGACGTCAAAAAAATTGCTTCCCATCATCAATATTTCACTTCACACAGAAATCCTTTCTCACGTCGGAAAACTTGGGTCTCTTTGTTGCTGGGACGCCTTTCACCTCCGGTAAAGCAGCTTTTGTTGTGCAGCTTTGCAACGTACCAGTAGAAGTTCAGGTTAAACTACTTCGAAATAGTCTTTGTATTAAAGGGAAAGTAGTATCGATGTTAAACATTTTTTCAGTTCTCTATAAACACAAAACTAAATTAATATTTTTTTTAAATTCTGACGCCCATTCAGAGAAACGTTATAACATAACACTACAATTCCTTTTATTTCTATAATTAAATCGCGAAGAACCAAAGAAATAAATGGAAAGGGGAAGAAACTTTTCCCGTCACTTAAATCGAGTGGCTATCCATGGATGCAACAAACAATGTATCCGCTGCACGCCTGTCACAGATTGGCTGGTAAATTCCGACGTAACAAGTAGTGTACATCACAAATTTAATAAGGAATCAAAATAAAACACACTTGAGTAAATCAAAGAAGATTTTTTCGTAGGTATTATTTACACAACAATATAAAGACACAACTAAAGCTTTTAAACATCCAGTGATTAAAAATAACAGTTCACAATATCCCATGAATATAAAAACAAAAGACGAAGGTTGTATGAAAAGGAAAGAAATGCTGCGAAGTGCACATTTCGACGTCCAGTTTTAAGAGAGAATTCATGTTCCTGTTTTGCCGCTCTGTATTTTCTACTGCCTACAGCAGCGCTGGGAGCGGAAACTCAAGGTACTGCTGCGTTGCGACTCGGAAGTATTGAGGGGTTGGTGAGGGTAGCCAGCCGACAATCCGACAGCAAGTGGCTTCATCAACAAAACAATATCTCCTTTGCCATTACAACATGTCTAAACAGTAAATGATTTTTCTCACAGTTTCTCAAATCATATACTTACTTTCCTTCCCCACCCACTTGAAAAATTACTGAAATATTAGCAAATTTCAATTTCCAGTTTGCAAGTCACTAGCTGTGTAATTTATGAATTACAATGAACACTAGTGAAGCCAGAAAATTATCTATTTGATTACAATAATAATTCAGAAATTTAGGAAATCCATAACCTCTACAAAAGGCATTCAGCAGTAATTAGAATTGAAGATCAAGAAAGGAAAGCAGAAATCAAGATAGGAGTAAGGCAAGTATGCAGTCTGCCGACCATGCTGTTTAACTTATATATAGAACAGGCGATGAAGAAAGTTAAAACCGAATATGGAAAAGAAATCATACTACAAGGAGAAGAAATAACAATCCTACGTTTTGCCGATGATATTGTAATATTAGGGGAGTCAGAAAAATACTTGGAAGCCATAATAAATAGCATGAACGTGGTCCCCGAGGAAGGGTACAACACGAGGATTACGGAAGGAAAATCTCGGTAATGGAGTATAGTATGTGAAACAGAGGAATAACAAAAGGTGTTAGATTTAGAAGGGATATTATGAAGGAAGTTAAGGAATTCTGCTACTTGGGCATTATAACTAGGGATGGTATAAGTATAGCACACATAAAGAGTTACGTAGGACAGGAAAGGAAGACTTACGCGTAATATAAGTTTGACTATTAGGAAATCATTGCTATAAATGTTCCTATGAGTGCGAAAAGGGGACGGTAAGAGTTTCAGAAAGGAAAAGAATACAAGCCTTTGAAAGGTGGTGCAGTAGGAGAATGCTGAAAATCAGATCGGTAGATAGAATCACTAACGAGGAAGATCTAAGAAGAATAGGGGAAAAGCTAGCAATATGGAGGATGTTGACGAATAGAAGGGATAGATTAATTGGCCACGTTTTGAGACAATAGGGTCTTGTAAAATTAGCATTAGACGGAAGTGTGTGGGGTTAGAACAGAAGAGAGAGGCCAAGGATCGAATGCGCTAAACAGATTAGGGAGAATAAGAGATGTGGTAGTTATGCGGAAATGAAAAGGCTTGTGTAACATAGGCTAGCATAGAGGGTTGCATCAGATCAGTCTTGGGACTGAATACCACAACAATAATTCATTCATTCATTCAACTGTTAATCATTTCCGTTACAATTATGGTCCAAGTGTCGACTTAAAAATAGCCAACACATTAGTTTGAATACAAACCATTACAGAGCTAAATTGTACCAAATCTTTTGAGATTAAGAATTTTTGTTGATAAAATTAGTTTATTGTATTAATAATTTTGTTTTTGGTAGTTGTAAGTCATCTCTTCGTATGACTTTATTTTTACTTAATTATTACTAGTATAGAGTTCAGTGTGGCTTTATATGGGCGCGATACGTGGAAGGTAGGAGGTGTAGAAGAGACAATAATGGAAGTTTTTGAAATGTGGTGCTATATAAGACTGCTGAAAATGAGACGAGGAAGTTCTTAGTGAAAAAGGGAAACAGAAAACAATATGGAGTACTCTAACCAAGAGAAGGGATAGAGAGAGAGAGAGATTAATAGTTCACATTTTAAAATTAGCATTATATCGTTGTGTAGGAGGAGGGGGTAAGATCAGAAGACAGTCAAAGGATAGAATTCGCTTATCAGATTAGGGAGAATGTGGGATGTTGTTGGTATGTGAAAATGAAAAGGCTTACTCAGATAGGTTGGCATGGACAGTTGCATCAGACCAGTCTACGGACTTATTACAACAACAGCAGCAGCAGCAACAGCGTACAGTAATATTGTGTGTATCAAAAAATAATTTATGATAATTATATGATATAAGCTTAATTATTGAAGGCTGATTCCATAATAAGAGTTAAATATGAGGTTAAAATATTCTATAATTAAGAAAGTGATAGGTTTGCGTCCATTAGTTGATACAGACCCTTTGATCTGCTAGCGTGGATCGTTAAAATGGAAGGAATACGCTCTTTTGTCCCGCCTGTCATGCCTCGTGGAGGGGAATGATGTATCCATTCCACAAGTCGATTCGAAACGTGTTTTGCCTTTCACCTGGCTTGTGTTTTCTCCGATGGCGTTCAGCCTTAATATGAATAATTTAAACAAGACCGTCACCTCTTAGCAACATTGCAGTGTCCGAGACTCAAGCGGATCCATATGTGTGTGAGTAAATGTTTTCACTTCTACTGCCATTGCTTTCATATAAATTAATCCAACGCAGTTTTATGTTCCCTGCCATGAACATGAATTTTACTACATTCTAGGTGCCTACTATACTTTTAATAATTCGTAAATCGGATCATGCATATTCCTTCCTTTTTCACAGCCACAGTGCTTATCTTTTTATTTTTAGGGGAAGTCAACTCATTTATTTGCACCCACCCCTCCTTTAAGCTTGTGCACTTGCTTCTGTTACACTCTGAATTTTCTTGTAGCAGCATACATGTTTCATATTTTGACTCACGCTAAAATATTAAGAATAATAAGAATATCTTTAGTCTATATTAGTCTGCTTTATAATTATTCAACAGTCATCAGGTAGCTGTACATATCATTAAAAACACATATCAATACATTGTAAGCCGTTAGTTATAAACGCACTTATTACACTGTCCGAAAATTCTTACACCCGCCCCAAGTGGATAAATTGACGCGTCTACATAGTTGCGAATATGTGCTCCAAATATTTATGTAAATTAAATGTGTGTTGTTGTTGTTGTAGTACTGAGTCCTTAGACTGCTCTGATGGAACCCTTCATGCTAATCTATTATGCACACGCCTTTTCATTTCTACTATCACATACCACATCAACACTAATGTGTTTATCGATCTCCATCCTTGTTATTAAATAGTATGTACATGATCCTTCTTTATAAGTGTTTTGCTACCACGGTTTTTAGCCAAAAAGTCATATTTTGTCACTCAATGTAAGTAGTTAGTATAATCTATGCTGTAATACTTTTCACCCGTACAACATCTGTGTAACGATTTCTGAAATTACTTATGTAAATTCTGAGACGAATACGTTTTCGTCATAAGAGGGTTGACGGGGGTAACTGCATCTATCAACTGTTCAAACGGGAACGTGGTTTTGTTGAATGTAATATTTTTGCTGAAGATTAGCAAAAATATTTTATGCTGAAACGTAAATTCCCCGCTCAGGCTGATATGTTTGAAATGTGAGAATTGCGCTGTCAAGAGCAAGCAGCTATCCAGCAGCGTATCATCTAGAATATATGCAAGCGTGTACCACATGTATTTCACTTATAAACAACACACAGTATATTACAAAGAATTCGCTTATACAAGGTAAACACTACGATCTGATGTTACCAAATAAACTAAATTAAATAATTGTATGACATTTTATTTTATATTAATCAAACATAATAAGCACATTGCACAGATCCTTCAGTGATTCCAGGATACCAAATGAGTCACAACGTTAGAGTTAAATGTTTCTATATTATTAATATTATGATGCTACATGTAATAAGACACGTTACTTCCATTTTGTTATTGTATGTATTCATTATTTATATTCTAACAAATCTACAGATTCCTTTTCAGAATGATATGAGTCACAATATAAATATGTGGCTAGTTCATTTTAAAATTTGTTTTGCTTACTTTAACTTCTTAATATTGTAGCGCAGTAGGACCCGTCCCTAATTTTATTAATATGTCTTTGATTTTAAATTATCAAATTCGAGCAAGAATATTCTAACTTGTAGACAGGCAGGCAAGAGGTGGATTTACCCCGGCGTCACAGTGCCGGGTTGAAAACGTGCTTGTCTGCAGCCACAAAATATTAGACTTGTTTTGCTGAAGGAACATTCACCCTTCAAAATTTCCCAAGGATACTATTATCTTGTTCAGAAAAAATTCATGCGCTGGTCGAAGGAACCCACGCGCTTTCCCTTGGAGAAGAGTTCAGCTGGGAGGTTAGAACACAAAAAATGAACAGAGTTGATCAAGGCGTTGAAAGGGCTAGGAAGCAGAAGGGCAGAGTGTTGCATAAGTCAGTGTTGATCGAGAGTTGAAAGGGAGGTCAGAATTGTTGCTCTTGAGTTAGAAAGAAAGTGACAAGGAACACCAGAACTTTGGATTTACTTGAACTGTGTGTTGGAGTGAAGAAGAAGGAAAACTGGTTTTCCTCAATCAGCGGCAGTACCAAGTTCTGAGCCCCTTTTCCGTCAACCAAGGGCAAATCAACAACCCGACAAAGTAGACCGTTCTATTGAGGGAGGAAAACATTACTACGCAAAACTTCCAGAATTGCTGAGAAGATGCAACAAGTTCGTCACGAACGTGAAATCTCTATTGCACGTTGTTATCTCAATAATTAACCCTGAGAAACACTTTGAAATTAAAACAATCGTCCTCTTTAACTATTAAGTATAATTGTAATAGTGCGCAGGTTCCGTGAAATAATTATTTTATAAATAAATAATTATTTTATAAATATTTTATAAATAAATACTTTTTAAAGAAAACTTTTTTAAAAATAATATCCCCTTTATAATCATTTACATTATGATGCAAATCTACATTGTTTTAATAATAATTTCTTATATAGTATGAGAAAATTATTTCTACTTCTGGGCTTAATTTACGGTCAGCAAAACAACACTAATGGTAAATCAGTTTTACTAAAACGCATAGATGTGAATTAAATTGTGGGAAATCATTAAAACTACAGAATCTAAAAATCTGCACAGCTCGGAATTGGCTTGTTTATTCGTTGGAGATAAAATCCTCGGAATGGCAGAAAGATATAGCGCAGAATCTAATTTTCGACATTTTCTCTCGGTGAAAATTAATCTTCTTAACGAAACTTCTACACTAGGTTGTGTTGCGATGTTACTATACCAAATCGGCTTATTCATACGCATATTTATTAGATATGTTACATCACGATTTGACCGCAACTGTATTGCTGCAGTAATCGTGTCGACGATACTAATTTTTGATCGTAACCGTCGCAGCGAACTGCCAAAGAAACCACATACACATTTACAATTTTTTTTCCACCGCTTGTTATGTAAAAATTTGGAAATAAAACAAATTACGCCAATTATTTTAACATTAGCCCCTATTTCCAACTCTGCACGCTTCACGTGAATTTGTTTGTTTCCTGGGCGACAGGTTCACTCTTTGCGCCTTAGCTCGAATCAACTGTCTACTCTTTTAACGGATAAAAAGAACTACTGCGGAGTGGACGCATGCATTTGAGTTTGATCAGGAGGGGCCGTGAAATTAGGTCATCTCATTTATTTATGAAAACCAGACATGTGATTAATTTTCGCACTAACGGCGGAGTTGTCCTATGAAGTAATTGCAGGCTTCACAAGTTTCCAGAAAGGGGAGACGTATATTCAAGTGCACGAGCCATTTACTCCCAGAATTGGGTTACGTCTACTGGAGAAGGCCGCTTGGAATTTGACTGGTTGCAAGCCGAGGCTCGTGTTGCCATACTTCCGGGCCCTGGACTCCATGAAAACAATGAGAGAAGAATAATTTATTGCAAGTATTAATCCATTGAAATTCAAACGCAACACCAGGTCAAAGTGCATGTGTAAATGATTATATATATTCCGATCTGACAGTAACAAATATTGCCCTAATATTGAATATATGATTGCTTAGTTAAATATTTTGTAAATAAGGTGAGTCGAGTAAGAATTAATAACATCGGGCCTTTAATAATACCTGAATATTGAGTATTTGACTGTTTAATTGAATTTACATGAAAAAGATGTATTGTTAAAGGTTATTGACATTACATGGATTGGATTTGTTGATTAGAAGCTGATAAATATTATATGAATAAGATACGTTGATAAAAGTTAAATAATATTACATGAATAGATGTAGTTAATCGTTGATAAATATTAAACGAATAAGATATTATCTTAAAAGTTTATGAATCCTATATTAACAGATGAGCTAATTAAAAGTTGATAAAAATTACATTTATAAGATATGTCGATTAAAAATTGATAGATACAGCATTAAATTGATACGTTTATTAAGAGCTGATAAATATTGCTGTTGTTATAATTAAACATTAATTTTCTTTTAAAAGCGTGAACTTTACTTGGAATCGATTTTCCGCTGATTTGAGGTTACGTTTTAAAATTTTCTTTGTTACAGGCGTTTAACCCTCATACTAGATTTTTATTTTCCTTATCATTTATATATACTGCTGTATATTAATTTAGTACTAATAATTTAATTCAGTTGTACCACCTGTGGTAGTAAAATTATGTCAATAACCGTGACTTAGTAACCGTAAATTTTAATTTATTTTCTTTGTATATGTGTGTTGTTTATTCGACCTCCTTCATCCTTACAGAATCTATTTTGCCTGTATTGCTCATATTTAAGAAAGAACCCCGACCGAGATTTCAAAATTCTCCTTTTTAGGAAGGGAAAGTTACTTTGCTCCACATAAAGCAGGGATGGAGTAAACGGCTTCAATATGAACTCCATAAATTGCAAATACATAGAATGAATAATAAATTCAAATAAAATTAGTGTGTATTACTTTCTTCATAATAATCAATGTCGAACGTACAATCGCATACGTAAACTTGAGTACATATTACAATACTTACAATGAATTATTACGTGAGTTCCTGATAGAAGATCAGCGATTTGTTTTCGCAATTTGTTGATATATATTATTTCTAATAACCTGACAAGTTTTATACATATTTATGTTCTGATAAAATGCAATAAAATATATTGCACATTTAAAAGAGCCATAGTTAGCTTATAATTAATATCATTCATTTCACATTTGTAGATATTAAATTATATAACTCTGTAGCGATTAGTCATCATTAGATTTGAGTTTATGCTATGTTTAATAGCCAAACATTCAAGCCTGACGAGAACCTTCCGCAAACACGAATTACTTCACCGCCAATCTTAATGAACAATTTCATATTAACCTCTAATTGAGTCATATATTATTCTGCTTTAATTTTCAAGTCATACTTATCGACTCATATTCTCATTTCACATAGATTGTGAGAAATTCAAAGAAATGGATTTATCGATTAAAGTGTGTCGTTAATTTCTGCAATTGTACAAATTTATACTAAATACGACTGCTTTAATTCCTTATTCTCAGGAAACTTGTTTACAATGATCTACATTATTTACTAACGAAATCAAATTTAATACATTCCTAAAATTACATTTGTGATAATCTTAAATGGTTGCTATATTGTCGCGCATAAATGTCTCAGTTTACTTACAGTAGCGGCATTGTTCAAAAGATATTGTAAGTAGGTATTACCCTCGTAATCTGATCTTGCCAGAACGCTTAAGAAGATAGAGAGCGAAACCGGGACACGCTGTGTTAGAATTCAGAGCAGAGCCACAGCATTTGGAAGTTTGATTAAACTACACTGACAGTCTACACGCCACTCAACCAGACGCCCACGCCCAGGAAAGGCAGGTGTCAGGTCTCGTTACATCTGACCTCCTTTAATGGAACTCATAGCACGTCAGAAAACTTCTTAACACAATTCCTGTTTACAGGTATTTTGACCACACGTTTTTTGTGAAACAGGTGAAACAGTTCATTGCTCTGATTGCTTAAAATTCGTTTTCTACTTTTTCTCTTTCACAGCCTCTTTGTGTTATTTATAAATATTTTATTTGCAGAATAGAATTTTCATATTAAATTAGCATGTAAAATAATTAATTTAAGTTTGAACTTAAGTAAATTAAACGTAATGGTTGCATTCATCTCCACCACTAATTAACTAGAGAAAACTTGTTTGCTTTCTTCCTCCAAATACCTATCATAATTACTTTCTCACAGAAAAATCTAAATACAGACTTCTGAGTTCTAAGAAACATTTATAATTTATCTGAAAAAATTGATTTTCGGTGATGATCACTCACAAGCACTATTTTCTAACGAATAATGAAAAATGTGTAATTTATCTTATCATCAATAGATAAAAATTAATTTACTTTAAACAATTTAGCTTCATAACGTCTTTGCAAAGTCACAATTACATTTCATCAAACATGTAATATTTCCACGTGCATTTCTATTTTATAGTCTTCGTCACGAAAATGTGATAGCAAGGCCATAGAGTCTTCGGGATATGTTTAGTAAAATTTACAATTGTATGACAATATTAACATACTACGCGTTAATGGGTAGTAGGAGAGTTTGCAGAATTTGGCAACGCTGCTGGAAAATGTGAGAACAGCGAAACGACTGTGTACTGCACTTTGATATTACATTTTTGTGGCGCTTATTATAGCAACTACAGAAATATATAGGTAAAATGTTAGAACCGTTAGAACAAGATGCAAAATTGGCATCGAAATATCTGGCCCGACGTCTAAATCTTTTCGGTAGTGTCCTCTATTCTATTTTTGTCTGTTAATGGTCGTATTTATCGTTACTAATTATAACAGTAAATCAATTCACTGAAGAGATAATAAATATAATTTATTATAAAAGAGACAAATTGTTTACTATCACAAACCGGTAGAATGCCTAACCTTATGATGAGAGTGAGTAATGACGATTCGGTCTAGCTTTACTATCAGTATAAACTGGGGAGAACAAACAGAACAATAGTCATTTTGGCAAAGAGCTTAGACCATAATTGCGCATATGAAGTGTTTACTGGCAATGAGTTATACTAAACAGTGCGCCAAAACTTTTTACCAGAATCATCCGTTGGCCTCTAAGTTGATGAAAAAGTATTCTCGAAACACTTATTCATCTATTTGAAATAGTGTACTTATTAGCTACACATTTTCCCCATCTTTCCTGAATTTCAGAATGCCACGCCAAAAGAAACTGTCGCACTTTTGAGGCAAATGTCTTCGAGCCATTTTCGTACATTTTTAATGGAAGTGAAGGGCTTTCCAGCAAGTGCGTGTCCCATCGATGCAAATAAATAATAGTCTGACGGAGCCCAGTCTGGTGAGTAAGCCGCATGCACAAGTATTTCCCTAGGGAACACCTCAATCTGTTCCTTGACCGGTATTGCTATGTGTGAACGTGCATTATCATGAACCAAAATCTGTTTGTGTTGCCTTTCGTGATACTACTCTCGTTTCTGACGCAATGCTTGATTCAAATAGATCATTTGTTGTAGGTATCGTACAGTATTAACGATTTGAACAATTTTTTTTTTGGGGGGGGGGGGGGGTTAACAGGCTACATGAGGGTGATCCTGAAATAGGCAACACCCCTTTAATAGCATAGGAAGGTAATTTAAAGGGGGGATGCGGAAGGTAGAGCAAGGTACCCAACATTTGACTAGTGCCCCCGGGCTATAGTTTAAGGATCCTACCCGGTGTTTCACCTAAAGAGATGCAGGGAAAACCCTAGAAAACCTGCATCAGGTAGGTTCGGCATTGGGTACTATTCTCACGCCCTTCCGAATAAAGGGAGACGAGTTTGCTGTGGGGTCGCAGCATTCCCTTGTCCGTGCTTCCACCAGTTTTAGGAGGCAGTTGGCCGACTGATCCAATGGGATCAGCGGATAACTCTCGCCATATGCCCAAGGTCTTCGACCCCAGTACATATACTTCCCAAAACAGGTGAAGTGCCTCGGCATGTGAGAACTTTAAGAAACAATGAAAGAGAGTACGAGGCATTCCCGACATAATCAGGTGAGCCTCGCAGATCACTCTGTAGAGAAACGCCTGCGAGAGAAACTCCCACAAGCACTCTTCCTCAGGTTTTACCAAGTTGTAGCAGCTCATAATAAATCACACCCTTCTGATTCCACCAAAGAGAGAACATTGTATTCTTTCCTTAGGAATTTGGCCTTGAAATTGATGTTGATGGTTCGCCTAGGAGTACCCTTAATCTATTACGCTTAAGATTCTGGAAATAAATCAACTTTTCGTCACCTGTAACAATTTTAACGAGACATGACTGTCTTTTGTACCCGGCTAATAGCATTTCGCAAGTGTTTTTTCAGTTTGTTGGCTGACTTTCATTTAATACAAGTAGAACTAATTTTCCTACGTTCTGGACCTTTTCCATGGTTTTCAAGCATATGGAGACGGATTTTCGTGTTACATTTAATTGATCCGCGGGATGTAGTTGCAATTCTCTGTCTTCTACTTTTCGGCTGTCTACCATGTTTTTCGTTTCTCACGTCAAAATCGCCACTTTTGAATTTTTTAAACCACTCAAAGCACTGATTTACCAAGGGCATACCCACCGTAAGCTTCGACAAAGATTCGATACATTTTGCTTTAAATGGCAACTGAATATCACGATGTCCGCAAATCGTAGTTTGCAGGCACAAAACTCGACACGTTCAACGCTATTAAGAACGCCGTTAAACTATTTTCGTTAATATTTTGTATGCATGAGAGCCCCAGTCTTCTTTGCTATGAGTATAATAATATTTTTACCGACCTCCTGTGGTGTAGTGACTAGCGTTGCTGCCTCACAACTCAGGGGTCCCGGGTTCGAATCCTGGAATGGGCTTGGATGTTTGTGTCGTCATGGTCGCGAGGACCGGGATTAAGTCTGCTGGAGAATTGATACACTGACCACGTATCACCCCAAATTCGGAATGTGTGACGCCAGATGACAGTCCGCAGCCGCCTCGGTAGGCCTAGGCCCTCAAGAGGACTGTTGAGCCATTGGAAGAACAAGATAATAATATTTTTACTAAAATCTTCTATTATTATGCTTCGTAGATTTCGCAAACTATCCTGAACAGCCATGATATTGCTTCTTCGCCGGATGATCTTATAAACTCCGCTGGAATGTTATCAATTCCTGGCGCTTTTCAATTATTAAGATATGTCAGCGCTTAAATTTTTGTCTCATAATTCTTCATCATCCACTTCCTCTTCTTCTTCTATTACTGATCTAGATTTCCACCGCGGTACAACTTTTCTATATATTCCTTCCATCTGTCTGTCTTTTGAATTGATTTCCCATCGACCCTCCTGATGTTCTTGCTAATATTTTCCTTTCTCAGAACGTTTCTTTGATTTTCCTATAAGCTGCGTCTATTTTCCTTTTCACCATGAAATCTTCAACCGCTTTGAATTTCTCTTGGAGCCAAGTCCCTGGCTGTTTTGCACTTCGTATCTATCTCATTCTTCAAGCGCCTGTATTGATCTTTACCATTTTAATCTCTCGCGTTTTTATATTTACGCCTTTCATCAATCATTTTCATTATTTCTTTCTTTCCTATTGTTCTGAGCTATTCTTCCTCTTTTTTCGTCGGCTGCTCTAGTAATTTCTTCCTTCAAACGTACTCATTTCTTTTCTATATTATTTCTACTCTTGATACCTTTTTTGAAACTCTGAAGCACCTCCTGTTGTTTCAGTATTTCTAATACCCATCTTTTTGTTTTAATTCATTTCTTGAGTTTCTTCATTTTCAGCCTGCATTTCATAATCAGCAGATTATGGTCGGAGTTTACATCTGTTCCTGTGTACGTTTTGCAGTCCAGCACCAGATTCCTATATCTGTGTCTCACCATTATATCTAATTATACCTGCCCGTGTCCCCCGACTTCTTTCATGTGTAGTCTTTTTTCATGATTCCTAAACCAGGTATACGTCTCTACTAATTTTTACTCCGTGCAAAATTCTACTAGCCCATATCCCCTTTGATTCCTTTCACCATAGTCCCCAACTATGTAACGTTCTCTTCCCTTTCCTATTACTACGTTACAATCACCCATTATATATCAAATTCTCGTTTCCCTTGGCGTACATTATTGCTTCAATTTATTCGTAGATTTTCTCAATTTCTTCTTTCTATGCGGCACTTGTGGGCATATAAACTTGAAAGATTATCTTTGGCTGCGATTTTGTTGTAGTTACGTATATATAAAAAGGCTTGCGCAGAATAGGTTACCAGCAGACCAGTCTGAGGACTGATTACTACAACATAAATATTATTGATGAACTGAAAAGAAAGTGGCCTGTTATCTTTTCGGGAAACTAAAAAATTTGAGAAAACAGGGAATAGAAAATCTGTTATTGTCATATTTCCCATCTATTTTCTGGGGAATTCAAAATTTTAATGTATTGTGATTTCTGATCGTGAATAATGAATATAACCCAGATAATAATTAATGAATTTTCATTAAAAAATAATCTTACAGAAGACGTTATGCTGCGTCTTCTACCAACGTAAGGAACTATTCTTGCATCACATTTCGTATATTTTACAATTTCACTTTTCTTCTTCAATTATACTTGAATTTTATAAATTAAAACGGAGTGCTCATTTACTCGCGTAAATATAATGTGCTAATATGAAACATGAAACTCCCAGTCAAATGCATATTTATTTTTATTTCCTGGCAAACAAAATCAGAAATAAATTTGTATTAAAGTGACATATTTTTTACGCCTTTAATTGAATTTGTGAAAGCTTTTTATAATCAAATCGCTTAAAACCGATTTGAACAACAGATTCACGCCACAGCTAATGTTTCCATATATAAAGAAAAATACATTTTATTATTGCTGTTGAATATCAAAACATTGTTTTACACTAAACAATTAACTTGAATATGAAAGCTGTTTTATGGCAGTACTTCTCTGTTTGAATGGAAGCCTAGATCGCTCTGGTGATTGAATGCAATAAACACTACACATCATTAGCAATAAAATGAAAGATACGATTTAATACCTTACATTCACCATACATAATGAATGGTTCATGTCATTACTTATTGTATTAAATCATAAAATTATCAATACCAACAGTAATTCGTTCCTTTGCGCCATCAGGATCGTGACCAAACTCGCAACAGAATTCTAATGACATGATTGACTGTTTATTTAATAAAAAGGTTATATACCTATTCGTTTCTTGCTTTATCATAAATTTTAGGAAGAAATACCACACCGGGACTACAAAAACCAATTACAGAATCTACAAATGAATAATAATGAATTAGATAAAAAATTACCTTAAATACAGAAAGATTCATTAAAACCATCTATAACCAATATGTTTTGACCTCAAACGAAAGAAATTTGAAATGTAAAGTGATTTATAGACGATATTAATACAATCAGTACCTTGTTTAAAATTAATTTTATTATATTGCATTATATTTCAGAAATAAAATTATTTATAAAATGCTACATATAAAAATAAATATCGATGATATCAAACAAATTAATGAATGTTGTAACATTATCTGTGACTTGTTTTTGCATAAGCTTTGACACGTAACACATTTTACACATTTATCATTACATCTTTTTCTATCTGTAATCATAAAATACTTTTGTTTGATAAAGATCTGCACATAAATAACTATAAATTTAATTCATTAATTGTATTTGTCTCCAATTAATCATTAAAATATCACCAACGTACTTTTTTTTAAAAAAATCACATGAAAGGTAGAATTAGTAACTTCCTTTGTATATCTACAATTATTAAAGGTATCATGAGCGCTTAATCATTCCTGAATGTGCCCGATTTTAAAGAAAGTGCGACACAAGCAACTGCGGTAATTTATTTAGAGAATGTCAGTGGATTTTACAGTGTTTTTCTACTGACCAACCATTTCTAGGTTAAATCAATTGATTTTTAGAACGAATTAGCTGGGTTCCCTGCGTTACCCGGTAATTCATTTGCATTAGGACTGCTAAAGTATTTAATTCGCCAGTTAATCATTTAGTCAGCATGTGATTAAACAATCACGGAGAGCGTCACATTTTATAAAATTTACGTTTCTACGCACCCTACCGGTTGAGTGCTTACGGAATGTTAATTTGATCATAGCCAGCGCGTTGACTCAATAGCTTACCCAAATCAATAATCCATTGGTACATAAAATAAGCACA
The DNA here is from genome assembly GCA_034510155.1 of Eucriotettix oculatus. Taxonomy (NCBI): domain Eukaryota; kingdom Metazoa; phylum Arthropoda; class Insecta; order Orthoptera; family Tetrigidae; genus Eucriotettix; species Eucriotettix oculatus. Next base: position 91,524,629 of record CM067376.1, read on the forward strand.
GTAACTAAAAAAGAAGTCTGAAAAATATACCATTAATTCTCTGGGACAGTAACATAGCCGAAAACACACACAATACCCTAAGATAGTGAAATGTTCTCCCGGTACCTTGAGAAACTGAAAAATACTCCCGATACCTTAAGAAATATTCCCACTATACAAATAGAGCCAAGAATACTCACACCAATCGTGGTTGTATTCGCATTGTTTTTACATAACAGATCCTCAACCCTTCTCCCTCCAACCCCACCCTGGGGCTGAACTACTACAGACGTTATACGTTTAATGACAGAAATGGATTCGTCTACTATCATAATGCGGATATAGACATTTAGATGTTTTCGCGTTATTTTTATGCAACGCTCCTCAAGCCCCGTTCCCTGGATTCTCCGATTCCATGGAAGAGGTGGTCCAAATTATCCACAAACTACATTGAGAGAAACACTATCAGTCTCACCGACCAAGAAAAATATCAGCAAAAGCACCACATTTATCAAAGTTTTCCTCTGTACGCCCTCTACCTATGACGTCATAACTAACGCGATGACTTGGTATCTTCTGGTGCGCTTTAGCACATTTAAATATAAAGTAAAATTTAGCCGGGAACATGAAACCCTGATGCCTCTAAAGTCGTTCCGTGATGACCGTGGAAGAATGAAAAGTATTGTGTGACTGCGGATCACGTGAGGTTGATGACCAATGATCAACGAGTTGGTCTCAGAGGATCTGATAGTAATCTGCTCCGAGAGGGGCCCAAGAATTTCACCTGAGTGTATCTGCTCCAGATGCTATTTCAAATGTTGGCACGGAGCAAAGTGATTGGTAAGACGCGAATCCATGTTTCCGGATAACGTGCCGGTTTTCGACCGAATTTTTAGCCACAGTTAATCCTGGGAAGGGGAAAGTCATATGTCCTCTGAGTTAACGTTGGGCAAATAAATGTTTTTTATATGTAATAAATTGTTTCATTTCAAGTACCAACTATATTAATTCAAAGACAGAATATCCACCACAATTTTGATCGACTCAAGAAATCTATTGATACCTTAATACAAACATATGCTTACATAAATGTAAATATATGTATATATATATATATATATATATATATAGAAAAAGTCAATTATATTTATAAGGAGAAGGTACTGGAACAATCGCATTGGTCTGATTACCTTGAAATAATGTGTTTACACTAACGTATCTTGTCAAACGTGCAATAATGTATAAGTATAACGAAAATTTTATTCAAGTTATAATACTTTTTTATGTTTTACGCGAAGGTCGTCGCCGCAGCCGCGACACGCGTGGAGTGGTAAAACATCTTGCTTGGTAGGCTTCGTGGGACCATAATGTATCCTGTCGTAAGTTTTATATTTCTTTAGGGTAGGACCTTTCAATTTTATAGGAAATCATAACGGACAAACAAAGTCTTAGTGCAGAAATGGACGCGGGACAATTTTCGGCCTGGAAGCGGGGGAAGTTAGGAACAGTAATCTTCAAAATATCAACAAAACCCTTCTCTGGGCAGAGCTCTACAATACACAAAAATTTCATGTCAATCGAATAAATTGTATAGGAAATCATAAGGGACAAACATGAAGTTGCACAGCAAATGACTGACGTGGGGCCTATTTGGCGTGAAATGGAGGAGAAGAAAGGAACCTAAATCTTCAAAAGATCGACAGAAACCCTTTCTGAAATGATAAGCGATAAACACAAAACATTTCACGACAGTCGGATTGTATGGTATAGGGAAACCTAAAACCTTATAGCAGCGTGTTTGAGGCAGATCGGGAATATAAAAAAAATTATCCCGTAGCATACTTGCCTTTTATTTATATATATTTATAAGAACCATCACCTTGGTATGACAGGCGTGAAGTAATGTATATACATATAAGGAATAAAATTAGGTGTGAATGGCCTTCGTCATTTACATAATCATACTTTTTTCTATTAAATTGTTCGAAATAATAAATAACTATTATTATTATTATTTATAACAAGAATTTTGCATAAAATGTGGCTTAAGGACTTCTTACGACTGTTCATTACCATTCTAGAGTAATATACTGGATTTCGAGTGTTTCGTTTTAACGCAGCTTCGGATAACGGGGAAAGCGAAGCAGCTTTAAAGGTACTAAAATCTACATAGGCTGTAAGAAATAAGGCAGTAAGAAGACTGTTCTCCGCATCTCAATAAGAATTTCTAAATTTCTCAGCAGCCTGTAAAGCCGGAGATACGTGAACGAACAGCGGAATTTTATGTATTCATGCAATCTACTCTAAGTGAATTTCAAACATCTTTTATGCAAACAGCCCTTAATGTTAATGAAAATCTATTTAAAATAAACTTGAAATTAAAGGATATCTAAAATGTTGATTATCATCATAATGCCATGCTGGTAAGACTATCGTATGATCGGGCTTAAAATAAATAACATTTTGACATGATTAGTATGACTACATTCCTTTATTGTTGCTTAAAATTAAATTATGTGTGGAGTGACATTATAGCTGAGTAGCATTACAGGACGAAACGCCCCCTCACTAATACAGGTACTGCAATTCTAAATGAAGCGAAAGTTTGTTGCATTACCAGTAGCTGCCAGATGCGGAGTTTGTCGCTTGTAAGCAATTATATGCAAATGTTAGTCATCTTTGTTGCGTGTCATGGAGCGGCATGCACATAAAAGCATATGAGAAATTTCTGCAAACATAATATCTCCCCGAAAACTGGATATGTTACGTCATACAAGCTTCCAAACATGTGTACATAAGATGTTCTATATTAGTTCTACGATTATAAATACAAAAATTATGCAAGGTTCTAAATATTATAATACTCTCAGCTACTAAATTAAATTTTACATTTTCAGCTGGTTTACTATTTTTCTTCAAGTGGAAAATATTTGTGCTTACGACTCGATTCTGTATACTATCCCTTATTATAACAGTAATTAGACTTGAAGATCAAGAAAAGAAAGAAGAAATTAATAAAGGAGTAAGACAAGGCTGCAACCTGCCGCCCATGATGATTAAATGATGATACAATAGTAGATGAAGAAAGTTAAAACGGAATATGGAAAAGTAATCATACTGAAGGGAGAAGAAATAAAAACCCTTCGCTGTGCCGATGATATTGTAGTAGAAGGGAAGTCAGAAGAAGACTTGGAGACCAGAATAAATGGTCGTGGTCAAAGGGTTAAATAAGATGATTAATAGAGAGAAAACCGAGGTAATGGAATGTAGTGTCGGAAACAGTGGAATAACAAAGGTTGATAGATTGGGAAGGGATATTTTGCAGGAAGTTAAGGAATTCTGCTACTTGGGAAGCATAATAACTAAGGATTTTAGAAATATAGTACACATAAAAAGTAGGATAGCACAGACAAGGAAGGTTTTCGCAAAAAAAAGAGGATTTTACAAACTGACAATATATCAGCGTGAATATTATGAAATTATTGAAAATTTTCGTATGGAGTGGTGTTATATGATTCCGAAACAAGTATGGTAGGAGCTGCAGAAAGGAAAAGAATAGAAGCCTTCGAAATGTGATGTTATAGAAGAAAGGCTGAAAATTAGATGGGTGGATAGAGTAACCAACAAGGAAGTTATAAGCATAATAAGAAGAAATAGAACAATATGGAGGACAGGTTACATTAATAGGCCGCGTTTTGAGACATGAGGGTCTTGTAAAATTAGCATTAGAGGGAAGTGTGTGGGGTAAAAACAAAAAAGGGCGACGATGGATGGAATACGCTAAGTAGATTATGAGGATGTGGGGTGTACTAGTTTTGCGAAAATAAAAAGTCTTGCGCAAGATACGTTAGCATGGAGGGTTGCATCAGACCAGTCTTAGCATTGAGTACCACAACACCATCTTGATGTATATTAATGTGATTTAATTATTTATGAAATTTTGATCAATTACTGTGATTCGTATGTTTCTGAAACGGGGCGTACATCTATTTATAGATGCTCAGAACTCAATATAAACGTATCACGTGCATCTGTACTGTGGACACAATTTATGATCCTGTTTGTTCCAGAGCTCTGTTTCTGCACCCGCTGTGTCAGCGATTACTGTCACTAACGTCACGTGTTTTCACGAAGTATGTTTATAATCATAAATGGAAGTTGCATGACGTGTAATTAATAACGTCAAGTTGGGAAGGCGAAATATGGATTTCCGACTCGACCCAAAGTGGCTAGGGTTTGAGGTGTGGCTTTTGCTTCTCCGCGTTCTTCAAGAGAGAATGAAAGGAACGAATTCAGGTTGTCAATAACAGTTATAAAGTTAAGAAAAGGAGTTAATAGAAAAAATGTGAATAAATAATAGCAGTTGGTACAGTTGAAAATAAACAGTAAAAGGTTCAAAATGGTCGAGAAAGTTATTAAGTTAAAGTTGAGTCAGAGAAAATAAATTGAAGTTAGTTGAACGACGGCAAAGAAGAAGTCATCGCCAGACGTACTTCTCAATCACTGACTGAAGTTACGGGGAGGAAAACACCACAGTACAAAACAACTAAATTCATTAAACGATTGGTTCATCATTTAGTACCGCATTTAGTTTCATAAAATATGGTTATGGAGTCGATATTCTAATATTCCACTACTCAAAGTCGCCACTCATGGCTCACGTATAACCTGGGATTCATATATATATAATTAATAAGATAAATTTGAAAAACATCATAATAGACAAAAATTATTTATTAATAATTTAATCTTAATGACTAAATGTTACACATTAAACCAACTGTAAACACTCTTAATTAACATAAGAATACCTTAAAATTAAATAATATCCAACGCATTGCGTTCTTTGACCGTTTAAATTTTGATGTAATGGAAAATAAAAACTCATTTACGGTCACTGTTTTGCAAGTTATTATATTAAAACAAATCAATCAATATATTGTTTATAATTCAATTATTAAAAAGCTGTATATAATAGATCTAAAAACTCTTAAAAATGATATAAACATTTTTACATACCTTGTACTTATACAGTATTTTATAATATCCTTATTTTCCGTACAAAGTATGTTGTTTATATATAAAATATTTGTGTTTTTCTACACATAATAACTTTCAAAACAGTGACCGTAAATGAGTTTTTATTACCCATTACACAATATCCTACTATTTTCATACTAAATTAAATAACTTCAAGGTTGACACTTTATATTGTACTAGCCACATTAGCTATTTCAGAACTTTATGCGTGATATGCCATATTCATCTGAAAAATTTTCTTAAATTCATATAACGTAAAAACCTTTTGGAAGTATAAATTGATATATATTGCATATCAGAAATTTATACATGAAAACGGATATTAACCCATGTTTAATTTAAGAAAAGTTTTCATATAAATATAGAAATTATTGCCAAAAGATTCTGAATTTTAAATGTTTTGACGAATTTAATAAAGATCATTTTTAGAGAATCAGACGTAAGTAAAAATACTATATTTTATAATATAATTGCTGTATTTTGACTCTTTAAATATTTCGCTACTTGTGTTGTAGAAACTTATACATAGCAGTATTTAAAGAATTTAAGACTTTAATGAATCCTTCATGGTCTATGAACATGGAAAGAGCTGTAGTAAAACACTGCGTATCTGCGGACGTTCTCTCCTGCCATCATCAAGTAATCTAAGGACAAGTTTTTTCTTTGGCCCTTGAAAGGACCGGAGGACGGATCCCCCGTAAAAGACCCGCATCGTCAGCACGAGGGTCTGCTTCTTTCAACACCCTCTGCACGTGCTTTCCGTAATCTAAGTGAAACGTAAGGTTTACGACATAATATCTATTGTTTAATATGGTTATTCACGGAGGTAGATGGTGAGAGAAACTGAGTAAGAAGCGTAGGATAGATAGAAAAATGTACCGAAAATTCTAGCTGCTGGGTTACCAAATCGCATTAATGACCTTTGAGAATGTTAGGAAAGTTGATCGGCACCAGAACTGCTCTAGAATTATTTCTGTGCTACAGCAACATGGAAACAGTTACTGTTTTCTAGAATTATGTAAGTAACACGGTGTAATGTATTCTGTATTATGTTCGGACCATTGTCTTCAATAGCCGTGAACATTAGTGGTCAATTATTATTTTTAAATTAGACAATCGTGAGGATTTTGGTTGTTGGAGTAGATGTTTTGGTCATTTGTGTTTTGTCACACGAGTTTGAACTGTTTCCCAGACGCCTATGTGTTTTGGGGCGTCAGTATTTTCTGTATTGGTGTACAGCTTTTTCTCTAATTACGTGGAATTTTAACTCGTAATGGTCGTCTGTTGTGCGTAGTGCGTGCCCTCCAACTTTTTATGGTCGTGATTATAAGGAATTAATTTTTTTTACAATATGCGGTGGCGTTAGACAGAACTTGTCTGTATAGCTCCACAATTGTCCGTATGAATCAAGTAAAGAACACGAGAGTGAAATATATTGAGAATCATCTCGACTGAACAAATATGGCTGTGTTGTATTCGGAGGTGGGTTTCAGGTGATGTGAAAGAATAGTTTGTGTAAATTTTGAGCAACACACAGAATTATTTAGTCCGGAGATAGTCATGAGTAAATCGTATGGAAAATGTGTATGCCTATGGTAAAACATCTCACCAGTTTCCTTGATGAGTGAGTTAAGAGCCTAAGTTGGCTAAGGGGAATTATCCCCTTACCTGTTTCGATGTTCCTGTATATGAAGACTAATGATGTGGTGTTGACTTAGACAAAAAATGTCCAGCGTAAGATCTGTGAGTGTAGTAGATGCATGTATCCTAGTCATGGAATCAACGTATCTGACCATAATTTTGTCTAAAGTATTGTTGACGACTATGAAAACAACTACCATTGACCCCTATGTTTAGGCGTTCAACTACTCGAAGTAGCACTCCAAAGAGGTTTAGGGTTTCAATATTGACAAGGAAATGGAAGTTTTAGCTCGAGATGGTCAGTAAAACTGATGTGAAGACTGAAAATATCTCTAAGCTGACTTTGTACCACTCCAAACAATCTGGAATGTCTCTCATAGAAGGTGACAGCCTGGCACTTGTCCCTGATTGCCCAAGGTACTAAACAGAGCTGTAGAGCCAATTAGAAAGGGTACCGTAGTTGCTCGATGAATCGTTGGACCATTAACTGTGTTAACACCTTGTCCTTATAAATGAATACCGGGGAATGTTAATTATTTCAAGTAGAATATTTATGTTAATAATAAGTTTTTGTAATAATAAAAGAAAACAATTTACTTGATCCAAAATAAATGACTAATATTACAATGTTGATATTTTCAAGCTTTAAGCCAACAATTCTTTATTAATTAACACTGCTAATATATTTACATAAAAAATTTATACAAATAAATTCCTTAAAACTAACAATTACCTATCTTGAAATTCAGGGTCTTCTCATAGATCAGAATATTACCACACAAAATCTACCATGACCTGGCAGTATAGAAAATCAGTAATAAGTAACAGTAGTAATTGCCGTGTCGTCATAATGGACCTTTCAGCGTCTTCCTCCTATTTGGGTCGTACTCTATCCAAATCACAGCCGCCGCCACTATACTTCCCCGTTCAGGAAGAATTTCCGTTTATCCTCCTGTCCGATAATGCCGATAATCTGCTCAATATCTCCCTTACTGAAATTCCAATCATCTGTCCAGCATTCTCCCTCTAAATCTCTCACCAAATCTCCCGTCCACGAAAATCTGTCCCAAAAATCCTTCTGCAAGACTTTTTAAAATCTACTCCCCACTTCTTTTGTTCATATTACCCATGTGGCAGGGATGGATATTAACCAATAACATTTATGGTTTCTTTTCTCTGGGAGTCACAGTTTAGTTTACCCCTCTCCTTCAAGACATTTTGGGGAAAAAACGCCCTATGCCGCCAAATCGCACCATAGCTTTGGGGACTCCCCAGACACGCCGTGATGTCTGAGTTTTATTCCCCCTAGCTCAAATTGTGGCTCCTTTATTTCGACTCCGCTTCCCCAAAAGTCCGAGCAGGTGTGTTTGACCATTACGCCTTCCTTCGAATAATTATTGAATCTTGTTTATCGTTATTTGGTAAGAATGCCCCTTCCAGAGCGTTTATTGGTGTAAGGAATCCAGTCCTGTAGGACCTTGTGTGTTTTGTAAGCGTCTCTTGCAAAAGTCTCGTCAGTTGCCTTGTTGAGTTAGTAGTGGTGGCTCTGAGAGTTATCTCATTGACTGTTTTGGTATATGAAGGCAAATTGTGTCTCTCATTTTGTTAAAATGCTGCTTTTCCACAGAACCTATATATATATATATATATATAGTCGCACCAACAACGTGGTCACTAGTGACTTGCTACTTAGGTATCTGATTTTACTCTTCTCTGTTGGGTAAACTCAATCAGGGTACTTGAAAACACTCGCAAACACCCAGACCCTTGCCAGGAATCGAACCTCTGTGATGCGAGGCTGTGACGCTAGTCACTAGACCACAGAGGCAGCCAACTTTATTCTTGTTCGACATCAATACCGTCTATTCCATTATATGAGCGATTTCTGCTTAGTGCCTGGAAGCACCGTCGTGTTTTATTGAGGAGTTATGGCGGGAATAACAATGAATGTCGCATGTGACTGTTGTGTCGGTGTGAACGGACTCGCTTATTTCAGCTGCATTGTTGTCGTCGGGGTGAATCATGTTTCCATGGATTAGTTAATAATGACGCGTTTGCTCTGTAGTGCCTATATCACTAATTACGTAGTACTGAATAACGTTAGGAACTGCACTCATGCCTTTTATTATTAATATAATATGATTGTTGAGCTGTGATTAGTCCCTGCACATTTCTGGGTATGTGCCGTCTGAATTCCCGGAATTACTTATTACGTAGGCCAATGGTAATGAGAGTATGACTGTACAGTGTTGTTGGACCCAATTGAAAGACCAACCAGTAGATAATCAGCTAGCCTCAGGACATTACGAATATCAGATTTTCGGTAGGTACACATTAGGTGATGGCCAGTGACTACTCACCAACCATCTAGTCACTATTCTCGGCATTAAATCACCCGATGACAGCGGCAGAGAATGTTCACAGAAATTTAATGTTCTACTAAAGCTCTGCCCGATAAATAGATTATGAATAATTTGTCAACCTAATTCACCGGGAAAGTTTACCGTCAGGAGTTAAGAGCTTCGAGATACATAATTTTGTGTATTTTAACTCTTCTACTTTTGGATACTTATTTTAATGGATTAAATTCTAATATTCAGTTTCTGGCAGCTTTAAAGCGAATTGAAGTTTGTGTAGAGGATTAAACTAGTTAATTTCTAATTTGTCGCAACATTCGGGTATTAAATTAAAGACTTAACAAGTTTACAGCCAGCCCCATCCAATAATTAATAACTTTTTACATTAACTAATTATAATTTGTCAACGTTTCACGAATCCAATTTTCCAGGAGTGTGTTGCATTAAATTCTGACAATCATTAAATAAGATTATATATGAAAACTCTAAGTACAAGGTAATATGCATATGATCATTACACTAAGAATATCTTGAAATGGTTATCAAAGTTAATGTTATCTCAAACACATATGTGACAATATACATTTATATATTATCAGTGTAAGGATACGGTAGTTTTATTTTCAGCCGTTGCAGAGTACAACTCACAAAAGACTTGCGTTATGTTACAAGCTAAGCTATGCGTAGCAATGGGAGCAGAATTTTACACATTTACGCTCTGGGAGACGGAGTATATTCAAGCATTTAGGTTTATACAAAATGCATTCATAAAAATACTCACAAACCTTTAGAACAACCTTTACTTCTCCGAAGAGTTGTTAGGTTAGGTGTATTTTTATACATAAGAAAATAAATATAAAAGACGGAAGCAATCATATATAAAATAAGGTCATTGAGTTTAAGTTATTACTAACCTATTGGTATATAATAGTTTTAAGTATCATCAAAGGAAATGAATTGAAAATATGTGTAATTTAATAATAAATATTATATTTTGCGATAAATCGTCCGTTTTGAAATTTGCATTTATATTAATTTATCGTGTTTTCAGGCCCATTCCACTTGAAATACAATCATGTTCAGCTAATAATAATTGGTAATCCGTTTCAGAAGCAGGAGTAGATGGAGGGTATTATTATTGTCATGAAGGAACCCCCGCTTGTGGAGGGAAGCTGGTGTAATACTTCTTAAATTATCAAAAACATTGATTATATTATTGCGGACGCGATATAAAGGTAGAGCAAGGATCCTTTTACTACGCCCGTTACTATTCATCTCTTAACTACAACGTATGAGTTTTTTGACGTACAACATATTTTAAAATGAAGAAAATATAGTTTCCTCTGCAAATGCTAACAGAATATGTTTTACACTGCCTTGTTGCCAAAATAAAGGTTCGTGTTGAACTGAGATCCATGTGATTCCTAATACAACCCAGGTGCTATTATGAAACAACTAACTTATTTTTATCTTTATACGTATACGTATTTCACTATTTCGTGACGACCTTACTGTATTTCTTAGCCATTCTATATTCTTCATAATCTCGCTGCCTATGCAAGAAAAGTTTTAGGTGGTTCTTAACTTTATCTTTAATAATTATCATGAAGAACGAACAGGTTGTTCATTCACCAAACTTGAGGGAAGTGGTTCATCTCCAGCACAGCAATACTTCAAGATCTCAATTAAAGACTATCTAAATCAGTTTGGGTAAATACGGCTTTGTTACATTCCGCTTGCAGCGCCACATACACTCAAATTGGGAGTCTTAATCGCAAAGAGTTCTGTGTTATGCAGTTTGCTAAGAGGGAATCTATAATTTACGTTGAACGTGTGTTTTACTTAAAGTTTAATTGTGAACCATATGTGAAAAAGTATCGGCGGTTAGTGTAGATAATTCGAAACGACCGAATGTGTGGTTAGAAAGAGAGGTATGGGACGACCAAATGTGTCGGAAGAGAATGTTGACCGAGCGAAAGGATCGTCGTCTGTTCGTAAATCAAGTCTTGAACTTCAGAAGCCAAAGATGTTAGTGCGGAAGGTTTATCTCATGCATCCATACCGGTTACAGTTTGTACGCAATTGAAAGTCAAATGATTATCGTGTACGCCATAACTTTGTGGTTAAAGTGTTGCAGCGGGAAGATGGTTTTCTTCATCATGTGGTGATCTGTGATGTATCAACTATTCATTAAAAAGTAAACGGTAAATACTCGTAATTTTCGAATCTGGGGGTTGTTGTATCCTCATGAACTTCTAAAACTTTTTTGTGTCTTTAAGTCAAGTATACCACAATTCTTTTTTCAGTGACCCTATGACTTATCTAGATATGTTGCAAGAGGTGCCCTTTCCCCTAATAGAGGGTAAACCTGAAAACTTTACACGGCAACAAGAGAGAACTGCTCCGCACTGACATCTCTTTTTACGAGCGTGGTTAAACGTCGAAGTCCTTGACCGTTGGATTGGTCATAATGGTCAACTCGACAGAGCGCTTTGCGGCTTACCTCCACGTTCACATTCACATGAAACCACGCTATGTGATTCTTTTGCTTTTGAATGTTCGTTCAGCCACTACCTAATTCTTTGACAGAGTGGAAGAGGCTATAGCTTCCATTACTCCGGTCTTGTGTGAGAAGAATTAAATTTTAGATTGAATATGTGCCGTATATTTAAAGGAGTACATATTAAACATTTGTAGAAAAAAAGATCACGTATCTTCAATTTGATATATGAAATCTTGTAAATAGTATATAATAAACTGTTAAAATATACCATTAAAACTGGGACATTATTTTATGGACACAAGTATCAAAGATATGAGGATATATTTATTTATTTATTTATCAATGAATACGGAACAGGCGGTTGCTTGGAATTGATTAACGGTTTATTATAATACTATAATAATATACACTGAAACTCATTTTCTTTATCAATGAAAATGGAACAGGTGGTAACTTGTAATTGATTAACGATTGTGATTGAGTTGATTCCGTAACCTTATTACGAATACGATTCGGAGCCAATTGTTATATTTTATTTTATTGACGGTAAAAATAATTAATAAACTCTGTTAGGTTATTTTTTGCTTACTTGCTAACGATTCACTTATATTAATATTTTTATCTCTTTAAAACGTAAAAGGAACTGCTTTACAGCTTTTCACTTAAAAAATGTAATTGTGCATTGTTAATATGTAACTGAGAATATTGATTCTGTGAATGGGTATGTAGTCACATTTACCTGGAAGCGCCATTGGAATAAAGAAAAGTTACAGTTAATAGTAATTGATTTAGATTTTTTATGAAACACGAAACACGCCTTTATATGAAATGTTATTGTTTTCTGAGCGGTGATTGAATGCCTTGAAATCGCAATACTTAGTTCCAGTTCACGTTTGTGGGGAATATCCTCCGTGATTACTGCTTGCTATTGGGGTCACGAAGTGTCAACGTGATGGGACTGAAGAGCGCTCCACCTACGAGTACCAACATTTCACAGCACGCAGGAAGCGTGTACCATACAAATGCGTAAGTGCACTGACACCTACCAAAATTCAGTTTATCATTTCATCAGAACACTTCACATAAACAGTGTTGATGTCAGAATGGTTAAACTATTTCAAGCCATACATCTCATCTATTAATGCACAGTAGCCACAATAAAGCAAATTCATATTTAGATCACAGAGTGATTTCCTTTTACATGAACGGTGCTAAGCAAACAATAATTAAAGCATTCACTGGTTAATATAAATTTCATTTTTATTAAATATAAATTTTTATTAAATAAGCTAACGAAACGTTTTTGAAGAATCATGTACTGCATAATGACTGTATAATAATCTTGACTTTCCAAAGTTCAAATAATTCAAATGTTCACTATTTAGTGATTTTCACGGTCGCAAACCGCTATAGATACAGCACTGAAATTTTCACAGATTATGTTTAACCTTATGGTATGTGTGTTGAGCAGAGAAAATGATTTGAATTATTAGTTACCTTCTTCTTCTTCTTCCAATGGCATTCTAGCCCGCATTCGGGCCATTGCCTACCAGTACGACTGCGGGCTGTCATTACATGACACATTCCAAATATGGAGTGATACATGGTCAGCGTATCGACTCTCCATCAATCTTTTCCCCCGTCTCCGTGACCGTGACAACACAAACATCCAAGCCCTTGCCAGGATTCGAGCCCGGTGCCTATGGGTTGTGAGGCAGCAACGCTAGCCACTACACCACAGGAGGTCGGCAATTAGTTACCTAGTATTAATCAATTATTTATTCTCATTCTAAACGTTTGTTGTTGTGGTAATCAATCCTAAGACTGGTCTGATGCAACCCTCTATGCAAGCCTGTGTTGCACAAGCATTTATATCCTCCCTAATCTATTTAGAGTATTCCACCCTTTGACTCCTTCTTCTGTTCTTACCCCACACACTTCCCTCTAATGTTAATTTTACAAGACCCTCATGTCTCAAAACGTTGCCTATTAACGTTAACAGCTTCTAAACGCAGGCAGTGAAATTTCAGTAATGTCTATAGCAGTTTCCGAATATAAATTAACTAAAAGTTATTATTATAACATTGGCACGATAATGCCTTCGACGTCTTAATTATTTTAGAATGGATGTGCCACAATAAAATTAATTTCCTAATAGAATGTAAAGAACGTGATTAAGTAAATTAGCCTGAACTCCAGGTATACAAGATTTCATAGCGTTCCGACAGTCCATTCTGATTATCTTAACTGGTAGAGTACTCGCCTGGAAAGGGAAAGGTACAGTGTTCGAGTTCCAGTCCGGTCGAAATTTGTCCATTCTGATTTTCTTAATTCATTTACGTAGTCTTTGGTTGAGTTCCAATTGTAATTTTTTTTCTCTTTGTCGTTATAATGATTTCCTCATTTTTCGACTATGATTTCTGGGTTGGATGGAAAGGGGGGGGGGCACAGTATGTTGTTACGTTTCAGTTATAGTGATATCATTTCAATGGTTCGTTTTTAATTTTAGCGCATTATAGTAATAGCCGACATAATTATATTGTTGAAAATTTCAATATCCATCAAAAATTTGTATTCTATTATGATACAATGCAATATAATAATAGAATACAAATATTTCCAGTTGTTTCGTCGTTGCAAAATCAATTTTTCTGCTAAGGTTACTTTCCTCTTATAAGTTATTTATTGCAAGCTACAAATAATTAATGTACCTTGCATAGAAATAAAATTATGTTAGTTTTATTTTCATGGTAAAATGCGATGGAACTCCAATTGTATCTTTCTTTGGAGGCAACAAGATTGAAATGTACTTGTAAAGTAGCTATAAATTATTAAAGAAGGTTCTGTTTACTTGTCGATACAATTGCGCGTATCATAAATATTTAAATTAGACTGTTTGCATATCTTTTTCAAGGAATTGTGAAGCCCTTAAAGTCACTGAACCTATCGATAGTTCTTACAAATTAAACAATATATTTTTAGTTAGCCTATAATTTCAATTGCCGTATCCGAAAATCACTTGTTAAGGCGTCCATTTAATCAATACATGCAATTGCTAATTTTAAAATACGTTACATTTATGTAAGGTCATTACACTCATTCAGATTTATCATTAATATATTAAATAATACTTAAATGATTTCTATTATAAGTGATTTAGTTAATAATCACGCACTTTCCTAATTTTAATCATGATCAAGCACTGGTATTTTTAAATAGTGACACGTTAGGTTCAGAAACATAGAGATGTTTACAAAGCTCTGATTACAACTTGTCAAAATACACGAGTAGTATTAGTAACAAGAGCAAATAAAACAGGAATTCACAGAACGTTAAAAGTTTGGTTTTGTCATGTCTAAAACTTCTATATTTCGTTTCTACCTGTACGAATACGATTTATGGGCACAGCACATTCTTTTTTTCAATTAAGGGACACAGTTTTCATGGGTGGAAAATTCTAAAACTCAATGTATTTAACACAATAAAAAACTAGTAAATAATATTATACATTACAATTATAATGTAAATCATTTATTTGAAGCAAAAATAATTTCATTTAAGAAAATGAGTGCCTTATTTAATATAGGTAATATACTGAGGACAGACATAAGTAGATTACATTAAATCTTACGCCGCAGTTAGTGTAGGCATTACATTGCATAGAAAGAGGTAATTTTTAAAAGAATTAAAGATAAAGCAATAATATTCGTGTGCTGAATTACAGCTGCCTTTTAATGAGGCCCATAAAAACTTTTCTACATCACCGCAAAAAACTTCACAGGGATTACGTAGTTATCTCAGCCGTAAAGTAAAAATAATAATAAAGTGCTATCTCTGATAAAAGTAATGATGTATCTCAATTCAAAACAGACTTTATTGGGGTTGGATATTTTTATTAGCAATAATTTTTTATTACATTTCAATTTGTGGTATAAACAAACTTCAAATTCTGTATTGACTAATTTAACGGCTTGGTTAATACTGTTTACAATAAGATCGTGTAAATTTAATTACATGCTTCAAGATACAGTCATTATTAACAACATAAAAATATTAGATAACTTACTTGACCGGAAATCTACATCCGACTGAATTTTTCTCCTTAAAAAAATGAATCTCTGTAAACATTAGTAACTTCTTTGATACAGACCCTACATTTTATTAATGAACATGTATTACATTAAATTCAAAGGAAAAATAAATGTCGATTTAAACTTAAGCTGAAATATCTTGATAAAAGCAAGTTTGCGGGAGGTTCGGGCCGTTCAATGAAAAATTATTTCTATGATGATGTAAAGAAAATCTTACTAAGAGACATGATCTACAAATGTAATACAAAATAGAGAAATCCATTGTCTTAGTAGTTATTTTGTTTTTCAGGGAATCATTGGTTCGGATAGCGAGACACTATTGAAAATAGCAAACGTTTGGTGTAATTTAAATGGTAGTGAAGTATTTTTAATATAATAGGACAAAAATATTTGGATCCATATATAAAAAATTCGTTTTATGCTATAGTGTTTAACTTTCATTCTTCAAAATTGATTTATTTATTTTATATTTCTTTATTCAAATTAGCTTAAAGCTAATTACATATTCTCAATTCTATTTTCCTACATAATACAAAACTTATTCTAAATCCAAATTCACTCTTTACATTTAATCAGTCTTTTTAAATTCTAACGTTAAACTATTTTTAAATAATTTTATACTTTTTGTGTTCGTAACAGTTACTGGTAACTCATTGTATTATACTATTAAACCTTTATTAAAAATCGATTTTCTTGTACTTTTTAAATTTAAGTGGCCCATATAAAATTTTCCCTACCCCTGGTGTTGTGACTATGTACCTCTGAATTTCTTTTTATAAAAACTTTGAAACAATCTGGTAGCTGTCCCATATTTATTTTATAAATAAAAACTAACACATGATACAGAATTTGGTCCTTAACTCTTAAAAAATTTAATTTATTTAGCATATACTTAATCTCATTTAAAATAGCCCTTACTCCTTCATTACATATCACTTCTAATTTTTCAAGAGTACTTCCACTTACACATAAATAGCAAAGAATTACAAAAACGTACATGAGGGACTACAATTGACATAAAGACAGTTTTCTTAGATTTAAGTGACAAAACATTTCTTAATCTACAAACTATTCCTATTTGTTGCCAATTTATTTTCAACATATTCTCCATATTTATTAAAATTTAATTCAAGTCAATAATAGCGCCTAAATACTTAAAACTATCAACCTAAATAACGGTCATTAGAGGAGCGTTGTATAAGTACGTAGAAGCCGTGATGCAGATTTTCTAGGGTTTACCCTTGCATCATTTTAGGTGTATTCCGGGTAAGATCCTTAAACTGTAGCTCTCCTATTCTCAACCCCAGTATCAATTTTTTTCCACGGTATTAAAGGGAAATGACCACCACGAGAATTAATTAAAAATATATTAGGAAGTGTGAACATTTTTTAAACTTATTTAGAAGAATTCTTTGTTGGGAAAACAATAGCTTAAAACGTATTCCCCCTTCGTTTACCTCTGGTTGATCATCAGACGTCCTGTATTGCATGAATTTGCGCTATAAAGAATAATTCAATTACACCTTACGCCATGTTAAGTGTGAACGAGAAGTGTGAACTGTTCCAAGGATAATTAGGCAGAGGATGTCGAGCGCTAATGAGTTTCATCAGGATTCAAGAGCGAATGGAATTATTTCCAGATGACAGAACGCAACACATTACGAGGATCTCGAGGGTCGTATTCATGGTAATGGAAACAAACTTTCGAAGCAGGCTCTTGTATTGCTACGTCTCTAATAATGCTTAATGCAATAACTTCACGGCTCTTCGGTTTACTTCTGAATAAACGCTATCTATGATCTTGAGCTTTACAATTTATATTTCGATTCTCAAAGAATTGTTGCTATAAACGATAAAACGTGATTTGTTAATTATATTCCCCATTTTGTACTGGCAATTATTACAGATACCTTCAACTTAAGTGATTTAGTAACCGGTAGCCTGATATTCATCTTAAAATCACATAATTTGATTAAATTCCTGTTTTATTACGTTCATACAAAAGTATATAAACTTTGCATTGCGCTAAAATCAGTTTTCCTTAGTACTAATTATTTTATTTGCCTTCCATCAAATTTCTTCATCAGAATAACTTCAGTATTTATTTATTTGTGTGTTCTATTGCCCGAATCACAGTTACACCCTTCCTTAAATATTTTTCAACAGTTTCTCTATTACTTTAATTATAAAACACACTTTAAATGAAGAATTTAATAATTCAGTTCAAATCGAAATGAACTCTAATTCATTATTGATTCATAGACAGACACTCAAGGTAATAATATTTATTTTGTGCTATCATTTATATTTTACTCAAGTACAGCCGCAAAGAAACTAATTTCCTCCCAGAATTGCTCGATAAATTTAAAACCATATTTTTAAAGGTGATATATTTTACGAAAATATTTCTTATAAACTAATAAAATTTAAATTTTTTGATGCAAAAATATTAGTTTTGAAATATTTTATCACAAAGACGTTCGTCAATTACAGTAAATTATCTTAGAAAGGTAAAGACTCTTCTTAGGGGAAAAACATATTACATCATTAAATCAAAGAAGGAAGGAAACCTTATCGGTTTAGTAAAGTTCTGAAAATATAGTATATGTGAAGAAATAATCCAGTAAAGTTTGGAAGGGGCTGAATTTTAAAAGTACTTCAGTATGCAACCTATATTTATTTTAAACAATTTCCTATTTAATTTAAGTACGATAATTCCGTATGCAACTGGTTGCAATACTACACAAAAACGTTGGAAATAATAATTTCATTGTTATTAATTTTAATTTCGTAAAACATTTTCAATTTCTGTTTAGTAGCTGAAATCTACTCCTAAACATCTCCTCGGAGCTCTAAACTGCCAGCACTCAATAAAATGAGACACAAATACCTTGTAAACTAAAAAGAGAAACACGCGAAAATAAAGGACTATTTTGACTATTTTCATTCACGATTAAAACCCAGATGGTGTTATAGTTTGAAGACGCACTCACTAAGCTTTAAGATTTAGAGTATAGTATAATTGAGAAAAAATAATATATTTGTCTCAAAGATATTAAGCTTCGCGGAGTAACTGTTGCAGAAATCTTTCTTAGGTTTCAACCCGGATCAAATAATTATCACGCGACGATCCGACGAACAAACGCAGTCATCAAACAAACAGCGTTTGTTCGTCGAAACGTCGAGCAAAAATTGCTTGACCCGGATAGAAGCCTTTAAACTGGTTTCAATTCAGCTAAGGTCCGTCAGACGAGACTATTTATTCTTCACTGATAACGGAAACGTATTAATTTCACTTTCATTATTAGGGACAGACCGGATCACCTCAATCAGGTGTACGAGAAGTCAAGTATCGAAATTCCCAATACTCAATTCACTAAGTTAGCAAATCGAATCTTTAATTGCAGAAGAACTTAAAAATGTTCTACTACGTCTGTATTGAACAGAAAAATGGACCTTAAAAAAGGAGGAGAATATATAAGCTACCCTAAAATCTTTGAAGAATGGAGTTAAAGATTTTTTTAAAAAAGTGGTCAAAACCGTAAAAAGCGAAAAAGGTTCTAAGATAGGTAAATGAAAGCTGATTCATCATGACTACAAACAAACTGGACTGCACATTCCAAAGATAAATTGTTTACTGAACGATGTTATCGAGGGTTTATGCTTGAAGTTCCAAATTCCCTAGACGATTTTAAAATCATTACGTATATTTGCTAAGCAACTGCAGTTTCATAATTTGCGTTCATAACCTTCGTATGCTTTCGTCTAACACGATTGTAGCTAAATCGCATAAACAACCAATTATGCAAAATGCATATTGAAAACAAAATAGTATAATATATCATTCCTACTTACGTATAGTACTACCAATTTGTGAATATGAGTGGCAGGTAGTACGGAAATGTCTGCCCAGATAATTAGAATAGGCCGCATTCACGCCTCATTACTTGCCTAATTACTTCAGTAAGTTACATTAAAACCCGAGTTATTTCTCTTGAAGTTTTATTTTATTCCATTTAATATATATCAATTCCACGACTCATTACAAGCTAAATGGTACCAAAAAATCTATAATTTACTGAATTATGGCCAAAAATATCGGTCATGATGGCACAAAGAATTGAATGTAAGGTCATCGACATAATATATTTTGTACGATTAAACAAGATAGAAAGTAAGAAGCACAAACTTGGGAATTTTGAAGGAGTTGACAGTGAAGAATGCGTCCCCCATTTAGAAGAAAGCACACAAGATGTGGCAGAAAACAGAACAGATCAAATACCAATCAGTGCCGATATAATTTTGCACACGCAAAGATGAAAGGCTAGAAAAGTTAATTGGTTGAACGTGTTTGGTAAAGTAGCACATGTTGGAGTATTATAAGAGAAAGACATACATAAAATGCATAATTTAATTAATTGTTTAAAAGAAGCCGATCAGTAGCTTTGTTGATATGTTATTTGCTTCGTCAAGTTAGCGGCGGGGATTGATCTTCAAATTTTATGAATGAATTTTGGATCACTGAGAAAGTAAGTAAAGAATCTGGTTGAACTGATGACTCGATAAAATGCACCCTTCGCTTTTCCCGCTGGAAATCCGAAAACGCCTCATAATTTTCCAATGCAGGATGTTCCAGTGGTTTAATTAAAGCACCACCGTTGGCATTTCAATGCAAACAGAAGTGAACAGTGTAAAGTGATTCTTCCTCGTGCAGTTACAATACTGTTGTATGATGCTCCATATCACTCATATATTACCGACTTATTCATATATTAAAGCTGACCTTTAAGTTTTTAAACCAAATATTTGCTGTTTCGTTAAAATATACATTGTTTCGTATAATTTTTCTTGCTATAATGTAAAGAACCCATATTTATTAAATATGTTTAAGAATTGTCAAATGAAATAATTCGGAGTTCGAGGCACAGAAGTCCACTTGTTATCTAATGAGGCGTGAATAGGGCCTGTCCTAATTCTCTAACAAGACAGGGAGGGCCTCAACATCAAATCTCAGACAGCTGCTAGTCGTTAAATAAATCTATGGGGAAAGGTCTGCTGGCATGTAATAACTCTGGCCATATCGTGCCAAAACGATATAAACAATTTACAAATTTTTTAAAATTTTGCGCACCATATGTCGCGATGAGCTAATTTTAAAGGCCAGTGTGAAATGTAAAAATTGGAGACATTAGTGGATCAAACTCAAGAACAGGGAACGATTAGCCTGTGGTTTGCTGCAAATATGTGGAAATGGGTGTAACAATAATAGGACAAATTGAAGTGTCTGTTTGTGTGTATGTTTGTCTCGAATAGGTTTCGAAACGGCTCAACGGGAAATTTAACGTAAATATTCGTGCATATTTTATTTCAAGGAGATATTAATATAAATAAATATTCATCCAAAGTGAATGCGGGTTGCCTATACTCTTGATCTGATTATGCTCCAAAGCAGTCCATCCATTGTTAAAGTAGGATCGCGCAATTATTAACCTATTGTTGGATCGTTGATACGATGTATACGTATATGGTTTTATTTATCGCGTCAGGTTAATTTTAATATTTAATAACTGCTCACTCTTTTATTTATTTTTTATTTGGTTAACAGGCTACATGAGGGTGATCCTGAAACAGGCAACTCCCCTTTAACAGCATAGGAAGGGATTGAAAAGGGGGGATGCGGAAGGTAGAGCAAGGTAGCCAAGGGTTGACTAGGGCCCCCGGGCTATTGTTTAAGGATCCTACCCGGTGTTTCACCTAAAGAGATACACGGAAAACCCTAGAAAACCTGCATCAGGTAGGTCGGCCCTTCCAAATGATGGGAGACGAGTTTGCTGTGGGGTCGCAGCATTCTCTTCTCCATGTCTCCAGCAGTTTTAGGTCTGTTTGAGATCCGACTGATCCAATGGGATCAGCGGACAACTCTTGCCATATGCCCAAGATCTTGGACTCCGAAACGTTCAAAATCAACTGCGAGTTACAAGGTTTGCCCTGAATTGATCATAAATAGATGATACCTTACTTTTTATATATTCAATGAATTCATCTTTATCAAAGTTCTGTACCTGTTGTTTAATTTTCAGGGCAAAATAAAAAGAACTATTTCAGTGTGAGCGAAGTCGCGGGGGTTAGCTAGTTGTTAATAAAACATATTTCCCCAATGATTCTAGTAATTTTATGTTGGATATTTATTTTTTGGATTTGTACGTAATAGAAAGCAGTGAACAAAGGATACTCCGCCGCTATGCTGTGAACTGCAGATGAGCTGTAATCCTATACTATTTTGATAAGGAGAGCAGACGTCATCAACCGTCGGTGGAGGAAGTGGTTCTGAGTCCTGAGTGACGGGCGGCGCAATTCTAGCTGGAAGCTGAACCTGACATGGAGTAGATCTAAACAATGGAAGCTGATCGCTGTAAATGGTACTTGAGGGAGAGAGATGATTCAACAATAGAGTAATTCACTATTCCAACTATTCCAATCTTCATGCTTCTGGTTAGTAAATACTTTTTTACTTTATTGTAGGGCCTTAAATAAAAGATCGTGAAAGTATATTTTCCGAATTAATTGGGACCACCTAATGTTAAAATATTCAATTGTTGGAACAGTTTAATCTATTTAATTTAAATGGTCCTATAAGATTATGTTATACAAAACTGCGTAAAATATATGTTTGTCCCATTAACGGGATCTTCGAATTTTTAAAATAATAAAAATTCTGAGATAGAGTCATAAAACTTATTTCTAAATGTTGTTTATCAGACTTACTGAAGTCAGGGTGTAGCAATTTATACATATCGGGTATTATTTTTACTCCTCGCGTCATAGTTTGAACAACAATATTCCCTATCATTGTAATTAGAAATATTTACTATGCCTTGGATAATGAAACAGTAACGAATGTTGATAAAATATGTTTTACTTGAAGAAACGTATGATGTTATGGGACTCGTTGCCATTGAATCTGACGATAATTTATCGCAGAATGTACATGAATCTTTGACTATTACTGATTTTAGCATCGGTTCCATTGGTAATGAAAACAGTTTTGTGATTCCAGAAAAAATTCTTTAATGGAAAATATTAGACAAAAAAATGTAATCTCGTTCCATTTCAAGTACCGATTTCGGCAAGTTCATTCAGTGTACAAGAAAGAACATCAAAAATAATTTTGTAAACTCATAGTTTCTGTAGAAAGTACACTTAATCTGGTCATATTACCTAGTATATTACAACTTAACTATTCAAATTAAACTACTTTAATTTATTAACATGCAACTGATAAAAGTCATAACTGGAAACTGAGGTATTAAGGTAAATATTTCAAGTAATTTGTATATAGGGTATCGTTACTTCGTTGAAATTACAAATTTTGATTAATAATATACTGAAAAATACTATAATATGTCGGTCATTATATATAAACCATCTATATTATTACTATATTACCAATTTTTTGGTTCTTCATACATTAAATTTATAAATCATACAGAAATTAAAACTCTCCCGCAGTCAGTGAACAAATTAACTGAACAACAGAAATTTGTAATCTCGGATAATAATTTTTATATATTGTTTAGAATTATGTACGCGATGTTCAATATAATTATGTAATGCTAATTATTGTTAAATAAATCTTTATTATTCACCTTTAATATCTGTTAATTGTGTAATAGAAAATAACAGATATAAAAAAATTGGCTGAAATGATTTAGAGTTGGATTAATTATTTATTGTACTAATCAAATATAAATTTTACAAATCCCCCCTCCGTCCGCTACTGATATAACTTTTATTAACTGAGGGTTACTCCTTCGGGTACTTTTGATAAGGAAGTTCTCCAACTCCTGGCTTCATGTGACGGAATAGACCTAAAGAAATTAAGACGGACATAAAATAAATAATTAAATCGAATCCAAAAATATACAAACCTTATGTATGTCACAGTTGCTATATTTCTAAATTTGCCTAACTGCTAAGCAGAAATCAAATATGACTCAAATAAACAAACAAATCCTCACATAGTGATTGATACCACGAAATTAAAAGTATATATATATCAGCTGATATATACAGACAATTGTCTAGAAATTATGCACGATTAGGTTATAGGTTTATCGGAAGAATTTTATGTACAGAATGAATTCGATGTTTATAAATCAGGTTAAGAACTGTGTTAAATGATAGATATCTACGCTCAGTTATACAAAATAACGGAGTTATAAAACTGAATTGTAAATCATTTTTATGTACGAAATGATAAATAGCTGTAGGTGAAGAAAAATGATATTCCTAAATAAAAGGTACAACAAACCTCGGCAATTATAATGAAGAATATACAAAAACCTTAGGCTTTGGCGACGATATTGTAGTACTAGGGGAGTCAGAAGAAGACTTATAAAACCATAATAAATGGCATGAACGTGGTCCTGGAAAAAGATTTCAGTATGAGGACGAATAGAGGGAAAATCAAGGTAATGGAGTGTAGTTTAGGAAACAGTGGAATAACAAAGAGTATTAGATTGTAATGGGATATTTTTACGGAAGTTAAGGAATTCTGCTACTTGGGTAACATAATAACTAGGGATGGTAGAAGTATAGTAGACATAAGGAGTAGGATAGGACAGGAAAGAAAAGCTTTTGTGAATAAGAGGAATTTACTTACGGGTAATTTATCAGTGTGAATATTAGGAAATCATTGCTAAAATTTTCGTTTGGTGTGGTGTTACATGATTCCGAAACGTGTATGGTAGGAGTTGCAGAAAGGAAAAGAATAGAAGACTTCGAAATGTGATGCTATATAATAATGCTGAAAATTAGATGGGTGGATAGAGTAACCAACAAGGAAATTATAAGCAGAATAGGGAAAAAGCGAACAATATGGAGGACGTTGACAAAGAGAAGGGACAGATTAATATGCCACGTTTTAAGACATGAGGGTCTTGTAAAATTATCATTATCAAAAGAGGGAGGCGAAGGATGGAATACGCTAAGAAGATTAGTTATAAGGATATGGAAAGGCTTGCGCAAGATAGGTTAGCAGGGAGGGTTGCATAAGACCAGCCTTGGACTGAAAACCACAACAACAACAAATACTGTAGATTACATTAGCTTTAAGTCATTAATTTTAGATCTTTGGAAATATAAATATTCTTTACATTAGTTATGCTTGAATCATCATAATGACGAGCACGAAACTTCAGACAACGTTCTCAAAGTTGTGCATTGATTTTTAATTATGAAGACGTATTCGACTGATAATCAATAATACTATTGTTTTTAGACAAATAGCCTATTATTAATAGTATTACTTGAAGTTATTATAAAAAGAGAATTAGTCTTAATCCCGCTCCCACTGTTAGGAGTCAGAAACACGACATCGCTATAAGAGATGTGATAGGCTAAGATTGTGCATCATCCAGAAGTAGATGGCATGTAAACGGAGGCTTCCCACGCTAGTGTGAACCAGTTGGTAAGTAGCCGTGTTAAAAGTCTCATTTACCGAGTGACTTTGCCAACATAAGCAGTGTGGGAGAAAATAAATAGTGAACTACCAGTAAACATATATATTTCTGAGCCGTATAAATAGTGCTGCAGATCTATTACAAAGGGTATTTTTGGAAAAAGCAGTTGGCGAACCCGTCATATGTCGATAAAGTACGGTCAAACAGTATTAAGACTTGTCACCATCACTAAAGGATATCAGCATTTAATTCCCTAAAACACTCAAGTTATGTCTTGCCCAAGTCTTTCCGCGGGAGGCGACCATTTTTAATGCGGTTGTTGTAGTTGGAACCTCAATTTGGTTAAAATTTTGAACGGAGACAGAAGGTGCCAAACGCATGAGAGGTTTTTATAAATCGTTGCAGAGCTCATAGTTAGATCAGTCTTCCACAAACCCACACTGAAAGAACGGAATAGAGATGCAAGATCCAGAGTGAGAGTGAGAGTGAGAGTGAGAGAGAGAGAGAGAGAGAGAGAGATAGGAATGAGTTTTCGGTTGAAAAAGGAAAGATGTCCCTGTGATTTCATTCGCTTGATCGAAACTTGAGGCGAGTAATTATTTCGGATTACCTAGAGAAATACTATCTGCCGATCTGAAGGGAAATAAATGATGAATAAAGTGCTCAGTGTTTTATTGTAACTATTGCATTTTTTAAATTAATATTTTTTGTTCAATAGGCTACATGAGGGTGATCCTGAAACAGGCAACTCCCCTTCAATAGCATAGAAAGGGAATAGGAAAGGGAGGATGCAAAAGGTAGGGCAAGATAGCCTAGGGTTGACTAGGACCCCCTGGATGTGGTTTAAAGATCCTACCGGGTGTTTCACCTAAAGAGATGCAGGGAAAACCCTAAAAACCCACATCAGGTAGGTCGGGCATTAGCCCTTCCGAATGACGGAAGACGAGATTACTGTGGGGTCGCAGCATTCCCTTCTCCGTGTCTTCACGAGTTTTAGGAGGCAGTTGGCTGACTGATCCAACGGGATCAGTGGACAACTCTTGACTTATGCCCAAGGTCTTCGACCCCAGTACATAAACCTCCCAAAATAGGTGAAGGTGTCTCGGCATGTGAGAACTTTGAAAAAAAACGGAGAGTACCAGGCATTCCGGACATAGTCAGGTGAGCGCCGCAGTCACTCTGGCGGGAAATACCTGCTTCCCCCTGTGTCTAGGATTCCGCACGATTCGGGTTCCTCATCGGCGTCTAACTGCCACCAAAAAGGAATTTGTTAACCAGAGTGATTCTGCTGAGTACGACTTGATACGATAATACGAATAATTTTAAATTTCTGAATAATGGCTGTAGAGTGAGCAAAAAATTATATTTGTCATCAAACACAGCGCATTACTTTGAAAAGGATGGGTAATAATAATTAATACAAATGATACACATAATATACGACTTACTTTTCCAATAATTTTATTTATAATTTCGCTCTTCAACATTTCAATTGCAGTATATACCATTATTATATGATAAATCTAATAGGAACAAAATTCAAGAATACCGGTGATCGGAAAAATATTTTTGAAACCATAAAATCCATAAAATTTTCGCTACGGAGCAATAATAATAGAATATTTGTAATGTATTGTCTAAAACTTCAGACACATGTACGTTAGATGACACTTGATGGAGAAAAATCTTAACGTTTCAGGGTTTATATGAATCAAAATCTAAGCGATGGAAGCAATTTTTTTTTCTTTATAGGAAATTTAAATCTGTACTGAGTAGATACTGAGCAGATAACTTTACCAAATTCTCAGATTTTCTTACGTGAGAAAATCTTTCCGACAAGGAAAGGTCGGACCAGCAAATATCTAGAGCGTAATCTCATGGATATTCATCTATGTAGAAAAGTAATATTTTTGGAATAGAATATTTTATGTGACTCACGACTGTTACGTTCTAAAGTGTTGCAATTGAAATGGGGAAACGCCTTCCCGAAATATCTTGTAATAAATGGCCACATGAAACTTTAGTTTATACGAGCGTATGCCGCTTGTATTGTGCATTTTATTAAAGAAGTAAGATAGAACATAAAGGCAGAGAGTAAAATGTGTAACATTCTTCAAGGCGAGATACATTAAAATCATAACAAGTTTTTGTTTAAAAAATCTATAGTGATCCATTAACATTTTTATGAATTCTAGTGAATTATTCCGACCATAACACAGCGTTGGGCCTCTAAATAATTTATTTAGGTTTATTACAGTTGTCTGGCATGACTATTGTATCAGGCAATTACTTTACAGACTTTTATAAATTCATTACATCATACCAAGCGAGGTCAATAGGAACCATACTAATTATGTTTTATGTCGTTGATTCTGTGATATTCTCACTTGAAAACATTTCGTCAAAGTTTCCAATACATAACATGAGTTTGACAACAAATCGATTACACTGTAAGGATTAACATGTATCATTGTTCAATATTTTAAATTTGTATTCCCAATTCGAGTTAGAAATATTCCACGCTTCCGTGAAATATTTGTCATATTAAAAGTCAACAATATAACGGAAACATACAATCCTCCTCCCCCACTCCCGCAGTGTTTTTAAGAATATGTGAACAAGCGCTTAAATTTGTGACATTACAAAAATTTAGTAACAAGCCATTAACATAAAAATTATTGTTTGACAAATTCCGAAAACAGTAATTATGTAAGAAATAAATTTATTTATTCTTGATAGCTGCGATGGGTATCGACGTTATGAAATTTAAACTTCTATGAACGTTTGCCTTAAAGCGCAAAAGCTATAATCTCGAACTAAATCACGTAATATTATAATACAAACATTTTTTACTGTTCGTTATTTTTTCATTTACTGAGGCATATTATTTTAGGCATGCTGAAAGAGATTAAATTCCAATACTTTACTGAAGACAATTATTTATTTTTCAAGAACTACTTACTCGGAAAATTGTAAATAACAGTCTTTTAACATCATTTTCTTGCGTACGTCCACGATGATTTGTATAAAGTCGATAACAGTCCAGAACATTTTTCAGGTATCCCTTAGAACCTGCTTCAATCGTAAGTCAATTATAACCAGATAATATTGGTCTGTATTGATTGTATTTGGGTTCGGGAGAGTACTAGCTTTTTTAGCTTTGCTTGTTGGATTGCTTCGCTATTAGCGAGAAAAAAGAAACTAACGCGATCGGCAGATATTTCGGTAGTAATTGCAGCTCGCTATCTAGCTAATTGCTCTTTGGCGTTCTTTTGTCTTTCCGCGCGAGTTCAGCGCCTGTGATTACTGAAAACTGCCTCCAGCAGCAGGACCAGACCCCGCAGTTTCGTTTTAAACTCACGTACGTGTCCTGCAACTGTGCAGCCAACTGCATAACTGCAATATGCTTCCAGTTTTGTGGATTACATGGCGCGGACTCAACAGGGCGCAATGAGACATCACATTTGCACACATATTACGGTTTGTATACACGATTTTGGTGAGATGCAGACAGTTCTGTGGGATATGATCTTCTGACCACTATGTGCAGTTGGAAAATCAATTGTTTATAACAAAGGTTTCAATTTTAGCTAATAAAAGTTTATTACGACAGCTTCGTAACGTTATAAATGAATTTTAATCTCTTAATAACAAGTAAAATAATATTTTTAAATATTCTAGAATAAAAAGTTTTTAAGGAAAATATGTTTCTATTAATTCTTAATTCTTCAATGAATTTCACGTTTTTGGTAATGTAGGAAAATGTATCCTTGCATAATCATCGTCTCATTTGAATTGCTTCACCTGCAGTGACGGCTGAGTTATCGAGCTGGACTGCCTACCAAGGACTCGGGTTCGACCCTCACTCGATTCTATTATTTTTAGGTGGTTTTTTAAAGGTCAGCATGGTTTTCGGGAAGGGTTCTCGTGCGTAAGCCAAATAATAAATCTATTTCAGGAGTTAGCAGATGAAGTACATGATGGTGGTAGAATAGATGGGGATATAATAAAGACTTCACTAAAGCCTTAGATGTAGTGCGTCATGATATCCTGTTGGACAAATTAAATAAAACAGGTATAAATAAAAGAGTGGTACTATGGGGTAGAAATTTTTTTTAAGCAATAGATCGTAAAAAATTAAAATCGGAGAACAATTTTCGGATTGAGGTATTGTAACGTAGGGAGTTCCTCAAGGTTTTGTAATCGTGCCATTACTGTTTTTTTATATTTATTAATGACTTACCAAATTATTTAAAGTCTGGGGTAAGGCTTTTCGCTGACAACTGCATTATCTACAGGAAGATAACGAGCGTGCAAGACGCGATATTATTACAAGAAGATCTAAAAAGTCAATAGCTGGGCTCAGGAAAATAAAATGAAAATTAATCAATCTCTTGTACAAAACGCACTTTGTTAAATGAAATAGAACATAGAATAGGTGGGGAACTAATTCTAAGAGTAACGAGCTGCATATATCTGGGAATATATTTCAACAATAAACATGGGTGGGAGGAACAGGTAATTTCACGGTCCAAAAAGCGTGGACTTCCTTACATTTCATAATGAGGAGCATAAAAAAGTGAAGTTAAAAGGAAAGGAGGTGCCATATTTATCCTTAGTTAGACCAATTTTGGGATCCTTATAGAAAAAGTCAAATAGAATTATTAGAGAGAGTTCAGAAAAGGGCTGCTAATTTTGTGCGAGTAGGGCCGGGTCATAGGAATGAAAAAGTAGAACAACTTGGTTGAAAGATATTGTCACAAAGGAGGGAGAGAGCAACGCTGCATTTTCTATTCAAAGCTAATACGGGTCAAAAACCATCGATTGGAATTAGCTCAAAAATCCAAAAACCCAGTCATATAGGTAGATGGGATCATCAATTCAAAGTTAAATGTAGAAAGCAAAAAACAGATGTTGGCAAATTATCATTCCTAAATAGGACCATCAACGACTGTGGGAGTGTTTGGAGGAAACCATCTTCAGGAAAATAAATTCAGGACTAATCTCAAAAACGTGTGAAGTGAAGTGGGTATTTTGAATAATATGAATGCATATTCTAATTTAAATGTTAAAGTCAAAGTGAAGTGAGGTGTTAATTTAATATAATTCTTGTAGTGTTTCTCTTTTTCCTTTCAGAGTGGAAAAAATTTAAACGGATAATTTTTTAGAGTAGGAGTATTTATGATTACAAAATTTCATATTGTATGTGCCATCGGGCTGGCGCCCAATTGTAGACTAACAATAAGTACAAATACAATACATGACTCGAAACGTGCTCAATTTTCTATTGAGACATTTTCAGAAATTTTAATATGTAAATAAATTTATTACATTAGATGGCAAAGCACCACAGTGTGGTAAAACAATGACCTTAATGAGCTTATGTTTATATTTTTAGATATGTTTCTATTACTCTTAATAAAATCAGTTGTTATAATTATGGCTTTCGTTACATCAGCCGAACCAAGAGGAATTTGAATACAGTGGTTAAAGAACATAAGTCTAATTTTAAACTTTCATCAAGTAAACACGACTCGTTCACCAAGTATTGCTTTAAATTTAATAAAAAATATATTGTTGAGTGCATTATCGCAAAAACATTATTTTATCAAACTTTATCACGATGCCAAGACAGCGTGTCTGAAGGTGAACGTTTTGTTTCTTGCATCCTTACGAACAATAGCGACGTGATGGTCAGAAGGGTAACGGGCAGCCGTGACGGGTAAGTAAGTGGTGAGGGTGACCTCCATAAAGACAGGAGCCCTGCGAAAAGGACTGTGAGCCCCAAATGAAATTATTGTAACTTTGGCAGTCTTGCGGCAGTTACGGTAGAGGGTGGACGCCGCCAGGTGTCGGGTTTGAAAGCCGATAGAGAGATGGTGGCGAAATGTTGAGGACGACGGATTTAAAATATTTGAGACTCTTATGAGTGTAAGTAGAGAGACGCCGACGGGCTGAGTACGACAGACACCTTCATCGAGTTTCCAGCCACCATCACTATTGCCACGTAACAGACGTCGACGCCTAGACAACCGTTCCCCTTGCCACCGGTATGCTGATGGCCAGAATCAGAACGACGGCGCTTAAATAATTGGACGCTGGTGAGACCCGCCCATTGTTTTATGCACTGTATTCAAATGTGTGTCTCCTACTTGGCCCAAAATCCCCTGGGAAAAGAGTATATCTTGACCTAAAAATGTGAAATATCTCTGAAAACAAAGTAACTTTATTATAGTGTGAATAAAACCACAGAAAAGTTGTCTCAATGTATTTATTCTCAGAACGTTTCGGCCATAGCCATTATCAACTGTAATTATAATACATATACAAGATTATTTATAACATGAAGGATATATTTTTACAATTGGCAACACCACATTATTCCATTTTCACATCTTTTACCTGGATTTTTCCTCTTAGCGTCTTCTTTGCTTATACTATCATACAACCATTACGCTTGTGGTTGTCTTCCGAACTGAACCACGTGTCGTCATCTGAGCTTTACCGGTACCTACTACGTTAGTCAGCGCAGCTACTACGCTAGTCAACTTATAATAATTATATTAATATAGTTTACATTTACTCCTAATATTTATTAATTCTATTTAATAGTTGCATACAATTGCTGTAATGTGTCCCCACATTACCTATTTCGCTCCTTTTGTTTATCACTTGATTTATGTTTTCATATATATATATTCCTTCTATCAAACCTCTCTTATATTTAGATTTTTCTCTGTGTAGGATTTCAAAATCTTCCCACTCAGCTACGTGCCCTAGTTCTTTCAGATGTTCTGATAATGCTGTGTTAGTTTTAGAGCCTAATTTGGCATTACTCTTATGGTGGTATATTCTTTTTTGCATAGTCGTACCAGTCATACCTATATAACTTAGATTACAATTTTTACAATTAATCTTATATATACAGTCTCTTATGTCTAATTTATTTACCTTGTCCTTCATATTGTCTAAATTGTTATTTATTTTATTTATAGGTTTCATTGCTAATTTCACCTCATTGAAACCATTATTTTTTAATAAACCTGCTAATTTTTCAGATAGTCCGTTTATGTATCAAAAATTAGCAACGTTTTATTAACAAAAAACAAAAAGAAAGAAAACAATTAAAAGTTATACAAAAAAATCAAATCAAACATATCTATGCTTGGGCCGCAGTTTGCATCTGAGAGCAGCCCTGTAAGGCGGCGCTGCGGTATACTGCCTAACACCACTTTAACCACCCGAATGCTGGCACGACCGCTCGACTTGAAGTCCAGAATTAAAAAGGTCCTCTTGCGGTTGTCTGCACTCGCCAAGCGCTCCCTCCCCCCTCCACAATTCCTCCTACACCACCAACATCTCTGCAGTGAAGACAAAACGGCCGACGACAGGGAACCTCTTGTAAGAATTTCTGAAATATTGTCCATTAGAAATCAACCAAGTACGGTCACAATAATATAGATAATGAAAATATATGAACAAATTATGTCTTATTTTTACGTTCTATGGTTATTGGGTTCACGAAACTGTGGTCTTAGACATTTTCTTTACTGTTCAATCTATCTTCAAACATCAAGCAATTTCTTAAAATATCAGTGTAATTGTTACCCTTACTAATATTTTTCTGAAAATAAAGCTTTGATTCTTCATTAATATTTCATAAATTTGTATTATTAGACTTATCGTCTTGAAAACTGAATGTTTTAAATTATTGTTCATGTAAGAAATCTTCAGCTAGGTGTTGGTGGAATAATCGATTTACTCACGTGGTACCAGTAAGTTAAAGTAAACCGGGACCTTTAAAGCAACAGACACAAGTTTCGAGGCGCCTCTATCGGTTTAGAAAGGTGTATGCTCCGGTGCCGTAGACCTTGGGCAATCGGTAAGAGCTGATTCTATTGGAACAACGGATAAGCAGTCCCCTAAACTCCCGTCATTGGGAAGGGTGCGACATAACTACTCAATACCACGACCTACCTGCTGCAGGTTTTCTAGGATTTTCTCTGTGTCTTTTTCAGATGAATATCGCGGAGGATCCTTAACCTGCCGTTAGGTACGTCAGGCCCAGCGAACCTATACCGTTTAATTTCTTTTATATTTGTAAAGCCAGGTCCGGTACTGGGATGAGCTTTTATGACATCCCGGAAGGATGTGTTTACAATAGTCTGCCGAAGTCACATTCCAGAAGAGACCGTACTTTCTACGAAAATGGCGAGAGATTGAGAAAGACATACTGCGCCCACTCGAGACAGTATTTTGTTGCTTCTATTTGCTGCAGTACCTTGCGATTATTAGATTATTTTCGTAGAAAAAGTCTTTAACGAATATTCAAGTCTAGAATTAACTATATTTGTTACATAAATATTTAGGCTTATAAGTGCATAATTTACTTTTCGTGTTTTTATAACGTTTTTAAGAATGAACAGTTTTACAATATGAGTAAAAAAGTGTATAACTTGAATAATCTATACCAATAAATAAAATTGAAGTGTCTGTCTGTTTATCTAGTCTGACTGTCTGTCCGTATGTTTGTCTGGAATAGGCTCCGAAATGGCTCAACGTATTACAATGAAAATTTGAGGGTTTGAAAAAACGAGACTTAGTTTAACTGTTCGTGCATACTTAAGTTCGACATCTTGCAGCAGATATTAATATAATATGAATATAAACAAAAATATTAATTCTACGGGAAGATTTCTTGGAATTACCGCGCGAAAGCCAGCGTGTAAACCGACTGCGAGTTATGAGTCCTATTACGCGTTCCTATATCATTCATCCCACTTGCTATCTATTGTTGCAGTAGGCTGAGAAAAAATGAACATCTTTGTATCGTCGATACGATGTACACATAAATTGGTAATTGTCTTTATTTCTCACCTCAGGTAAATTTTAAAATTTAGTAACTGCTAATATGAAAATAAAAAGGAAACTATCGAGTTTGGTGTCGAACCGGTGTAACGCGAGTCGCTGTGTTACATTATCACCTTTAATATGCGATTTAAGTAAATATTTAACCATTAAGTGGGGGTAAATTTTTATTTTGTTAGAATACTGAAAATATACTTATTCCTCCTATCGTACCGTGGGGATTTTGGACTCTCTCGAGATACAGGGAGTATATTTGGGGTTCATATTGTGACGTTCTCGTAGTCGGTTTATTTATGTGTTCACCAAGAATTAAATAATGTACTGGGATAAATATAAATAAATACCCGGGTAACGCCGGATCCCCAGTTAGTGCTCAATATATATAGGACAGGTTAGACTTATTTTAGAAGATGATATTTGTGACTAAAATATTTTGCCGGAAGAAAGACGATATTGAAGAATCGTCAGATAAATCCGTTACTGAAGAGAACGAAGAGGCAACGATAAGCGAATTACAAAGACGTAAGAGAACACACGGTAGGCCATACAAAGAAACTTAACAACAGTTAAATACTCAATATTTATTAAAATTGCCGTGATTATTCGTGTGTTGCGTTTATATACTAAGATAATGTGCCAATAATTTTTAGACGAATCTTTAAAAACAGTTGCCACAGACACAGAATAAATTACTTATTTTATTAAAATTATAATTACCTACTTCAAATAATTGTGTATGTAATGAATAAATCAGTCCCTAACAGACAAATCAAAATTTAATAATATAAAAATATGATTGCATTTTTAATTATTTATCTCTTGAACACGCTTGAGTGGTTAATCTTTCAGGCCTCAATCTGATTTTGGGTTACCAAAATAGCGTTTCAATATTTTTAGGAGACATAAAATAACAATTTTTTAAATGTAAGACTTACAATTTTATTATAGTAGAATTTTAATAAAACATTTATATTACAGTTTGAAGAAATCAAAACTTTCATTGATGGTTTGAATTGTTTATATATGAGTGAAAAAAAATATATATATGTGTGTGTAAAATTGGTTTATAATACTGTTCAGAAACGTAAAAGTCAAGCCGTAGGTCCGCTGGACCTACCGCACCTAGCAGCGTTAAGCTAGGTTTACACGGGCAGTGATATTCGTCGAAGTTGGGTTGGCTGTGCACTGCCTACCGTTTACATATTTGGCAGATAACTGCCCACTTCTTCACTGACAATTCTATGCTAGTGCTGCCCTCACTACAGAATGGGCAGAGAACTCTGATGCATGTTTATACTTCTCTGCCATTTATTGGCAACTACGTCAGGTTGGAATGTTGATGATGCATAGAGTCAATATATTGTTTATATCAAGTTGAATATTTTTCCGCTTTGTGTTTTCGCGTACGCATAATGTCCATAAACAGAAACTAATCACTTTGTATTTGTGATAGAATAGACGTAACGAGGAAAGGCTACCTGAAAAAGTCAAATTCAGTATCACGCTCCTGTACTATAGATACATAAAAATGAAAATAGTTGTTTAATAATATTGCTTTATATTATTACTACAGAAATCAAGCAATAATAAAAACAGCACATGTACTTTGAAGCTGGTTTTCAGTGTTTAATTGGGTCGGTTTTTATTACATGTTTTATTCCCCTTAAAGTTGTCAATTACTGAACAGAACGAAATGAATTATTTTTCATTACGTGTGACAGTAGTTTGTTTATAGCTATACATCATTCTTTTGCGTATTTTTTTTTTCAGTTAAAGTTTGTGCCGTTGGAGGCTGGACAATAAATATTTTTGGAAAGTTAACCTAAAAATTTATAGGCGATTACGTGCAACAAACGAACTCTATCCTAAATTATTTCTGAACCAAAACTCTGGTCGCTGTTCACAACTAATATTCACTTACTCCAATCGCGCAATCGATAATCAACCCTGCCTCACCGTTCACAATCGATAATTGACAACCGTAACTGCCACTAACTGGCCTCCCATGAGGGCAGCGTCTAGGTCGGTGGAGGGGGAACGTCAGTCATGACTGACATACTGTTGACACGCTCCAAGAAAAGTGAGGCAGTGCTCTCGTGTCAGCGATGTATAGGCAGTTGTCAGTGCAGCACTGACGTATGTTGACACGCCACTGACATCACTGCCCCTCGTTTTCTGGCAGTCATCACTGCCCGTGTAAACCTAGCCTTACAATATGTGGCGCTTCTAACGCAGGTTTAAATTATAGGCCGGGGACCGTAGTTAACTCGATGCCTTCTTTTCCCTTCCGTAAAAAATCTCTTCCTATAAAATTAAAGGACAGTTGCCACATCGTGGATACCATTATAAATGTCACTCAAATAAAACAGCAGAAAAATATTAAAGTAAAAACATGTGCAATTAGAAGTTTGATCAGGATGTAAATAATAGATTATATCTGCAGTTTATAACATTGAGCAGCCGTTCCATGTCCTCGTTAACACGTAACCTATCAACGTTTTCAAATAATGGTTATTTTCCGACTGCTATCTCTCGTACGTCTTAATCTCATATTTAGCTTTAAGGGATTCGTGCTAATTATCTTTTCTTACACGGTCATTTAAACGACGCAGTTTATCCCGTCTTGAATACCGTGCTCTTATCTCCTCCTTTTACTTCCATTCTTTCGTTTCTTCCTTTTTACGATACGTATGACTGCTAACTGGTAAGTTTTTTTTATTACAGAAACAGTTATCTTACACACAGTGCCATCGCATATCTATTTTTGTCAACATCCGTTGCGAGTTTGCCGTCTGTAAAAGTTACTATAATGAGCATAATATTTCAAAATGTCTTCCTTTGAAGAAATTTCTATAACTAATTAAAGAGAGAAAAATTTAAAGGTCAGAGAGATCTTTGCATCGCCCTGCAAAAAGTTCAAAACTGGAAGTGGTATGTTCTTTTTGCAGTCAAGTTGCTGTTCTCTATGTCGTGACAAATACAATCCCGATGGTTTTAATTAAGAAAGAAATTTTATTCAACAATGTGAGCAGGCAGGTTTCCCTGCAAGCGGTACAGATAGCGGAGTCGGTGGCGTTGCAGAATAACCGAAGAACTGTAGTTACTTGTGTGTGTGTGAGAGGCTGATGGTACTTTGCAGGGGATATCACTGAAGCTACACGCTCCGATGGAGCTATTAGCGAAATATTCACTTTGTTAATTCCTAGCAGACACGGCGCACATTATCTCCGATTGCCCCGAGCCGCTAAGTGGCTTAGTGCTCTGTGCCCTTTACGTCCCTCTCAGTTATCTGCTTACGAGACGCGATAGGAGTATTACGCTCGTCAAGCCATGGGAGCTGCAAAATTTTGGTGTCCATTACTCCGCCCTTCATATTAGCGTGTAGCTTATTAGCGTTTTCTGTCAATGCCGTGGTTTGATCCTGATATCAACGTGCGATATTATGGTAGGATTTAATCGAAAATAATCTGTAGCCAATACGTTACATATACATCATGCTTTTCGATTTGAAACAAATGGTAACTACAGGAAATAAATAATACCTACGTGAAGGGAAGTATAACTGTTAAAATGGTAAAAGTGTTAATTCAAAAACCACAGAAAAAGTCTCCTGCAACAACGTTATTCATGTGAAAATTTTTATGTCATTTTCAATATATGTTCAGAAATCATACATAATGACACGTTGTGGTTGACAAATAATTAATATTGCAATGTTGAGATCATAATATTGATAAGACAAATTTAATAACTGCGAACACGCAATGACAATTATCTTAATATATTAACCATTGAACTTAGTTTCAAAGCTTTTATTACAAAATTATTAATGATCGCTTCCATTGATTAAAATCGACAATCTAGTTAAAAATTATCAAATAAACAGTATATCTGTTGCAAACTGATAAGTCTTTTTAATTACCCTTAGCATACCCAATACTTCTAGCTAATCCACAAATCAAAAATAAATATTAGCTTATTTGTGTATTTCAAACCGTTGTTTGACAAAATGTAAGTCAAGTAAGTTGAATGAATAATTGCATATACCATTGGTAATGTTTAAAACAGAAACAATATTAGAAGAGTGATTTTTCAGATGTATGATTAGTTACAAATTCGAAAGAAAGTGTGTATCAAACATTTCATGTTCATCTATCTAAATAATTATCATTTTAATTAACATAGTTTTATTCAATCCAGACAATTGGTAGTTCTCTCTTGGAATAATTAATATGACTATAAACGACCCGGGAACTTTATTTTATATTAATTGGCGGTAAATATATAACCAAATACTAGGTCCAATTAGCCATCATAACATATGCAAATGAGAAATTTACCCACCTCTTTCTTTTTCTGGTAAGTTGATTCCTCATTGTGAAATCAGACACAACAGTGGTTAAACACGAAAAGTCAATTACAATATATTCTCTAGACGTGTTCTTCAACAGACAGTACTGCACCAATTCACCAGAGAATTATACATAGAAATCAAAAGAAATTATATTTACGAATAATTATCAGAATATTAAGAAAATTTACTTTGACTTCGTCTACATCCTTAACGTAAAAATCGTCTATTGCTCAACAAATTTTGACTCGTTAAGACTGAATTATGTTCTCTGTCTTTCTTATATTATTAAAAAATATTGTAATGAACAGTAAAATTTTGTTTACTGTCCGTTAGAGCATCAGTTAATTACGACATTATTACTACTATTCGCTCGGAGTAATAGTTGAATCCTTGCGTTGCTAGAAACGTGCACTGGGATTGGCTTACTTTCCAATGTCGCTGCATATAGAAATACTATCTATCTATCTATTTTTGGCTCTACAGCCCTCGATGGGTCTTGGCCTCCTCCACAATCAGCCTCCAATGTCGTCGATCCTGCGCTCTATCCGTCCATCCTCTTATTCCCATCGTTCACAGATCTGCAAAGACATCGTCCATCCATCTATGCCTTTCCTTTCTTTCAGTGTTCTTTTTGGCATTCGTTCTGTTGCCATTCTTTCTACATGGCCCATCCACGCCTTCACGAATTAACCACATCTTTACCATCCATCAATTCATCCACCTCCACAGTATATCTGGCTCTCCAGCCTTCATCTGTCATTACAGGCCCAAATATCTTCCTTAAGATCCGTCTTTCAAATACTCTGAGGATTTTCACATCAGTATCTTTCTGCTTCATAAATCACCACCGGTCGCACCAGTGTATTATATATTTTTATTTTTGTTTTCCTTGTGATGAGCTGGTTAGTAAATAAATTCCTATTTGCATAGTATGCTCGATTCCCAGCCCGTATTCTTTCCCTGATCTCTTTGCTTATAGAGTTGTCACTGTACAACATAACCCCCAGGTATTTGAATCCAAAAACTCCTTCAAATTTCTTATTTCCGATCTCTATGTCCTGAGGTATTCTTCTACCCTCTGATCTAGACATTCTCATGTATTTAGTTTTTTCTTTATTAACTACCAGACCTATTTTTAATGCTTCTCTCTCCAATTGCATATACATTTGTTTCAGGACACTTGCTGTCCTACTGATTATTGCAACATCATCTGCATATGCACATATTTGACTGAACTTCACAAATATTGTTCCTTTTTAATCAATTAGATTTACCACCTTATGTAGGACTAGATTAAATAGAGGTGCTGAGTCAATCTCCCTGTTTTACTCCTGCGCTGTATTCAAATTTTTCGCTGAATTTGTTACTCGCTTTCACCTTTGCATTAGTTTCACTAATGGTCATTATTAGTTTTGGAGGAATATTATTCTCCCTAAGTATCTCTTCAACTGCCTTCCGCTTAACATTGTCAAAAGCCTGCTTAAAGTCAATAAACATAACATTCAAATCTGAATCATAATCATAAAATTCTACCATGATCTGTCTAATAGTAAAAATCTGATCTGCAGTGCGCCTGCAAGGCCGGAATCCACATTGATACTCTCCAAGTATTTCTTCTGCATAACATTTTAGCCTCTTACTAATCAAACGAGATAAAATATTGTATGCTACACTAAGCAGCGTAATGTCCCTAAAGTTTTCACATTTAAATTTATCCCCCTTCTTGTACATTGAACAATTTTGAGGTATTGTTTCAGTTTTCCATATCTTTACCATCAATCTATGTATTGCTACAATAAGAGCATTTCCTCCACCCTTAATAAGTTCTACAGTTATATCATCCTCACCTGAAGCTTTATTATTACTCATTGTTTTCACAACACCTTCCACTTCTTCTAATGTTGGTTCCATTCCTCCATCTTCTCTCTCTTCTATATTTACTCCATATTGCTCTTCTTCCCGATCTATATTCAATGCCACCTTAAAATATTCCACCCATCTATTAAGAATGTGACCTTCTTCATTATATAAATACTGTAATTAATAATTTTTCAGAAGTCAAGAACCCGCACGAAGGGAGACGTGGGGAGACCGCTCGTTGTTAGTTGAACCCTTCGCTGCGAAGCAGCATCTATAGAATCAGCAACAGTTTTATTATTAATCTTCAGTGTACCGGAGGCAGCCCTACAAACCCGAGGAAGTTTGTTTTAACACAAATATTGTAATTCGTATGAGTTTATACGCAAGACAAACGATTTAAAGTTATTATATACAACGAGGTTCACACTTGGAGCGAACTACCCTGAGTCCTGCGTGGCGTATCTGTATGATCGCTGTTCGTGAATCAGCTTCGTCTACTAGTTCCTCTTAGGCCTGGTGTATCCATTTCTTCCCCGCGTGTGAGTGCTGCACAGAAACTTCGTATTGCCTAGGGTTGCGAGAAAATGTTCCTACCAATAAATCATTTCCTTCTGTTAAATATCTTCATTTTTCTAATTTATACACAATATGAACATACTTTCTGTTATCCGAATGAGTGCAACTTGCCCGAAATACCCGGCAAAGATAGTGAATATCAAATTTTTATATAAAATTAAATCCAGGAATAAAACAACTTATTTTTGAAAATTTGGCATATAAAATCATCTGGCTCCCAACTTTTAATGGGTTTGAATTGTTTAATTAAATTTAGTGTTAATAAGTATATAATTTATCAATTTTGTGTATTTTAATAATATTTATTCGTACCCTTTTGTAATTCGTTATTAGATTTTTCATTTAACCTGAACTTTCAACGCTTCTCTCTCTTCTTTGCTTTTTCGATAGAAATGACAACAATCACGACGCCCACAGCGCCAACAATAAGCTTCAATAAGCAAAAGGCAATTCTGTTTTACAAAGTGAGCCAGTATCAGTAACGTTAAATTCATGCAGTAACATGAAAGTCATGGAAAGGAGTAAATTGACAAGCGTACATATGCAAACAAAGCTAAACAACATAGAGGAAGTAGGTCGTGATGTGTTCCAGAAATAATCCAAAAATATTTTAACACGAACTCCTGCTTTCTGGGTCCCTTGGAATTCGTGTTAACGAGGTTTTATTGTATCAATATATATTATATATATATATATATATATTGTAATATACTTTTTTTGTATATATAACATTTATTAATTTAAATTACAAATCTGATCAATTTTAACAATTTTGTTTATTAATTTAAGTGAAGACACGGGCTTAATCCCAGGGGATTTTGGGTCTCTCAAGAGATGGAGTATGCATCAGCTGAAAATAGAAAGAAAATAATTGAATGTTAATTTTATTCAGAGCAATGAGCAAGTTTCACAAATTTTAGATCGCTTACCCACAATTACTGGCCCAACAAACATCCACCTCTCGAATGTTTGTGCGTTTCTGGATATCTGCTCTCTGCTCCCTTCTGCGGTCTGATCACTCGCCTGCCTTCTGGGGTCGAGCCACGTCCTTCTCGGGTCTGCTCTGGTCTGGTCTGCCCCACTCTGCTCTGGTCTGCTCTGCTCTGGTCTACTCTGATGTCTCCACCTCCCTTCTGGGGTCTGGACTGCCCCTCTCTGATCTCGAGCCACCCATCGGCTTCCCTTATAAAGCTTCTGGCGGGACTTCCCCTATTTCTTAACATTTCGGGGTTCCCCGCCCTCATTTCTCCCGCGGGGGTTCACCATCGTCATTTTTTATACAGGCAAAGCGGGCCTTCCCCGCGGGGAAAAACAATATTTCGGCCGACTAACAATGTTGTTGGCCGAACCCATGCGCCTTCATTGCGCCACAACGTTTACCAAAATCCCCTTTATTAATCACAATATATTGTGATAAAAAGGGGGATTTTGTAACGTTGTGGCGTTGTGAGGCGCAGTTCGGCCAACAACAATGGATAGTCGGCCGAAAGATTGTTTTTCCCCGCGGGGAAGGCCCGCTTTGCCTGTATAAAAAATGACGATGGTGAACCCCCGCGGGAAAATGAGGGCGGGGAACCCCGAAATGTTAAGAAATAGGAAAAGTCCCGCCATAAGCTTTATAAGGGAAGCCGATGGGTGGCTCGAGATCAGAGTGGCAGACCAGACGAGAGCAGACCCGAGAAGGGAGTGCATCAGACGGCAGTAGAGACCCGAGAAGGGAGGCGAGTGCATCAGATCGTAGTAGAGACCTCAGAGTGGCAGACCAGACGAGAGCAGACCCGAGAAGGGAGTGCATCAGACGGCAGTAGAGACCCGAGAAGGGAGGAGACCAGACGAGAGGTGGATGTTTGTTGGGCCAGTAATTGTGGGTAAGCGATCTAAAAATTGTGAAACTTGCTCATTGCTCTGAATAAATTAACATTCAATTATTTTCTTTCTATTTTCAGCTGATGCATACTCCATCTCTTGAGAGACCCAAAATCCCCTGGGATTAAGCCCGTGTCTTCACTTAAATTAATAAACAAAATTGTTAAAATTGATCATATTTGTAATTTAAATTAATAAATGTTTTATATACAAAAAAAGTATATTAAATATTACATATATATATATAT